>OY982962.1:31291982-31891982 GCA_963890685.1 Plagodis pulveraria | reverse complement strand
TATAATTCATATTTATATACTCGCAAATGTGATGAAAAATATTGTATGTTTCACGGGCGGTACGGGTATTAGGTACGAACCTCGACTCAGAAAGCCCTCAGTCTTGTCAGAGCCTTGATCGTTATTCCTTACTTACCGCCCTTAATACTCAATGTGAATTATTAAATGCTAGTACCTATCCTTTATAGCTAATGTACCTACAAGTTACAATAAATAAACTTTTAAATAACCAGCTGTACCTAGTCACGCGTATTGGTCGAGATTGTCGCCGCGATCGTCGACGCGTCAACTCACCTGATGAAGGGCATCGGACATGCCTAAAGACATGACCTAAAGTCGACAGTCTCGACCAATACACGTAAGTACAGCCGGTTATTTAAAACATTAATATATCTCATACTCAGGACTCACGAGAACTTTCAAATTAAAAAAATGCCATAAAGTTACATAGGTTAGGAATTATATCACTGTATACTTTGGTAATCAAACCAAATTATTTTATGCTCAATTTTTATTCTTATAAGCATTCATTACATACATAAAAATTCTAAAAATAGTAAATGCATAGAAATTATTTAGAATTATTCAGCCGCTTAACTAAGACTTATCTAATACTTTACTATATGATTAATTATCTTTTCTATAGGATTAATTATTTTACTATAGGATTAATTATCTATCTGATTACACCTTATTCCTTGAAGAAAGTGTTCAAATGGATGCAGTGACTCCAGATTGAATACTTAAGAACGAACTAAAGGCATGGAGAGACTGAGATCGGAGTAAAGTGGTCTTCTAACAGGTGTGTCCGGATATTGTCAAGTTTATGTGTTGTTTTCCCTTCTATCCTTCTTCCGTAATAAGTACGTGGACTCTTAATTAGTCCAAAGAGCAAAATTGTCGGATCAGTAGAGTTAAAATTTAGTGATGATTCTGCTCCAATTAATGCTTCAAGTATGGCGTTGGAGCAAGTAATAAATATTTTGTATTTGTACTGACTACTATGCCCAAGAGGCCTGCCCAGCGTAGGGATTATGGCAAATCTTCCCTTATTGGTAGGCTATATTCTTCAGTGGAGAATCTGGCTTATACAGTACGTAATTCTAAGTAACTATTGAAACTCAGGGAATTACGTTATTTAAATATCCAACGACTCAGTACCATACCAAACAAGTTCATACCAATTGGCATCAAAAATATACTTCGGATACCTTACTTAGGTCAAACAAACATGTCACAAAATTACTCCTATTTACTACTTTACTCACATATTGGGTACCTAGTAATAGGGGTTAAAGTATGAATTGCCGTTTTATTGTAACAGATATTTTGAATTGACATAGAACCTTCATGGTTTGAGATTATTGAGTGAAACTTTTTTAACATTGTACCGACGAGGTTCTTCTTTTAAAAAAATGTGGAACATTTGATTATCGACTTTCAGTTGTTTTTTTTATTCGGTTTAGACAAGAAAGATGGATGACAAAATTACAAATGTACGAGGGAAAAAATTAAGTCATGTGCGGGATTCGACCCCGCGTCCATCCATCCCATAGCCGGGGTATGCTCTGACCGCTTGAGCTAACATGACAATGACTCATAACTCCAATTTTTCCTCTCGTTCTTTATTTAACCATCATATTGGGATGGAGCGACACCTGTAGTTCAACTTACGTTGTACTACCCCAGGTCAAAAGCCGCAACAGTGTTCTAAACAAAGCTTACCAATAAAATGGTATCGGTAACTGTTTAGTGGTCTCAGCATGGTGTTATCACTATAGCTTTCTCCAATCTGGTGAAGCAAAAACGGTAGATGTCTACTGTGCCGAACTCCGAACAATGATAGCAAAACTAGCAGTGAAACAGCCCCGACTCCTGAATCGATCTTCACCATTATTGCTCCATGATAACGCCAGACCTCATACAGCACGAGAAACCTTTTAAAATCTACAGGAACTGCCATAAGAAACCATTCGTCACCCTCCGTGTTCGCCAGGCCTTGCTCCAACGGACTTCATGAAAGATAAAATTCCAGAATTTGACCCTTTTCTTAGGCAATGCTACGGCATACCGTCAAAAAGAACATACCAAAATAACGTAATATTATCTTCCGTAGTATATCAACAGGGTGATCCTATGGGACCAGCCATCCACTCAATATTTTTTTTCGTGATTTGCACAATTTTGCTACGTAATAAAAAGTTTTCTTGCCAGGAGGCAGTACAAAATGCTTTCACACAGTTTGTCGAATCTAGATCACCAGAGTTATATCGCAAAGGCATAAATGACCTTCCTATTAGATGGCAGCAATGTATAGAGATAATAATTATAATTATTTTGGTAAATTAGATATCTTTAATTAAAAAAAAACGAATTTAAATTTTTTTGTACAAATCGTCAATTTCATACTTTAACCCCTAATATATATCTATAATTATAGTATTCTAAGACTTGAGTGCTCGTATGGCGCCTTCCGTACAAACGTAGGTCGTCATATTTTAAATACTACGTGTTCAAACTCGTTTACAGTTTGCAAGTATGTCCTCGAGCTTTATATATATGCTTCTAGTTTGGAAAATTTTCTTAAAATTAAGTTTTTCCAGAAATTGTTCGAAATATCGTTTAATTTAGGGATATAATAAATAAAAAAACTGGCAAACCAGAAGCATAGATATTAGTCCCAGCAATATGCGTACGAAATTTCACCGAGTTTGAACACTTGGTATTTAAATATGACGAAACTACGTTTGTATGGAAGGCGCTGCGTGCACTTTTAACATCACATCAATTCTAACTTTTGGCTTATCTTAATATTTTTTTATAATATATAGGTATGTATGTGTACGTACACAGTTTGCGTTATTATGTAATATTTAGCGTCTTTCGTGAGTGTAGGTACTTACACAACTCAGAATCACAACACTTTTTTTAAACAGGGCTTTAGGAGGGCAGGGCAAGGCTTCTTCTAATTGGCTTACGAACGACGTTGCGATGGCGTTGCTTGATCAGAAACATCAGGGTTTGAGCTAATGTCACACGATGACCAGCCTCCCATTCTTAAAAGCAGTTTTGAGCGGCGCCTTCTCGTTGTCAGTGCTAGCATAGCTGAAATACAATATTGCTGAAAGTAGATAATATATATAGAGCAATGGTTTCCTTTGCATAGTGGTTAGGGCATTTTTAGCATTTAGGTAGGGCAAATGCCTGCCAGCTAGGCTTACACCTATAAGTAGTAAATCTATCGGCTATCACAGTGTGTACCAGCAGCTGTCCTAGAGAACCAATTTCCTTTCTAGGCTCCTGTATCCAATGAGAGTTAGAATACTAAAGGATGCTACAAACTTGATTACATTACAAAACATTTAGTGTAGGTATTGGTTTTTTTATGTGCAGTTATCTCTACAGAACAGCATACTAACCGCTTTAAAACCTACAACGTTATGCAGCTTGTAACGTCTGTTTTTTACTACATAGGTAAATGAATTGAATCATGGTAATTTCATATAAGCATTGCGATCTACAAAAACCTTTTCAGAAAGTTCAGAAAACCTATAGGAGATGTATTTTGCTGTGAAAATATTGAATCGTTCCTCATGGCTACACCGCACGTTACACCGGTATCACTACGAGGAAGACCGTGTTCCTCCGTGGAGACAACTGACACCGCGGTAGAGACTGTCGACTATCGATAAACAAAGTAGGACTCATGTAAATATATTTCATAATAAACCCTACCTACCTACCCTGAGTTACGTAGCAGGAGTGGATGTACATTAATAAGCGAAGAATCGAAGCCGATATTATATATAAAACCCTTGCGAACAACCTTTTGTGTTCTAAGCTCAATTTATACCACTCTGTAAGGTCTCCGTGACTGTCTTTTGTTTGAGTCTTACTCAATATGCATACCGCACGAGTACCATACAGGTACACAAGCGCTGAGTACATGAGGATTACAATCAGTGGATCGGGGCGTAGTGAGTACCGAGTAGAGGAAAAGTAGAGTGCACAGCTCAGCAGTACAGTGGAGACCGCGTTGATACATACCTGATGGAGTCGACGGAGGGGGGAGTGCGCACTAGAGTGCGAGTGCGAGTGCGTGCGCTGAGCAATGCCAGCAGCACGGCGAGAGGCTGCAGCACGCCCACCAGCACCACCACACCAGCGCCAACGTACAAGTTGCGTGGCGCATCCTCTTCCGCTTCCTGATAACGTTCAAGTACAAATTAATATATTTGCCCACCTGATGTTAAGCGGACTAACCTCTGCCTAGAACAGATGCATATCATCACAAGTGACGAACTGCACTGCGCCCGTCACTGAGACATAGTTGTTAAGTCTCATGTGCCTGTAATTTCACTGACTCTCAAGGGATGCTGCCGGAACACACCTTTGCGTGCTTGGTGACAGATTTTCTACTTGAGGGTGGTAGCTAGCCAGGCGGGCAATCGCAAAATTCCCTTCCACCATGCAAAATGCACGCATGTGACAGCCGTACTGTTTTAAGCAGAATAGACTATAAGGAGACTTCAGAATTTGTTACTAAGCCGGCAGTTTCTTCAAACAAAGCGCAAGATAAGTTTGAGAGCACTTCTAACCGATTTTACTAGGCATGTTTGCCCAAGACGCTAGTACCTAATTCAATGACAGATTGTAATATTAGTCAAAACTGAATATGAGTGTTGTTGGCCAACTTCTAACATTTCCTAAACAGAAAATTCGCCATCAATCACTTATATTCCCGTAGTTTACTATATTATAAGAGTCAGCTTCCAAGCTAAGTGAAGCCTGTTTCCATTTTATCCTTTATTCATTCGTCTAACACCTGATGGTGGCTTAAACAAGTGAATTTGCTGAATCATCCGATTCAGGCATTTTTGATTATTCAGTAAATTCACCTGTTTAATAGATACTAAGTAAGATCAATAATTAAAGGATAAAGATCAGTGCGAGTACGAGTATGAGGCATAAGGTGACCTTTATAATCGCCTTAATCTTGCCGGGCAGCGGATGCCAGCGCGCGAGGAAGACCAGCAGCGGCTCGAGATGCTCCCGCACCTCCAGCACGTCTGCCGCCTGCTGCGCCTGCTCGGATTGCAGCCACGTCGCCATGCGCGCGCCGGTCCACGCCACCCACGCCACCTCCACGCAGATCAGTGCTGTCATCACCACCGCGTACTGTGCACATCATGGACACTAGTTATTTAGGGCACCTTCCGATCCACGTGGATTCCTTGTCAGTAACATAACATTATGGGGAGGGGTACTTGATACTTGATAGGTGGGCTGTTTTCACCCATGCCGTCTGCAAGCGACTCATTGTGCGTGATTGATTCGTGGGGAGGGGTATTTCATACATTCAATCTTAGTAGCTGCGTAGCTATTACGCACAGAGCTGGAACTCTGTATTGTAATCTTTGGTACAGAGCGTATTAGGTTTGTACTTATTTGTCACTACGACCGTTGCGTTTAACTATATTGCTAATTTCTGCTGCATAATATATATTCTTCTTATCGGCTTTCATTTTACCAGGTGTTTGAATTATTCAGCTAGGGACCGTCTTGTTGGGTACTGCCGGAGTGTCAGACATTCTGCCTCAAAGCACTGTAAGTACTTCACGAAAGTTTAAAGAAAAGTACTGTAAGTACTCCCTACAAATATCTTCTTTAGTTTACATCTTGTTAAGTATCTACTAATTGTCCATTTTGAAGCGCTCGTAGCGGAGTTTGCTTAGCCGTTCCTAACCGATCAGCAAAGATAAGCACCCTCCGTGGATGGGTTGACCGCTAGTGACATTACTACTGAGCGCTTCCGTGCTTCGGAGGGCAAGTTAAGCCGTCGTCGGCCCCGGTTGTCGTCTTAGGATGACAGTCGTTATAGCATGTTGGTAGGGCATTTTGCGAATGTCCGCCAGGCTAGCTACCACCCTTCAAGTAGAAAATCTGTCGCCGAGCACCTAACGGTGTGTTCCGGTAGCCGTCCTTGGGAGCCAGTTATTCTAGGTTAGCCTCAACAACATCTTCGACGACATCATCAGATAGCGGTCAAAGGCGCACTAAAAAAAAACACAACGCCATGTCCATTGATACTCAACACTCTTTTGGAGACCGTATATTCTCCACGTTACTATCTCCTCACCTGAACCATCACTAGAGCTACTTCCAACCGTCCTTTGATACACTAACTCCTTATCATGCCCATTCTATTGACCCCTGACGTCCATCCATCCCTGCCACATGCGCTTCTTGCACATGCAGTCCTTGGGTGCCCATCATCATACTGATGATTAATAAGACTTATTAATCATCAGGATCCCCAAGATGATTACCAAGTGTAGGATTATGGAAAATCCCCCCGGTGGGGGAGACCTTCTTCGACGGTGGAGGTTCCGGTTGATGTGATGTTGAAGATGAAGTACTGAGTTTCTTTTTAAGGGATTGTAACGGAACATTCACGAGGCCCACCTGATGTTAAGCAATAACCTCTGCCTAAGACAGATGCATTTCGTCGCAAGTGACGAATTGCACTGTGCCCACCACCCTGAGATATACAGTTGTTAAGTCTCATGTGCCTGTAGCTTCACAATTCCTGCCTGCTCCTGGAACTGCTGCCAGAACACACTATTAGGTGCTTGGCAACAGCTTTAACCACTCGGTTATTACTGTTTTAAAATCGAAACTGTAAAAACGCACTAAAAGAAATCGTTTACATATTTAACAAATTATTGGTGTAAACAATTTTTTTTATGCTCAAGGCGGGAATCGAACCCTCGTTTTCCGATATCGCGTCGGATGCCTAAACCTCCTCGGCCACCTGGACACGGCGTTTGTAGCCGTTGCCGTGTAAATTTCATACTCCAATTGTATTACTTTAACCGTCATAGGGGACGGTGCGCGGCCATCAACAATACTACTACTAATAACATGGGAAATATCAGGAAACAGGGAATTACGAGGGAATAATACTTCAACGATGCTTCGACTTGTTCACGTATGTATATTGCGACTGACACTACATTTTAGCTGGCCTACCCACTTCACAGAATGAATATAATCTCTATACATTACAAAAAGTTATATTTTTAACTGGAACGGGATCTGAGGAGTATGAAATAACTTGTAGAAGTCGGATCTTGGGAATGGGAGCTGAAAATGTTTTGAATCAGAGTGGTACCGACTTTAAGTTATTTCATGCTCTTCAGTGTTAAAAGTCATCTCGTCTTTTTTTTACGCTGTTCCTTGACACCTTAATCTTGGCAGTAGTAAACATGCAAAATATAGGTTTATCAGTAGAAATAATAATTAAGTAATAAGTTTAAAAAAAATATTACAGTATTACTCACGTAGATAAGCCAGATTAATCCGATTATAGTTGCGGTCGCATCCGGTTGAGTTTTACACTGGTGGCGCTATTCAGGCGGCGCGCGGCGTGTTGGCTATTGTACACAAATATGCCGTGGTACCTCTATTACAATACTTTAACATCATTTATCCAAAAATTGCTGTCACAGTGGAATTGGAACGAAAAGGAGATCTGCGTTTTCTTGATGTGTTGGCAACGCGCTCAGTCGGCCGACTATCGTTTTCTCTATGACACAAATTCGACAGAATAGATCTCGCAAGATCCGAGAGACCATTGATAAGTAGACGATCGAGTTTCGATAGAGACAGAGGATGATTCTTGCCACCTACTAGGAAGGCATGTCTTAATGGAGCTCATTCTGATGCTAAGGAAATATCTAGAGACGATGTGGTGGGCACCTTTAGCTGAGACGTCCCCATACTAGCCAGTGTGAGGCAACATAGGTACTGCATCACAAACCTCGCGCCAACCTTTGCCTTCGCGTGCGCTACGAGCAGCAGCCCACGGTAATAAGACGTTACCCCGAGCGTATCGAACACTCCTTGAAAAAGACAACCGTATCTATGTGGTCGAAACTATATTCGCATTTAACTGGCTTAACTACCCCTTAATAAACCCGTGCTTTTCTTTAAAAATGAGTGAATACAACATTACTTTCGAATATGTCTTTGGGTATACGCCTACAAACATAACACTATCCCAGGTCCTCCAGTAAGCGGAATAATTGTTTCATAAGCCTACAAGGACACGGTGCACGTGCCGGTAGCGCTGGCCTCAGTCTATTCGTTTGTACTTGCTCAGATGTCTGTATTATTCGCACAGTTGTCGCGTCGTAGCGCAAATATGACGTAGTTAGTGGTGCGCGTAGGTAAACGTTTACGAATGAACTCGAACTGGTTCTGGGTGACCACTCCATCCCCACACATTTATCCCGCGTCAACCACCACATAGAACTACGGTAATTGACTCAGGAGGAGAAATCCACCTTGGTATGCAGAGGGTATGGGTGTGGCCAGGGGTCTCGCATTCTGACCGTGCACGAGTCACAGGGACTGACATACGAGATCGTAATTATCATCCAAATGAGAGAAAAAGTGACCAGGCTCAGGGACAGCGTCCCGCATGCGGTTGTGGCATTGTCGCGTCACAAAGAGAGCTGCACATACTACACCGACGACAGCTCTGACACCATCGGCGAATTTGTGCGGCGGGCAGAAAAAGCGACGAAAGAGGAAATAACCAACCACAACCTCAAAATGGCATTGAAGGACCGCAACGAAAACGTCGTGGAGGAAATCCTTAACAGACAACGGACCCCGGGGTCAGTGGCGGGTCCATCAGGAACCTAACACAATGAAATGACAAAACAGCACACAAATATAAATGTATTTAATTGTAGCACCAACTTTCATTGTAGTGTCATATTTATATAGGATTAACATAGTAAGTTAAAAGTAAGATTGTAACAAATAATAAACGGCATGATATATATATATATATGTGTGTGTGTGTGTATATATATATATATATGTATATATATATCCATAAAGGAAATTTAATTGTAGTAGTAAGTTAAAATTAAGTTTATAACAAATAAAATACGGAGGAAAAAAAAAAATATGGACTCACTTTAGTTTTTAAGGCAATATACTTTAACAACGCATAACATCATAGTTGTAAGTCATAATGTGATGCATGGAGTATGATAGAAGTAATGAACTGTAATCGGAAAAAAATAAATATAGTCTAAAAAGAGTACGGACCATGAGTCTGTAAGGCATTGTATTACTGAGAAAAAAAAAAAAAAAAAAAAAAAAAAAAAACTACGGTAATATGAGTAGTGGACGTGGCACTTTGCGTATTTTATACTTTAGGTAAGTCCGCCTTACCATCATCCATTTGGAGAATATGGTACAGGACTTAGAATCTTGAGCTGGGTACCGTATACAGCGTTATTGGTAATAGGCTAATAACTTCTTAATGTTGATGCTAGCCCTAACAAACATTTTGAGATGTTTTTTATTTTATTTTGTATTTTAATGCCTACTCCGAGCCAAGAGCGCCCGCCGCGGCAACACTGGACCGCGCCGTGGTCCCTTTGAATAGAGTTTTGAATATTTTCATGGAGCAAAGTATTAAAAAATATGAAATAATAAATTACAGGCACGAGAGACTTTTGACATCAGATGGTCCTCATGCTCATTCAGTCAAAAACATTAAAAAACACAAAAGATAAAAATAATAATAGTAATGTTTGTTAGGACTGGCAGAAGTCAACCCTAAGAGGTTGTTAGCATTTTACCAATAATATAAGTAGTGTATAGTTGCAAATATGTCGTAGCTTAATATATAATAGAATATAGTGTGAAAATCAGATCAGAACTACCACCACCACTTTAGGGTGGGTGGGAGAGCCGAAAATCTTGAAAGGGGGATTATATAGGGAAAAAACACAAAAGTTTGAATTACTTTCACTATTGATATACACTATATTTTATAACTTCTAGAATATTAAACTGTTCATACTGGATATTTACATATCTGTACTGTATCAGCCGGATTGTGCTCTGCTGAACACAGCCTCCCTTATACAGGGTCCGGGGTTTGACTTATGTCAAACCTGCAAAACGCAGGGGTTATCCCCTGCGTTTTGCAGGCGTCTTGGGGATCGCAGTGTAAGATATCAGTTCTTCAGAAGGTGCTGCTGCTCAACTACCGGTATTTTACCTTTAGTCGCCTCTTACGACACTTACAATTAGTATTGGGGGGTGACAATCTGGCCCACCCTAATTCATGCTATTAATCGTAATAAAAATATAGAATAGCATTGTGATTCTAATTGCGAGTGAAAAGTGTATACCTACTCGTATACAAAAGCTGAAGTCCGTATAATTCAGCAACCGTCGCGTCCTGGCGTGGGGTGCCGCTGGAATTGAAACCCGCGAGCGGGGTACGCTCTTGTTCAACGGTGGACGTTCGTTGTCGATGTGAATTGATCATGAAGTTATAAAGTGTTACCCAACCAAGGAGTTTATTGTCTAACCAGATTGTTAATGTAAGATAGGTTAGATTATTCCTTTATTGACAATATCTATTCTTATTAAAAAAAAACATATATTAGACCAATTTATAATCAGATTAATATGCATATAGGTAGGTATGTACCTATATGTGTATTTGCCATTATATTAAGAACATATAAGTATGGAGTACATAATATTATGTGTTTTATTTATTTGTAATGTCCTTATATAATCACTCATACTTTTATTCACAATTTATTTCTGTTTTCATTTATTTTTCAAGTCCCCTAATTACTCAATTTGATGTACTTATACTTTACCATCTTTCTGTTTCTTCCGCTAGTTGACTGGTAGAGAATTCTTTATAGCATTAAGTTTTCCCATTGTACATTATTTTATTTATGTGCAATAAAGTAAAAAATGTCGACATCACTGCTGAACAGGATATTATAAATAGACGTTTTTACTTTTGTTTTAAAATCGTCGATAGGAGAGCTCATCCCCTGACAGTGGACGTTCCAGATAGGGATGCCCGTTACGATACGATATATCGGAATATCGATACAGCACTATACGATATAGCGATATTTGATGCGATATTTTGACCATACGATACGCTTCGATATATCGCATTCTTATAAAAATATCGCATTACCGTATCTTATCAAACTATGTCCGTGATTAATTTGTATAATTTTAAAGTTCCTATTACATCATCACTAAACGATAATAGACAGTGCCATTGAATATATTGTTATTAGTAATAAGAGAATGATAACGTCGACAAAATTGTTTATGGAACAAGAACAGCCGGCTTTTGTTTAGACTTGAGTTCTTTCTGAACGCCTGTTTTCTTTAGCTGGTTTGCTGTTTTCTTAACACACACTTTCCGAAAGCCGTAATAGGTTAAATCCACAGCGCTTATCAAAATTATAATTTTTGCGTTGTTTAAGTGCTGATCAATGGCAATTGTGATTTTTTTTGTTGAATAAAACTATTTTAAATACATATAATTATCTGTTTCTTTTTAAAAAATAAAAGAATATAGTATAACTACTAAAAAGATAACCCTTTGAACGATATATACTCATATTTATATTAATTGAAAGGCATGCGATACGGTTACGATACGATATATCGATACAAAGGAAATTGATAATATCGCGTATCGATACAACCAAGTTCGATATAGTTACGATGCGATATATCGATACAATACACTTTTTCGGGCATCCCTAGTTCCAGAGACGAACGGCCTGTTCTTACATTGAAAGGACGGTCCTAAAAATAATTATATGCGCTGGAGTCTAAACGGAAAGGTTTTCTGAAGACCCAAGAGTCTGAGAAGGTGAGGTGTGTAAAAATTAGCATTGTGCCTTGAGGTACTGGGGCATTGGAACTATATACTATAAAGCAAAGAGAGTGTATATGTGTCCCGGCGACGATGAATAGAAATCCACAGGAGTTTGAACGTAATTGATAAACCTGGTCGTATTTTCGTATATAGTCCGAAAACTAACCGTAGTATAAAAATAACCGTTATCTAAAAATTTGTAGTCGCCTAAGCTTGTTAAACTGCTCTTGAGTGAGATCAAGATCAAGATAGATGGGATTGTGCAAGCGCAACCTTGGTATAGGTAGGTAAGAAGCTCCGCAATCTGTCGAGTGAGGTTGCTGGTGCAAATAACTTTCCGTTTACACACCACACAGTGTGAGCCACATGACACACTGCTGCCAAAAACGATTTTCACCTCTTCGCTCTAAGGTAAAGTAACACCATAACTAATTCTGAATTCCGATGACATAGCATCTATTAAGTGTAATTAGAAAATTAAGTGTTTGAAACGCATTTCTTTAGTTCAGATGATAGTCTGGTTGATGGCCACACCAGCCTCTACGATGAAAAAATTAGATAGTAAAATGAGACCACAAAACTCGCCTCATTCAAGCCATCCTCATCAGCCCACCCATGTCTGTGGAACAGGGGGAGAAATGTGCGATTCCTCCTCAAGATGAAAAAAAATTGTGTTCTAAATTTGGAAAATTTTACTCCTTTTGCCATAACGTAATGAAACAGTTGCTTACAAAAATAATGGATATAACTATGTGTGTTGTGTTACCAATGTTTATTTTGTTTTATCAGAAAGTATTTAATCTTCAAACTTCTTTGTTTTCGAGCAGACGAGCGTCGACTAAGTAAGTAGATATAGCTCATTAAGATAATGTAGTACATAATTGATAAGTCAATATTTGGATTTATTTTCAAATCGTGCAGTTATATTTGTGTATGGAACTATGCCCGGTAAAATCAGTAAGCTTTTTTTAATTCTAATGCTACCAGTGACCACTATTTTTACCTAATGGAAGTGATGTTGTTAAGACTAAAGCCGAAAGTTACTGGCTCTCAAGTATAGCTGCAGCAATACACGGTTAGGTGCTTGGCGACAGATTGTCTACGTGGTAGCTGACCAAGATAGTATTAGCAAAATACCCTTCCACTATGCGGTGTAGCTCTATGCGCAAGGTAAAGTATAAAACCTGAATCTGAGAGGAGATGAAAGTAAAGCAGGTTTGTCCTGCATAAACATAAGTACTGACCGTAAGGAATGGCGCACGACGCGCGGTCTGCGAGCTGAGGCCGCCCGCGAGCGCGGCGAGGTGTCCCAGCGCGATGAGAGAGAACGAGACGGCACACAGCGCCACGGCCGCCGCGCGGTACTCTACCGGGAACAGCTCGCGCACAGCTATGTACGTGCTCGGGTCCCACTTGAGCCGCGCAGACGTCGCCAGCCCAGCGCCGCCCACCAGCTGCCAAGTACCAACATCGTTAGTTAGAGAGAGAGAACGAGACGGCACACAGCGCCACGGCCGCCGCGCGGTACTCTACCGGGAACAGCTCGCGCACAGCTATGTACGTGCTCGGGTCCCACTTGAGCCGCGCAGACGTCGCCAGCCCAGCGCCGCCCGCCAGCTGCCAAGTACCAACATCGTTAGTTAGAGAGAGATAACGAGACGGCACACAGCGCCACCGCCACCACGCGGTACTCTACCGGGAACAGCTCGCGCACAGCTATGTACGTGCTCGGGTCCCACTTGAGCCGCGCAGACGTCGCCAGCCCAGCGCCGCCCGCCAGCTGCCAAGTACCAACATCGTTAGTTAGAGAGAGATAACGAGACGGCACACAGCGCCACCGCCACCACGCGGTACTCTACCGGGAACAGCTCGCGCACAGCTATGTACGTGCTCGGGTCCCACTTGAGCCGCGCAGACGTCGCCAGCCCAGCGCCGCCCGCCAGCTGCCAAGTACCAACATCGTTAGTTAGAGAGAGATAACGAGACGGCACACAGCGCCACCGCCACCACGCGGTACTCTACCGGGAACAGCTCGCGCACAGCTATGTACGTGCTCGGGTCCCACTTGAGCCGCGCAGACGTCGCCAGCCCAGCGCCGCCCGCCAGCTGCCAAGTACCAACATCGTTAGTTAGAGAGAGATAACGAGACGGCACACAGCGCCACCGCCACCACGCGGTACTCTACCGGGAACAGCTCGCGCACAGCTATGTACGTGCTCGGGTCCCACTTGAGCCGCGCAGACGTCGCCAGCCCAGCGCCGCCCACCAGCTGCCAAGTACCAACATCGTTAGTTAGAGAGAGAGAACGAGACGGCACACAGCGCCACGGCCGCCGCGCGGTACTCTACCGGGAACAGCTCGCGCACAGCTATGTACGTGCTCGGGTCCCACTTGAGCCGCGCAGACGTCGCCAGCCCAGCGCCGCCCACCAGCTGCCAAGTACCAACATCGTTAGTTAGAGAGAGAGAACGAGACGGCACACAGCGCCACGGCCGCCGCGCGGTACTCTACCGGGAACAGCTCGCGCACAGCTATGTACGTGCTCGGGTCCCACTTGAGCCGCGCAGACGTCGCCAGCCCAGCGCCGCCCACCAGCTGCCAAGTACCAACATCGTTAGTTAGAGAGAGAGAACGAGACGGCACACAGCGCCACGGCCGCCGCGCGGTACTCTACCGGGAACAGCTCGCGCACAGCTATGTACGTGCTCGGGTCCCACTTGAGCCGCGCAGACGTCGCCAGCCCAGCGCCGCCCACCAGCTGCCAAGTACCAACATCGTTAGTTAGAGAGAGAGAACGAGACGGCACACAGCGCCACGGACACCACGCGGTACTCTACCGGGAACAGCTCGCGCACAGCTATGTACGTGCTCGGGTCCCACTTGAGCCGCGCAGACGTCGCCAGCCCAGCGCCGCCCACCAGCTGCCAAGTACCAACATCGTTAGTTAGAGAGAGAGAACGAGACGGCACACAGCGCCACGGACACCACGCGGTACTCTACCGGGAACAGCTCGCGCACAGCTATGTACGTGCTCGGGTCCCACTTGAGCCGCGCAGACGTCGCCAGCCCAGCGCCGCCCGCCAGCTGCCAAGTACCAACATCGTTAGTTAGAGAGAGATAACGAGACGGCACACAGCGCCACCGCCACCACGCGGTACTCTACCGGGAACAGCTCGCGCACAGCTATGTACGTGCTCGGGTCCCACTTGAGCCGCGCAGACGTCGCCAGCCCAGCGCCGCCCGCCAGCTGCCAAGTACCAACATCGTTAGTTAGAGAGAGATAACGAGACGGCACACAGCGCCACCGCCACCACGCGGTACTCTACCGGGAACAGCTCGCGCACAGCTATGTACGTGCTCGGGTCCCACTTGAGCCGCGCAGACGTCGCCAGCCCAGCGCCGCCCGCCAGCTGCCAAGTACCAACATCGTTAGTTAGAGAGAGATAACGAGACGGCACACAGCGCCACCGCCACCACGCGGTACTCTACCGGGAACAGCTCGCGCACAGCTATGTACGTGCTCGGGTCCCACTTGAGCCGCGCAGACGTCGCCAGCCCAGCGCCGCCCACCAGCTGCCAAGTACCAACATCGTTAGTTAGAGAGAGAGAACGAGACGGCACACAGCGCCACCGCCACCACGCGGTACTCTACCGGGAACAGCTCGCGCACAGCTATGTACGTGCTCGGGTCCCACTTGAGCCGCGCAGACGTCGCCAGCCCAGCGCCGCCCACCAGCTGCCAAGTACCAACATCGTTAGTTAGCTAACATTCGTGTCGATTCTGAGCTGATGCTGCGTCGAACACGGACCTTCTGCTTGGCACTGAGACGTAGATCTCCAAATGACACCTTATTACCTTACCCTGCTTACGAACTGGAATATTTCGAGCATGTGCTGGGGTATTAGCATGCTATATCATAGTGCAGTTATAGCTGTAAGAGATATTTCTGTATATTATCTATTCTTTAAGGTGAAAACCGGAAAAAAATAATTAAGCCGTGGTTTATGCATCGTGAACACCACCAAAAGTTATAGATCATCCTGATCAAGATGTTTAGATTGTATGGAATGTTGCCGTCAACTCAGGGCTTGGCAAAACACCAGCTCGAAGCTTTGGACTTCAATGATAAAAGAGTTATTCTTCTTCTATTCTGTGATAGATGGACTATTCGCCAGCTTGAAGGTAAGTTGCAGGATTGTCCATTATATTTTCATTTGCTTGTCTATGCTACTGTACCCTTCACGGGTGATAAAAGAGCAAATAAGCTCGTTGGCAACAATGTATTTTTAAAAGCTCGAAAATAGACCATAGGGTTTTTCTTTTAAAGATATATTTTATGTAAAAAGTTATTATTGACATTTTATCATAAGCCTGATTAATACCTAAAACGATAACTTGTGTGCTGACTACAATATGATTTATATTAAAAACAGATCTTACAGCGAGCAGCAGCGAGACATGCGCGAGCAGCAGCGGGGCGGCGCGCGGGCACCACGCCATCACTCACACACACCGGCGCACACACACACACACACACACACACACTCGGCACCGGCTGCTGCAGTCCACACTCCACGTGCCCGCAGCGCTACCACATCTGGGACGAGTGTTCAATACGGCACTATATAAGTTGGACTCGGAGCCAGCGGCACCTGTTCACATTGTTGGTAGCGCATTGAACGCGTGTCTAGAGATAACTAAATAGCGAGTACGTCGAGCGCTGCGCTGCTATCTTATCCGCGTTATCAGCTCCGTAGTCCATAGGACGCAGAACCATGCGAGGGGCGAGGGGCGGGAAGGAAATGACTGCAGGTCGACCTGCATGGAAGATCCGATCATTTTTCATATGGTGATCTGCGTGGGAAGTGACGCTCATCCGAAGTGAATCTCTTTCTATAGATTTTATTATGCTTATAAAAAATGCTTTGATACTGATAGTGAAGAAAACTTCAACCCTATAAGTAGGTACCTAAATATTAGTGTCTATACTAGTATATGTCTATAGGTACCTAGGTACCTCTTTGACGACGGCGATAATGTGTTAGAATAAAACTTAGTACTTGTAGTTAGCCCCGTGGGGTGCCATACTAGAATGTCACCCATTTTGAATGGTAAACACAGCTTTCTCTGGAGCAAAACAGGGATCAGCATTTCGATTACGTGTTGCTTCTATGAGCGTTAAACTCATTAGTTGTTAGTTAGTATTAATAATCCTTCTATTATGGCAAAAACGTGGACTAAATAATACACAATAACGTATATTATCTATCCATCTATTACCGCAAGTGCGACATTGTACTTATTTACAAAATCACAATTATACGATAGGAAAAATTTAAGTCATGTGCGGGATTGTACTTATTCCTGTGAATCTCATTGAATCCTGTGCTAGCCGCCATTGCATCAGCCCTTAGTAGTATTTTGTCACTTGTTGATGTGACGGTGTGGGGAGGTCATCACAGGTAACATTCTACTAGAAACAGGTAGCTTTCCAAATGAAATTAGGAAGGTAATTACCGAAATACTTACGTTCAAATTTGACGAGCTCGTTATGATAATATACGACGAAAACGACGTTAAGAGTGTATCGCTCTGGAGAGCAGCTTAGATAGAGACAATCTTTATCATATAAAAGCGTGCAATTCGTGCTATATATAAAATGGATCGTAGCGCATGTCTGAGAGGCTTTTGAAAAGATAGCAGTCCCAGCAGACACAATTAAAAAGGCCTTAGGAAAAGATGGAAGTTAGGAAATTATGTGCGATTACTACTAACTACTAATAAAGTTACTAAAGTTGTTACATATCAATTCTCACAGAGAGATTCAAGCTGCATGCGAATAGCCTTTGGACAATACCGCCTCTGCCTAGCTATCACCTGATGTCATCCGCAGAATTCCAACTAGTATTGTAGTTAATGTTTAATCTATTTTGTAACACATTATATCATGAAATACTTAAAAAGTCTTTTGCCCGTTATTCAGTCGCTCTCGTGGCTGTATAAAACTATTGCTGAAAAGGCAGAATAATATAGAAAATTCCAATATTAAAATTTATAATTGACCTTCATAGTAGCGTCATCGATGCCTAAATTGAATAAATGATTTAGACTTACACTTCAAGCATCATGGATCTTAAAACATGATCAAAAAGAGTGGCGTAGACGCCGCTCCGAAGGAATTACTAACTCATCAAATTCAAAATATCATTTACCCGACCGTTAGTTAAAGTTTCAGAGATGCCGAGCAGGTTCATGTTCATCGGATTCTAGACGCCTTACCTACATGACGCGTTTACAACCATTTTCATTTTCAACCGTTCTGGTTGTCTGATGACAAAACTTCGTAGGCACCATTGGTAACTCGAAGGAACCATTGGTTTTGAAGCAGTGATGGCTCAGTGGCATTGGTTATGGACTGCCACGCAGCAGGTTAATGGTTCGAATCCCGCCCAGAGCTTGAGGTTCACCGCATGGTGGAAGGGCATTTTGCGATTGCCCGCCTGGCTAGGGACCACCCTCAAGTAGAAAATCTGTCGCCAAGCACCTAACAGTGTGTTCCGGCAGCAGTCCCTGAGGGCCAGTAAAATTACAGGCACATGAGACCAACAACTGTTCGTCTCAGTGTGACGGGCGCAGTGCAATTCGTCGATGACGAAATGCGTCTGTTATAGGCAGAGGTTAGTTGGGGATCGGGCTTGTTCCGTCGCAATAACATAAAAAAATAAGAAAAAAAAACTTGCTACCGCTGCTGTTGTAGTCATCGGATAATATTAGGTACGCCCTGGTTAGGTATAGTGTGTTGGAATAAGAATTTAGAGGATCTTGCGGCGAGACATTGTAAGTGCTCCAAGTACCTACTCTTACGTACGCCATTACGAAAGTGCTGACTGCGAAGATAGGTAGTCAAAATAATAATTAATTCTCTAACGCAGGTTTCAGGAGTGGAAGGGAGTGGAGACGGGAGCGGGCTCGGCAGTGTTTACTCAGTGTTCTACCCGATGTGTGCCATTACCGCTATCTACGCTATCTGCACAGTATACGCACCAGTTACCTACTGCATAGATACTTACAGTCGGTATCAGTGAGTCAGGGAGATTGCACTTATCTATCGGTTCGTATTAATGTGACACACGTGGGCTCCTGTAGGTACCTACTATATTTACTCACATTTCTAAGTATCAAAACAACGGCATGTTGTTATTGGAATGTATATCTGCTTCAAGAAATCATGAATTTTGGCATGGTGATTCAATAGCTTACCTGCTTCAAAAGTAACAGAAAAATATGTAAGTACTTACGGGGTTTGTTGTGATTATATCCCATATGTTTTTTTTTTATTGCTGATAGTTAAGGCTTTGACCACTATTTCACCTGATGGTAAGTGATGTGGTCGAAGGTGTCAACAGGCTTAACCTAGTCTTACTGGCTCTCAAGGACAGCTGCCGGAACACACCGTTAGATTCTTGGCGCCGGCCAATGCCACTGAGCAATCACTGCTTCAATAGGCTTGCAAGTAACAGAAAGGTAGGTAATTAATGGACTGGACATTATTTTTTCTGAAATTCATAATTAATGATGTCTTAGCATTTACATGATCTGAATTGCAAGGTAGGTACCTAAGTTATTTCAATTTTAATTATAAATTTTACTGCTGTTACGGATGTGTATGCCTGCAGTAAGAATTTAAAAAGAAATAGGCACTTCTGGCATCAATATGATTTATTTTTGCGTTGCTCGCAATTTTTTGCGGAATATAATAACAAACATATAGCAAAGAAAGCCAGAGATCAGACTTAGAACTAGTGGGGAAACGCCTAGATGCTAAATATGTAGGTTGCTGCGAAGCAAGCAGCAGTGGTGACATTTCGCATACGGGGCTTCCAATTGCACAGCTGTACAAATCATGAACAGTGTTCCAGTCACAGACTACTAGTATGTAGCAAGAGTTGTTTATATTTTATATGGCGAACACAGCAATGTAAGAATTTTCAAGTAAACTTACTTCGAAAATTTAAACATCATATCATCACGATAGTAATAAAACATTTGTATTAATAGAAAAAATATCACTTTATTGCTTGAACTTTTTACATGCTAGTTAAATTTTCATCTATAAAGTACAGTAACAATTCGCGCTGGCAGTGACACTTTACATGGAGTACGCTCGCCTCGCCGCGGTCGGCTCGCGACCCCGTGAGCCGACCGAGCCACGCGAGGCAGCTCGCGCCGTTTGTGCGCATCGCAGCTTATTGTCTAGTTAACGAGTGAGGAATCATCTCTGTAACAAGCGAGCCAACGAGAACAATCATGAACTCTGAGCTTACTCTCTGCATTATAAAATATTTGCTTAGAAGAGTCGACTCATAGTAATTTAATGTTGTGGGTTTAATATTGTAAGAACCATAAAAATTATAATGTTACACGAGAAAACTTAGCAAAAAGTAATAGCAAGAGGAAGGCAACTTGACAGCATTATGTGGAAGGAACGTTATAGCTAATCTCAAAGGCATATTCATGAAACAAACACAACAGCTGACACAACTAAAGTTGCACAGTGGTTCTCGTTCAAACTCTGTTACAAACTTCACGACGCGGCGTTCACACGAACTTAAATGGAATGATAAGAACAATAGGAAAAAGAAGTTAGAACGCCACGTAAAGGAGTTGAAACAATATTAATCGAATACAAATTTAATTATAATATAAATCTATTGCAGAACTCGTATATTATCTTATGCTATTTGGCACCGATACCGCCTCAAGCGGGATACACTTTGAACAATTTTCTAGCTCACGCTAGGTATTAAATACTACAGTTAATATATTATGAAGTTCGTTTGAGGTGATCAAAAGTTTTAACTAAAATCGCAGCACAATGGAATCCGCCCGCCCGCGCCGCGCCAGAGTCGATTGGAGTCGTGGCTTATGATATTTGCCATATTCATATTGGGTATATTACCTAATCAAGATCCAACTGTGCTATTTATTTCCAATATGCTGTAACTTGCAAGACTGTTTTAGTACATAGGTAAGTATTAATTATAGCTTTAAAGTTTTCTACAATATGTGTAAGGAAGACGAAACTGATAACGTATAGAAGTAAGACACACAGACTGTGGCACAGGCGGAGAGATAACATGTTTTTTGGATACATAAACAAAAGGCATCAGAGGTGATAGAATAGCACCACGTCTTCGATAATTTCACTAAAAGGCAAGAGTACACAATCCGTACCTACTTACACGATAAAATATAAAATAAATCTACTTTAAACATGAGTATATAAGTGTAACTCCGCACTGCACTGCACATGCGTCTCTACGTATAAGTATAGATATAGGAATAATCGTCGAACGACAGTAAAGAGTCTCTCTTTTAATTCGGTGATATGAACTACGTAATAGTTAACCGTCTACTCTTACAACTTACACCTAAGGATATCACTTAACTTACAACCACTAAACAATATGGCAGTCTGGTGGTATCCGTTACAATCAGACGTAAATACATTCGTACTTCTCACGATCAACGATTGACCACACAGGTACCTACACCTGGGTACCTATACCTATATGTCATCAATTATTCAACGATTTTCTGCCGTCGATTTAACAGAAAAATATTATATGACTTAAATTATAGAACGAGAGGTTCGATCGCTCCCTCCATTATCTCATAGCCATCACTAACGCTCGACGAAATATAACCGAAATAAATGAGACGCATTTCGATGTCTGAACATACAAAAATAGACACATGAGATTCTAATCGACCATTACAGAGTCTACAGCCGCGCACTAGAAATCCAATTACCCACATCACAGCTCACTATCAGCTTTACTCTAGTTAAAACTGTACGATATTTTGGCACTGAACTATTACGTTTTCTATGAATTCTTTATTTTTGTTATTTAGAATGGTAATTTTAGTTTATTCAATTACCATGTTTCATGTCGTGCACAAAATTGGGAACGAAACATTAAAATAAAAATAGCCGTAGGTCCGAGTAGAGGAGCTAGTGAGGGTGCGGTTACAGTGGCGTTGCGTGGTGAGCAGCGCGGCGCCGCTAGAGATCTGTGTGCAGGATGAGCAGCGCAGTGGCGGCGGCGGGCGCGGAGGGCGCGGGCGGGGCGGCGCGGGTCGCGCGGAACTGCGCTTGCACCGCGTCCCACGCGAGGTCACGCGCCGCGCCACGCGCCACTCCACGCGCCGCTCCACGCGCCGCGCCGCCGCGCCGCCGCGCCGCTCGCCGCCGCCCGACGCCGCCAGCAGACCGTCGGCGCACCGAGGGCGACGAGCTCCCCAACGCACCCTCCTCTTCCTGCAAAAGAACAAGACATACTCGTATATTGCCATCACATTCAACCACCACACCACAAAGGAACCGTTTGGATTATGAAAATCGGACTTACGCAGATTTTAGGACGATTTTGTAAAAGTAGTAGCAACTCGCCGACCGGGATCCCGGTTTGGACAGATGATAGTGGGGGAATCCACAGTACTATGTGCACATTGATAGGATTGATAGGATTGATAGGGTTCAGAAAAAAAAAACGATAAATTATCGCACAGGCTACGCGTGTACAGATTATTCAGAATGAACAATTAAAAACAAAATGCATTGTTTAGATGCAAGACTTCATTTGATAGATTGTGTATTTTTTATAAAATTGTAAATAACTACATTAACTCAGCTGTCCTTTTGGAAAATATTCATTTGAAAGTACCACAGTCATGCTCCACACGTTCTAAAGATACTTTCCATGTCCCTTCATTTAATACTAACTATGCGAAAAATACCGTCTTCAGACGCTCATTTATATGTTGCAATAAATTCTTAGATGGCATAGATGTATTTCACGATTCTTTGTCAAATTTCAAACCAAAAATGGTAAACTTGTTTTAGCTTACATATCATATACCAATTTAATCAATAAATATACGTTCATAAAGGTAATTTTACTAACGAATTATTTGTATAGGTACATACATGTACTGACATTGTTAGTTTTGAATAAAAAACTATTGTCATGTTTTCTGTGTCCGTCATTAATGTATTTGCAATAATAAATACTATTATTTATAACAAGTTATGGTAAAGTAGTCTACCATTACACTATTACACAAGAATGGAGATAAAAATGATATTGGCAATTATAGGACAATCAGCCTCATGTCAAATATATACAAAGTATTCACCAAGGTATCCTAAGCAGGATGACAAAGAAACTGGACGAGAACCAACCGAGAGAGCAAGCAGGGTTTAGAAGTGGATACTCTAATCTGGACCACATCCATGTAGTCAAACAAATAATCGAAAAATATTGCTGCTTTGTAGATTATAGCAAGGCGTTCGACTCGCTAGAACACGAAACAATTTGGCAAGCTCTTAAGAATCAAGGTATTGAAAATAAATATATAAGAATTATTAGAAACATCTACAGAAACAGTACTACAAAGGTTAAACTGGAAAGAGATGGCAAGGAAATAAGAATAGAGAGAGGAGTGCGTCAAGGGGACCCTCTATCACCCAAACTATTTTCAGCCGTCTTAGAGGAAATATTCCGAACATTGGAATGGGAAGAATATGGCTTGAACATCAACGGAGAAAAACTTACTCATCTAAGATTTGCCGATGACTTGATAATCTTTTCTAATAACCCAGTCGAACTGACCAAGATGCTCCAGGACTTAGATTCTGAAAATCACAAGGTGGGACTGTCAATGAATACACTCAAAACGAAGGCCATGACAAACAACGGAATGGAACCAATTATTATTAGCGGTCATTCGATTGAGTACGTTCAAGTATATACATACCTTGGTCAAGTTATTTCACCAAAGGACCTAACTTCAAAAGAAATTCAAACATGAATAGGAAATTCTTGGAAGAGGTATTGGACGTTTAAAGAAATTATGAAAAACAAGGATATGAGTATAACCATCAAAAGAAAACTCTATAACACATGTATTCTATAACAATTCTTCCCGTATTAACCTATGGTTGACAAACATGGGCTCTAACCAAAGCGCACAACCAACAATTAGAAGTATGCCAAAAAGCCATGGGGAGAAGTATGTTGGACATAAAAAATCGGACAAAATAAAAAACACATACATTAGAAAAACAACGAAAATAGAGAATGTCACACACACAATAAGGAAAAACAAATAGCGATGGACAGGGCATACTCTGAGAGGGTCAGAGAAATGGAGCAAAACAATAATGAATTGGTATCCCGCACAAATGACGAGGAATAGAGGAAGACAATACAAAAGATGGACGATATAAAACCAGTCGCGGGCAATATGTGGTCTAGAGTAGCCAAAGAAAGAGAAGACTGGAAAAAGTTGGAGGAGGCCTATGCCAAATTAGGGCAAACGGATATGGTAGTCCAAGATAGATTTAATTTAGTGTAAGGAACTAACTATCGGAAATAAAGGCTTTTATTATTATATTATTATTATCATGGTAAAGTAAGTACATTAGTGCTTATTGTGTGAAAGAATAATTATAAACGAATGTTTTACCTCCTTAACAAAAAAAAAATATAAGGGACCCTGAGATAGGTATATGAACTTTGCAATAACTTACACTCAAGCAGAGAAAAAGTCAGTCAAATCAAATTTTAAGTAAAGAAACTTCCCCGATCTAACTGAACAACCTTAGTTAAACATTGTCTGTTACTATTGTATCTATCTAAATTTCGTTCGAGGTCCTGGACATTTTTAAATCTTTAGATAAAATTATATCGTCCGGACTCGACGGCATTCGGCCAGCTTTCATTGTTAAATATTCACGTAGCTTAACTTTGGCTCTTGCTGTTATCTTCAAAAGGTCAGTGAAGGAAAGTGTAGTTCCTATTATACGGAAATGTCATGCACATATTCACAAAAAGGGCTCAAAATCTGAAGTTACAAATTACCCCTCTATGTCAAAGTTGTGTATCTTTATTTCTAAATATTGTGTATCTTTGTCAAACTACAAGAGAAGATTGTCTACAATCAAACCTCAGCACTTATAATTCAGACCCCAGCAGTATGGTTTCCTTAAGGGCCAATCCACAACTTCCACTGTTCTTCTTACCAATGAATTTATTAATGACCAGATGCCTGCGGTCTTACAGGTAGATGGTATATTTACAGATTATAGTAAAACGTTCGATACACTAGATATAATATACGACAGGAAAAATTTAAGTCATGTGCGGGATTTACAAGTATAAAACCAATTGCAAAATTGGTCTTGTTTGTAGCACAAAGTAAGTGGTACTATAGATGTCGCTCCATCCCAATACGGTGGTTAAAGAACGATAGGAAAAAATTTAGTTATGACGTCATTGTCATGTTAGCTCAATTGGTGAGAGCATGCCCCGGCTAAAGGGGTGGATGGACGCGGGTTCGAATCCCGCACATGACTTAAATTTTTCCTATCGTATTTTTGTAATTTTATAATCTTCATATGTTTTTGTCCTCAGCCAGATATTATTATTGTGATACACTAAGCAGCTTAAAGCTGATGCGTGTATATGGAAAAAATCAGTGCACATTAATTGTATAGTTCCAAATGTTTGCCTAATCTATTTTCAAAACAATTCACTGAAGGTGTGGTCTATGAATAGTTATCTGCTGTCATGGCGCACGTCACCTATCAAGGTTTATATGTGCGTCCTTTATTTCTTCCATTTGCGTGTTCTTGACTGTCTACTGGGAAGGGTAAATCAAATTACTACATTTCGGTGATCACCGTTAATTATTACTCCGTCAGAATTGCATGTTTAGTTACAAAAAGGTTACACTTATTAGGTGGGCTGCAGTACGGACGCTCGATACAAACGCGGTGGGGCAACTGAGCGCATGAGGCTACTTTTGCAATATCAGCAAATTGCGCTCACGTTGCATGTACAGGGGCACTAATAACTGTCTGTGGCAGTCTGTTCCATTGAATGACTACACAGTTTGGCAAAAAGTGTTTGTTTGGTTTGCTGTTGCACTTCAAAATGTGCAGCTTCACAGAGTGTCCTCTCTTCCTTTCGCTGTCATTCTTGTGTAGATGTGTGTCATGTTTGGGACATTATAATATCCATTCAAGATTTTATGTTTCAATTAGGTCTCCTCGTTGTCTTCGCTGTTCTAAAGTGGTCAAGCCCAGTTCCTTGAGATGAAGTTCATTTGGCACATCCTTCAATGATAGGACCATTCTGGCTGCTTTACGATGTACTCTTTCAAAAAGATCAATATAGTCTTATAATACGGACTCCAAATTTGGATTGCATATTTTAGCAATGGTCGTATATATGTTGAATAAATCTTCAAAAAATATAGTTTTGTCAATATGCATGAAAGTTTTTCTTATTGTGTACAGAATTGAGTTGGCTTTTTGTGATACTTATGTTATGTGTCCCCCATTTCAGATTTGATGTGATATGTACTCCTAGGTCTTTTTGGCATTCCACAACTTCTATTGCACTATTATTGATATGATATTTTGCCTTAGGATTATGGATGCCCTTGTGTAGGACTGTGCATTTGGTTTCATTTAATGTTATATACCAGTCTTGGGTCCACTGGCAAATGCTGTCAAGGTCTTCCTGGATGATATTGTGAACTAGCAGTGGATTTCTCATAATTTTGGTATGATCTGCAAAAAGTGATAGTTGAGACTGTACACAGTCTTTCAGATCTTCCAGAAATAATCAAAAAAGGATCGGTCCGAGTACTGATCCTTGGGATACACCACAATAGACTTTATGTGGGCTCAAACATGCCTCCCCCACGTGAACTTTAAAAGTTCTGAATGATCGGAAATCTTCTATCCATTTTTGAACTTTGCCACGGATTCCAAAATGTTTAAACTTAGAAAGAAACCTATTTATAAGCACTCTGCCAAAGGCTTTTCCGTAATCTATGTAAATCACATCAGTTGGTTGTCTAGAGTCCCAATTTTTGGTCCATATGTCCATGCACGAAAGTAGATTGGTCACAGTTAACCGCCCCTGGACAAAACTATGTTGTTCATCAATGATCACTTTATTATTTGTCAAGAAAATCTCAGTTTGTTGGCAATTATTTTTTCCATAGTTTTGCAAATTATGCTTGTTAGAGTTATTGGGCGATAGTTTCTTGCAATCTGTTTGCTTCCTTTTTTGTAGATAGGCGTTACTATGGCCGCTTTCCAATCTGATGGAAGTTTTGCCTAATCCATAGAGAGTGTCATAATAAATATGTTACATCAAAAGTGCCTATAGATTGTGCAGCAATGTTTTCCACTAACTTGTGTGTACTGTGTACAGAAGACAAAAAAGCTGGAAATACCGCACTAGAAATTTAGCGTATCCCTATAGTCCTATAACCCAAGCTTTCTCATTCATTTCAATATTCAAAACCGATACTAAAGTATATTTTACTAACTTGTCTAAGCTCACTGGGTTTCCACAGCTGACAACATCTCAAATTGTATTTAAAAGGAACGAAATGGCAAAATCTAATAATAGTAAAAACAATAATTATGAGCGTTAATTTTAAATCATCTGCTAAGGCATTTTAAAATTGTTGAATTAGTTCTTCGACAAATGGGGATTAGTCTTGCAATTACGTAACACTGGTGTACACAAAACATGAAGTGAACTTTTTTCTCCTTATTTTAAAATAAACGCTATGAAATTGAATTTTCAATAATCGTAAAAATATGGTGACAAACAAGCCTGCGGTCCCCCTGATGGTAAGTGGCACCGCCGCCTATGAACACCTGTAATATCCGCAGCATAACTGGTGCGTTGCCTACCATTGCGAGAAAGGACTCTATTTACGCCTCTGTTGAAGCGGTTCAGATTGTACACCTGAGAAAAAACCTCAGGTGGAAGGGCATTCCACAATTTACAGGTACGTTACGTGGCAGAAACAAACGATTCAATCTTGTTGTACGAGACTTCCACGTATCTATAATGTGCGGGTGGCCCTTCTGACGATAGCGGCCAGTTCGGTGATAAAAGTGTGAAGGAGGTATGAGGTCAAAAATCTCATCAGAGCATTCCCCGTTATAGTACCTGTAAAACAAGCATAGCGAGCCGACATCACGACGCACGCTCAGCGATTCCAACCTCATGGTCAATTTGACGGCATCTGACGGCTCTTCTCTGTAAGGAGTCAAGTGGGTCTAACAGATACTTCGGTGCACCGCTCCAGAGATGAGAGCAGTACTCCATATGCGGCCTAACCTGCGCTTTGTATAGCAAGAGACGTTGCTTAGGCGTAAAGTACTGCTTGGCATTATTGAGTACACCGAGTTTTTTAGAAGTTAGTCCTGCTGTGCTCTCCAAATGACTCCTAAACTGGACCTCGCTGGATATGTCGACTCACAAAATGTCGATGTTGTTCGACAAGGTAAGGGGCATGCCCGACGTTATCCGGACAAAAGAATGCGAATAGAGAATAAGCTGACCTGCTAGAAAATCTTGTCTAGTATAGTGTACATGCGCAGGTTGGCGTTCTTCCTCCAGCCGGGCGAGTGCGCGGGCTCGGTGTCGGCGCAGTCACTGTCCTCGTCTGCAGCCGCGGGCGCTGCGCACGCGCCGCCCCCGCCCCCGCCCCCGCCCCCGCCCCCGCCCGCCCGCGTCGGCTTCTCTACCAGCGTCACCGACGCAGCGTCGCGCCGCGCCAGCCGACGCGACAGAATGAACGCAGCGATCTGGAAACACGCCACAAAATACTTCATCAATGTATATCTCTCAAGTGTCGTATTGGAGAGCCCGTTCTTATGTACATGTGTCTGTTACAGTAACTGTTTTGATTTGTTTTTAATAATATGTAACCTTTTAACAACGTTACAAAATCACAAAGACCGGTTTCGAATCCTATGAGAAAAATACCTACATTCAATCGTTCGTTCGCTGCCTATGCCTATGCAATATGAATATGAATACTTATATAAAATCTGTCACCAAGCACCAAACAGTGTGTTCCGGCAGCAGTCCTTGAGAGCCAGTCGTTCTAAGCCTAGTCCGTTTACAATCCTCGACCACATCATAATTTACTAACAAGTCTTAATATAGTTAGCTAGCCTATCAAATGTAATAAAGCACTCCCTCTTGTAACCGATTGTGTACATTGCGAAGAAAAGGTGGAGACCAATGTATCCCAGATATGACCGTTCGCTGCGATAACCATCCCGAAAACCACAAGTCACCATGGCATTATATGGCAGTTCTGTCTCGGCCACTTGTTCAACGTCAACAATGTTCACGGGTAAACTCTAATTTCAGCTCTTGACCAGTAATAAACACAAACAACAATAATATTTTTTTTTAAATATCAACACATACTTCTTTGGTGCATTTGAGGTTTTTTACCACAGACTACTTATACAGAGATACCAATGAATTTTTGGAATCATAGAATCATCATATATTTTCTTTTGTTATAAACCAACAGAAATCAGTTTAAAAAAAGGTAGAATATTTTTTGCCCCAAGGCAGTTACGGCCGCTGCTCTTATTAGTTTTAGATAACTACAATTATCTAACACATAACAACAAATATATAACGTTAACTTTAGTTGCTGTTTGAAAAAAATACGAATATGGTACCACCACGCTAAACCTATATTGGGCATACTCAGCGCGCTTGCGATTAAATGCAAAATTCATATACTTAAGGGGAAAAAACAAGCCGATTAATTAACAAATATATTATATATCTACGACTAACCTGTCAAAAAAATTATAGCTAGTGTCGCTCGGGATGATGTAAGAATCCTAACACAACCCATCCATCCAAATCTGTTCAGGCATTCGAATGTTGTGGTAAGAAACTCGCCTTTACATGTACATTCATGAACTCTAATAATATAACTCTCGTTTTATAACATTCTATAGATATTACTCAATTACACTTATTGTAATAGTGAAACATTTTAATATGTTAGCGATAGTATTATGAAAAATCTTGTTCACGCTGACAAGATCACGGTCCGCGAATGAGTAACTAAGCAAGTATTGAAAATATTTTCATTTTTGTATAACGCATGCTGTGCGGATTACATTTAGACAATTACAAATTGACATAAAATTATAGTGATGTGACATGACTATAATTATTCCTCTCGTAAATTTGTAATTGTGTAAAGTATAAAAATATTAAATTTATAAAGTCACTAACCTGAAGTATAAGTCCGACAACTCCAAATATGACGATCACAAAAACGTTGTTGGGCGCCTCGCGCTCCACCTCCTGTCAAATTTAAAAGTTCATTGTTTAAGTCAAGGGCAAAATGTATAAATAACTAGTTACTATATATATTTATAAGGTAATCTATCCCCACTAAATAATTATCACCGTCACTTCCGCAAGTCAGAAAACTCAATTCCTTTGCAAATTTGTGTAGTTTTTCTTTTTTTGTTCTGATCAGTGAATGGTGATACATCTTGTAATGGTAACTGCTTGCTAAAGAAACGACATTGAATTTAGCGCGGGCGACCCATTCAATACTGTACCTGAACAGCTACTCATGAAAGTTTTTATTTATAGATGCAGTTCAATTAGTTGTATACTTGAAGTGTGCCATAGTTCTCATGATGCTATTGACATATATTGTGATCTTTCCAAGACATTCGACTATGTAGTAAATAAATAAATAAATATTGATTTGTAAACTTCCACAGTATGGTATTCGTGAAAAAGCTCTTAATCTAATGGAGTCATATCTGTCAGACAGGCTACAGAAGTTTGATTAAATGGCAATACATCTTCCGGATCTTTGGTAAAAATATCAGATCCGGAAAAATTTGAGGACTTTTTCTGTTTCTCGCGTACATCGATGATTTTTTTCACAAGGCTGCGATATTGTTTTATTCGCAGATAATATGTCAAGTAGATAGAAAAGTTAGAGAAATAAATTTATTTGTAAGTCAAAGCCAAAATCAATTATTCATTTGAGTTGAGGCGTCTACGACGCGAAATAAGTGATTTGACTGTTTAAGTTAATCAGTTTTTTTTATGAATCACAGCAATCATTGATTAATTTAGTTTAGAAGGTTGAATACTGTTTGATACACCTCAAATCCCTAAAAAAATATCTGTGATATGTTTTGTATTTTCATTATGAAATATTTTCATTTAGTCATAATAATACTATTTATCTGAAATATTATCATATAGTAATTAAACAACTTTAAACGGTTAAAATGGCATTTATTTATCATCATTTTTGTCCCAACGTTTCAAACACTTTGCAGTGACAGTCACCCTGTGACCAAGATCACTGCAAAGTGATCTAAATAAATAAATAAAAGAAAACGAAATATATGCCATTTTAACCGTTTAAAGTTGTTACGACGGAATGAATGTAAGCAAGGAGTGTAAGCGCAGAGACCTCGATCATGTCGAGCACGGGCCTGGCGAGGTCGCGGTACCGCTCGACGGCGAGCAGCGCCGGCTTGATGTCGTGCAGCAGGTCCATCCCGCGGCGCGCCAGCTCGGCGCGAGGCGACGCTCGCCACCACTCCGCCAGCGACGCGCCCATCCACGCGCCGTAGCACACCTCGCTCACGCCGAGGCACACCACGCCCGCCGAGTACTGGAACATGCACACTTACATTATCATCTCTGTTTGTGTGGTAGATACCAACGTATCTCGCGGCAACAGCCGGCGTTGCGCCCATTGTAATTTAGGAAATGTATAGACTTCCTAGGAAAAGTGCATATTACAAAATATATCATAAATTTTCTATTTTAGATAGGTATATATATACAAGTATATCGATTCTTCATCAATATATACACATTAATGAAGAATCGATATACTTGTCTACTATACTACATTAACAAAAGTGGCGGATTGCCGTCATGATGACGGCTGGCCATAAAATTGAAGCCAAAACCATATAACAATAACGATGTGACATATTGAAAGGACATACTGCATGTTGCTACTTAGGTGGTTTATCAAAAAACAAACCTCAATCTACGTGGATCACTATCTCCATAAACGATGTGTCTTTCTGACTGAAATGTCTATTTTAAACACAGAAAAGAGAAAGCAATATATTTCTCTACGATTTTAAACCTCACAGAATATTTCGAAGTAATAGGTAGTGTGTAGTAAGTGTTTGGTGAAGTAAATAAATCCAAAAAACCCTATGAATACCTACTGTTTCAGAGATAGTAATATAAGTAAATACTATTATTTAAAATGATTCCCATGAGAGAATTTGTTGTGATATGCTCAAAAGCTGTAAATTAATCTAATAGAGGCTCCCCTTTTACTGGTTTGGGATTATACATAATCATTTTCGTTCAATGAACTTATATCCTTGATCAGAAGTGATGCAATGAAGCATGCTTAAGAGAAAAGTCGTAATTTGATCGACTGGAATCCACTGGGAGGTAATATGAAGATGGCCTGTTCTTTACAAGTTCATTCTTGTAAAGAATTGATAATGATCAGGTATCGGCTCCTTCCAGCTTCTTGGCCATAGCGATTACTTTCAAAACATATCTTTCAATCAGCCGAACAACTAGCTGCAATTGATATGACCGATATTTAGTTCGGGCAAGGCAAATAACATGGCATGTTTCAATCGAAGCTGATATGAAGAGAAGTTTGATTCCAACTTTGCAATGTCTGTCAGACTTGAGTGAGTTGTTATATTGAATAATGCTCAAGGTGCTGGCAGATGAATTAATAAAATGTTAGTAAGTAATGTCGTGGGAGGTCAGGCAACGAGTTCTCTCGGTGAGTCAGCTTGGTCCCCGCCTCTTCCCAAGTGCCAGTAACGGCAGGAACGCGGAGTTTTTGCGAACTCGTCGATCATCGCTCCCAAGACGCGATCTCCGCACAAAGGATCCTACACAAAAACTTACTCAATCAACGTCTCCGATAGATCGACTGGAAAATTACACAATTTGACATTGTGCTGAATTCGTCACACTTTAATGGAATTATGACATAAATTGATCCTAAATAAAATAACATCGCTTTGCAGTTTCTAGAATAATGCTAATCTGCAACCATAAATTATTTGACATCCAATAACCTTTTACTTTTTTGAACTCAACCTGTCGTTAAATTGACGTACGCATTAGGTATACCTACAGCTTTAATACAGCTATACCTATAATCGTAGAAGTTCACGTGTCCATAATAAGTTTTCAATTGCTTGATTATCTTCAACTGGAGCTTGATTATGTTATTTGAAACTTGACGCCGGCCAAGTTTTTTTTTTGTTGCCTGATAGCTTAGCCTTTGACCACTATCTCACCTGATGGTAAGTGATGATGTGGTCGAAGATGTTGTTCAGGCTAACCTAGAAGTACTGGCTCTCAAGGACAGCTGCCGGAACACACCGTTAGGTGCTTGGCGACAGATTTTCTACTTGAAGGTGGTAGCTAGCCAGGCGGGCATTCGCAAAATGCCCTACCACCATGCTATAACGACTGCCATCCTAAGACGACAACCGGGACCGACCGAAGCACGGAAACGCTCAGTAGTAATGTCACTAGCGGTCACCCCATCCAACTCATGACCGCGGGCGACGTTGCTTAACTTTGCTGATCGGTTGAGAACAGCTAAGTAAACTTCGCTACGAGCGCTTCAAAAGTGTGGGGATTATGGGAAATCCCCCCAGTGGGGAAGACCTTCTTCAACAGTGGACGTTCCGATTGATGTGATGTGATGAGGACAACTTCTTAGAAAAATAATATCTCGCATACTCATGATACGCAGGTGGGGACACACGACCTGGCACACGTCAGGTGGTGTGTGACCACCTGCGTATCTGTAATAGTGAGCAAGGCAGCAAGGGGCGTATAGGTGTAGTGTAGTGTAGTGGAGTAGAGTAGAGTAGAAGAGTAAGTAAGTAAGTAGTGACCACGTGCAAACAGCGCAGTGCGGAGCGGCGGTGGTGGCGCTGCGCGGCGGCGGCGGCGAGGTAGACGAGCGCGAGCAGCCAGAGGCCGGCGGCGGAGACGTAGGCGGCCGACACGCGGTACTGCGCCGCACACAGGAACCGGAACCACGTGTACGTGCTCGGGTCCCACGCCAACCGCGCGCCCGTCGCCAGCAGCGCGCCGCTGTACATCTGCAACACAACACGGACCATCGTTATCTACTGTTGCTGCACTGCACTGCATGCTCGCTGGAACTTCCCTAGTTCAAAATTGAAATTTAGAGACCTGATTGAAGTTGCTGATATCCCAATGATATCCTTTCAGTTTTCACTCCACTACTACCTGCAAAATTTCCAGTTTCGGAACTGATTTGTTTAATGTACTGAAGCTGTGGTAAAAGTAATAGGTCACAAAGTTAAACTAACGTGTAATCACGGCTCTAGCATGAAATTGTTCCAGTCATACCGATTGAATGTCGTAAAAGCCAGCTTAGAAAAATGCGTCATCGGAGCAGCAGCAATCTATCCGGTAGGTGGAAATTGGTAGATAGGTTCTACATAAATCACCTAGCGGATGTTTATAACATAAAAATATAATTGGTAAATATATATACTTAACTACTTGTTCAAAATATCTAGCGATTGTGTGATGAATGCTGAGCATGATTACTACGATCTTTACACTATTGTTTATGCAGGAGATGGATAAATCCGTAACAATAACCCCTACTCCGAGGTGATAGCCGAGAAGAGCTGATGGATGCGTGGCCGAAGGAAAAGGACGATATCTGTGTATGCGGTTACACCTGACTAAAGACGGATTAGTCTTCTTTGTGTAGGTGAAAAAAAGGCGAAGTGATTGTAATTAATACAATAAAACCTATAAGGATTCCATTGAAACGTTGAATTCAGTGTATATTTCAGGAAAACCGTATTAATCGAAAGTTTCAGTTGGTCAAGAATTATGTTTGATTCAACATAAATAAAATAGGTAAAAAAACTTCAGTAGTATTGTCGTTTTAAAATTCAATTTACATAAAGGATAACAAACAAATAAGTTCACTAGTCGTTCTATCTGTTTTAAATCTGCAAATATGTACGGCACCACTAATTCATTTTAACTTCTACTGTTGTCATCGTGTCATATTCGTCATATTTTCAAAAATATAAACTCTATTACGTTAAACTGAGGATTTCTTTAAAAATATCTTAAGTTATTCGCAAGAATGTATTCCATATATAGGACATTGTCCGCTCTTGCAGGATAAATATGGTCTCTATATCGGCTATGGTTAATACTATACGACATTATGCTGTAGGTATATGTAAATACGCGAAATAAACCAGCTGCTTCAACTGCCTTATCTTACAAATGGCATATACAACAGAACTAAGTTTCACAGAATAGATAAGAAGGTCATGTCCAAAAAATATTTTAAGGCGTACCTATGTATGTACCAATTATATATTTTTATGGTATAGGTAGGAACTTCAAAATAATAAAATCTGCTCTAGAATTGTACAGAAGGTAACAGTGTTTTATATAGATACTTACATATCTGTTGTAAGTAGAACCAAGAATCATTATCATAAATTCTATATCACGCGTTCCATATCTGTTCAATACGTAAGTTAAGTAATGCGTCTTTATACAAGTGGTCTCTGTGCTATCAGATAAGAACTAATAAAGATAAGCAAGTACAAAGCAGGACTAAACATATTTAAAGCAGTTATCTGTAGTAAAGCGAACTGTTGACCCCGAACGACCGGCAATCGAGGAGCACAGCACAAGTGGCTCCATTCACGGAGGAATGTAGTAGGCACGTGTCTTGGAGAGTGGAGCAGGCTCACACAACGGCACCTCTGAGCGCTCTCCCTGCCCGGCGGTACTCGTGGAAGGCATATCGATCGATGCCACTTTCGATTTACATAAGATGATTCTAAAATGTTACCGAGGTATGTAAACCTACCTACATTATACATACGTCATTATTATTTATAAGTTATAACAGAGAATGTCTGTCGATTGAAGTTTTTTAATTGCCAATAGCTTTGACCACAATCTCACCGAATGTAAAGTGATGATGCGGTCGAAGGTGGCATGTAACGGGAACTAGCTTTCAAGAACAGCTGCCGGGGTTCACCGTGTGTAGAGTGACAGATGTTCTACTTGAGGGTGATAGCTAGCCAGGCGAGCATTCGCAAAATGCCCACATGCTATATCGACAAAAAACTGGGATCGATGATGGTTGTTAGAAAGAAAACTTCATTTGAATTAAATTATTTATTATTATTTCATCAGTCTGATATTTTTCATCTGATAATTTTTAGGCCTTTTGGACTAAACGATATAATGCTCCAATCCACCGCCGAGTCATGAAGATTGACTGCAGTCCGAGCCAAGGCGAGGATTTTTTGGAGACAAGGGCACAGTTTATATAATAGTTACAATTCCAATAGAATCGGTGCTTAGGTATAAATTAGGTATATAATATAATACTACGTATTTCAATCTCTTTGCTCGCAAAATTTTAAATAAAATTTAATCACGCTGTATATGAACACAAGCGCGGTGCAAAAGGCCCACAGCGAGCATGATTCAGTATGTTTTAGTAACGAAGATTTATATATTACACGTTACACCCCGCGGTTTCACGCGCGTGGTTATGAATGATGATGATGATTAATATTATGATATCTAGCACCTCATCTACCTCCATTCCAAAGCATCAAAGTTGGTTCAGCCGTTTCAGCGTGAAGAAGTAACAAACATACTCACTAACTTTCGCCTTTATAATATTAGTGTGATATCTTGTTGAGTTCCGAACCCAAAGAGCAAAACCGAGCCCTATAAATATAACTGCATTGTGCCGGCCTGTTTAATTTGAATTAATCGAAATAGGTGAGTCAAAAATCTAAAATTAAGACATTCTGTAAAGATTATTCACCCAAAACCTGTGGAAACGGACAAAATATCTAGAATAGGTATATGTATTCAATCAAAATGTATAATTGATTATATATTTACTTAGTACAGTGCACAATAACTGCGTTGCTGGCAGTGAAGATGACGGAAGCAAGTGCAGCGCAACCTCGGTCGAGACCTTTATAATTCGGACAGCGCGCGCTGCAATGATGAACAAGCTAGAAGACCGAGAACGTAGCTAAGCTTGAGGCCAGCAGTGCAGACATTGCGGACCAACGCTTTTTAAACAATTAAAGTAATTTTAAAACCACCTTAGGAAATTGCAACAATTTTCATCTCGCCAAGCTTATTTCATTTTTTATCAAGCTTCTTACTCTTTTGAAGCAGTGATGGCTCAGTGGTATTGGCTATGGACTGTCGCGCAGCAGGTCCATGGTTCGAATCCCGCCGCGGATTTGAGCTTCACCGCATGGTGGAAAGGCATGTTGCCAATGCCCGCCTGGCTAGCGGCCACCCTCAAGTAGAAAATTTGTCGCCAAGCACCTAACGGTGTGTTCCGGCATCTGTCCTTGAGAGGCAGTAATCAAGATTAAGCATGTTAACACCTTCGACCACATCGTAACTTACCATCAGGTGAGATTGTGGTCAAAAGCTTAAAACAGTTCTTTTTTATATTTTTTTTTATTTAGGTAATTATTCTTATACTGCCGGTACAAAGCTGAATTCTGAATGACATCTTTTCGCATCTAACTATTTTTTAAACAAAACATTACAATAATAAGGGATTTTCAAAAGAAAAACTTAAATAACTGGCTAAACTAACCACCAATTCAATTCAATACAACTTAGCTGATTTCTATATGTACATATACTCCCTACTCGAGCAGCGCGGAAACATTTTCAAAATAATTACCACATATCAAGCATTTTGAATATAATTATTATTTAAATTAGGTACAAATAATTGAATTCTCTGTGAATCGATCACCACTCTCAAGCACCCAACAGTGTGTTCCGGCATCACTCCTTGAGAACCAGTAAAATTGCAGGCTCATGAGATTTAACAACTCTAATGTCTCAGGGTGACGAGCGCAGCGCAGTTCGTCGCTTGTTGTCGAAATGCATCTGATATAGGCTGAGGTTACCGCATAACATCAACTGGGCCTCACGTTGTTCCGTCACAAACCAATAATAAACAACGCGCGTTAAGGTTCTACAACTGAACGAGATAGCAAACGTGAATTTAATAATTACCTAAATAAAAATATATTAAAATATGTTTGAATGCGAGGAACCTTCAGAGTGCGGTCAAACAAAAGCCGATTTACTTATATCTACCTAACACAGTCATAAAGAGTCGCGTCTCAAATTTCATGATTCAGCATTCTCGGTCAAACAATGCCAATTTGTGCTAACGCAATACTCTTCGCGACACAAAAACGAATGATTTAATTGCTTTGCGTCTATCTATAGAATTTGTACGTACTATACACATGGCTCGCAAGGGAATATCACATTTTATTCTTATTTCATTCTCAAATCTCCAATCATCTCATAAGTAAACCTAGTTAAGATCATCGGGAATCAAAAATTAAAGTATGTATTTGTATATCCTGGGTATAATAACCACAACTCAAGCGTTATGATATGCATCGATCGCTGGCGCCGGCTCCACGACATCCCAACATAACCGATCGAGGTCGAAGAATAATGCCATAAACAAGCGAATTTACTCAAGCAATATCGAAGTAAGCATATCTGTGAGCCACGTTGTTGGGAGATTTGGAGGTTGTGCTCAATCGCTCGATAGCGCCGACTCGTCCTCTCGCGACCAAGGCTCATGACGTCACGCTAATCACCATTATTTTTCCTTCATATTGCATTTCAGATAATGACGGTAAACATCGGGTGACTGTGAGAATCAATGACTAACTTTACGTAGAACAGAGTTGAGGTCACGATATTTGCTAATAACTACCTACATAATGTTCACAACAAGAGCAAGCCGCTACAGTAACAATTACGGGAACGAGCCGTGAACGAATGCGGATTGTAAATGGCCCTTTTTAAATAGGGGTTGGTACCAATAAAGGTAATCAACAATTCGGGGTCATGAGGCACAATGTCGGGAGACAGGAACAATGGAGCACGCAATACGCGGCTTGTGTTCATGTTTGTTTAGGAGGGCGTTCACCCCGAGCTCCTGATCTTGTCCAGCTCCGCGGCCGTGACACACTCGCGGCTGGACACACACACACACACAAACAAGCGACGACGCTTGCACTCTGATTCATCTGAGCTTGTAACGCACCCACATCAGCGCCGGATTGAACCGGTTACGACACTCGAACTAAATCAGTAGAATTACAAAGCTTGATTCCTTTGTGCATTGTGCTCTTTCTCGTATGGTGTTGGTCAATATTTAACCTTTGATATAGAACATTCTAGGGACACCGTGGTCGCAGTAGTAACGTCCTATGAGATGAAGCCGGCTTAGCTCCACGTTACTCCGTTAGATCATATTTTTGTGAAGGAATTATAGCCCAGTGGCAATGACTATAGACATGGACTGATGCAGGGTATTCATGGCTCGAATCCCGCCATGTATTCGAACTTCACCACACGGTGGTGGGGCACTTTGCGAATGCTCGCCTGGCTAGCTACCACCAGCATGTATGAAAGCGCTTATGGATGTGTTCCGGCAGTCGCCTTTGTGAGTCAGTTAATCCTTATTCTAGTTTCAGCCTGTACGCTATCCTCGACCAAATCATCAGTTATCAACAGGTGAGATATCTATCTTATAAAATGTAAAAAGTAACACAAACCATCTTTCGCTCGCCACAATAAATTTGCTATAAAGCTTTGGTAAGTTAATATTAGCAGCTCCTCGTGTGACGTCATTGAATTCCTGTCTACATTATTTTTTATTGTTATGTCGCAGCAGCAGGAACGTTTATTTTTGGGCCATTGTTGCTGTTATCATGTTGTTCAAATACACGCGTTAGAAGCTATTACTGAATCTACAGTACCTTCCAGCTGATCATTATTTCCGGTTAAATCTCTAACTAAACTCCAAGCCTCTTGAAGTAAACATTATATCGTATATCTACGTAACAAGAAGTTTGTTTTCTACATTATTGGTATTGGGATCTAAAGCTATCTTATCATGAAGAAAAAAAAGGTGAAGTTAGGTACATTTCCCGGCTTATGGATATAAGGTCTATTCTAAATCCTTCAGTCGGATGTCATAGAGTCGACTAAGAAAAAAAACCTCTGTTAGAGCATGCCACCAGCCATCAAAAGCGGCGGCCCACCACTTACGTCGATGTGATGCGAGTGACATTGGGCGCGCGGCGGTGGGTTGCTAGCATGTCAAGTAGTGGGTATATTACCAACGATAGCATATCAGAAAAGTTGGGTAGGCCTTAGGAAGCTACAACTTCCCTAAAAAAGGCTTATTAAACACAAGTGCATAAAATTTATGAATATATTTTAATTGTTCAAGAAGTTTCAGTTTGTAATATATTTTTGTCAAAAATGGTATGCAAGCAACGTTGCCATAACATCTCTAAAACGTATCCAGAAAGTGAACTCTACCGGAGACTTATTCACAACTGCCCAGTGTTTTGAAGCAGTGATGGCTCAGTGGCATTGGCTATGGACTGCCGTGCAGCAGGTCCATGGTTCGAATCCCGCCGCGGGCTTGAGCTTCACCGGATAGTGGAAGGGCATTTTGCGACTGCCCGCCTGGCTAGCGACCACCCTCAAGTAGAAAATCTGTCGCCAAGCACCTAACGGTGTGTTCCAGCAGCAGTCCTTGAGAGCCAGTGAAATTGCAGGCAAAATGAGACTTAACAAGTATGTCTCAAGGTGATGGGCGCAATGCAGTTTCGTCACTTGTTATGAAATGCATCTGTTATAGGCAGAGGATACCGCTTAACATCAGGTGGGCCTCGTGCTTGTTCCGTCATAATAACATTTAAAAAAAAAGTATCCAATAGTTCCGTAAACGAGATTTTAAATTTAGAATCTCCTACTGTCCAGTAAGTATGTATTGTAATTTACTTACTGGACAGTTTTTTTTTTCCCTATCTCGGGATTTGGACTCGCACGTATTGTGCATTTGCCAGTGTCAAGTTATATACTGGACAGTTAGGTCATCCTCTTTAGATCTGCTTAGAAAAAAACATACCAGACACGTATTCAAGTTTAGCCATTATAACATGGTTATAGGAGGGAGGCTCCAAATATATAGGTATCGATATCTCTTTTTGGGATGACATTTTATGAGATAGATATATTTTTGGAGCCTTAAACAGCCATTTTATAGTCTGTGACACGCGACGCAGAAAAAGTGTGCACGTTGCGTTTTGTATTTAGTAATGTTGTATAGTGTGGGATTTTATGTTTGTATTAAGTAATTTCAGTTTATAAATCATGTTGGATTAAAACTTTCCATTCTAAAATTAACATGGAGTTTACAAAACATTTTTTTTTTAATAAAACATTCATGTAATGTAATAAGAGACCAAAGTTCATAACTAAACGCAAACTTTTTAGTAAAAAAAAACAACGACGGTCGGGATTTCATATTCAATTGTGACAATTGTGTATGTCGTTTGGTAAACCAACCATAAAGCTATGGAACGATTATGAATAAGACAGTAAGACTTTACTTTTACTTAAGGTTACTTTTTACTTTTTAAGGCCATCTGATGTTAAGCGAACTAACCTCCGCCTATAACAGATGCCTTTCATCACAAATGACGAATTACACTGCGCCTGTGACATACATTTGTCTCCTGTGCCTGTAATTCTACTGGCTCTCAAGGACTGCTGTCGGAACACACTGTTAGGTGCTGGGCGACAGATTTTCTACTTGAGGGTGGTAGCTAGCCAGGTGAGCATTCGCATAATGCTCTTCCAACATACGATGAAGCTCAAGCCGGTGGGAATCGAACCATGGACCTGCGACACGGCAGTCTATATTCACCGATAAGTCATCATTGTTTCAAACTGAAAACAAAAATGGTATAGGTACCTGAATGATATAAAAATTAAAAAACTCTTGTCAATGATAAAACGGTATTTTTGGCGCGTGAATGATATTGTAAGCATTATTAAAAAGAGTGAAATAGATTATTACTGAAAAAACTAAATATGGATATAATAATTTGAGGATTCAAGATAATTAAATGCTAGTTATCCTCCTAAGCTTTATATTCCGTAAGCAAGAGTCGCACCTAACGCACAGACTCGATCTCGATAAAAGTAAGTTGAGTGGAAAGTAGAGCAGAGATTGGATATAAAGCTCATGCATATGCATCTGATGCTGGCGGGCGGGCGGAGGCCCAGCCTTGGGGGAATGTGGTCAGGTGAGAGCCAACGGAGGGCGACGCGGGGGTCGCGAGGTGCTGTACATACTTCAATGAACACAACACACGTGCTTGAGATACTACTACTCAACTGTAGCCTGTAAGCGTGTCATTTACACACAAGCTAAAACTGCGGCGCGCACTAAACATTTTCAAAAGTAATAAGTAGTAAATAAATCCAGTCAAGTGCGAGTGGGACTCTCGCACGAAAGGTTCCGGATCTGTAACGTAATCTTGCAAGTTACAGACACTTTTCGCAGTGTCCAATTGAGCTGGGTAGGTACAGCGAAAACCTCTTATATTGTATGGGTACCCCTTAATTATTTACTTTATTTTAATTTATTATATTCAAAGAGAACATAAAACTAAATATTCTGTAAATAGTAAAAGCCTCACCGTTACTAGTATCGAGCAAGAAACGGTAAATAATCAAGTTTGTTGTATGGGAGCCCCCTTAAATATATTTTTTATTTTATTTTTAGTATTTGTTGTTATAGCGGCTATAGAAATCTCTAGCTATCGGCGTTCTTGAGATACAGCCTGGTGACAGACGGACGGATGGACGGATAGCGAAGTTTCAGTAATAGGGTCCCGTTTTTACCCTTCGGGTACGGAACCCTAAAAAGTACTATGATTAGAAAAACATTTTAATGGTTAAAATGAATTCATTGTGTCTTCAAAATATTCTGCAATAGCGTTAATGCACCTTCTCATACGAATAAATCAATTTAGAAAACATTTTATGCTTCTCATCTGTGAATGAAATATGTTTTTCGTGTAAATCTTCGACAGCCTCTATGGTAATGGAAATCTTTGATCGCGTAACTGGTAAGTATTGAATTTTTGTAAACAATAGAACTCACATATTGCCAGGTGGGAACTGTATTTATAGCAGCTCATAAAGTTCTTCGTTTTTCACGAACAAACATTCGTTTGTCTGGCCGAAGATGATACGGCGTTTACGGGTATTCTTACAGAGTTCGTATTAATTTCTGGCAAATAAATGGTCGGTACCAAACATTATTCAATGTACGATGATTCTACAAAACAACAGCAACGACGTGTTCAGTTTTATTAAAAAATAGAAGCAATTGCACAAACGTCGCTTTGGTGGTGGGTTCCTCGTTGTCAAACTCGTTTGTCGTACTAGTTTGGCCAAAAGGAAACTTAATTCCTCCAACTCCAACTTGGCAAATAGACATTCCCAAACCATAGCCAATATACTTTATAACCGATTTCCAAAAACAGGAAGCTAGAATCTCAATTCGACGAGTATGTTTATTTTATACTTTTTGTATATAAAATATCCGACGGACATTTTCAAAAATGTATGCTCGTTCTAAATGTGATAAGTATTATGTATGACGGTAGATATAAATAAATGATCATCGGATTACGAGATAGTTCGTGATATGACTTAATAGCTTTATGTTGATGGCAGTTTGGCCACAAGGAACTCCGTTTTTAACCGACTTTTAAAAAATAGGATGTAAATGTGATGTTAAAGTGATTTGAATCAGCATGGGACCGACTTTAACAAGTTATTTCATACTTTTCAGGGTAATAAGTCGATAAAAAAATACTTATTTACACTAATACGGGACTATTTATTGACTATTATTTGGGTATGAGGAGGAATTAAGTATCCTATTGGCCAAACCAGTTTGACAACCGAATGGCCACAGTAACACACCACTCTGGTTGGTTTCAGTTTACCACATCCAACACCAGACCTCCCTCCGTTGATTCTAGTAAGCATGACGTTTCACCAAGTCTATATCTTGAAACTCAGTCAAATTGTGAAGGATCCATCATTAGCACACCTTTTTCACACCGAAATTAAAGTGGAGAATTGATTGTATCTGACTCATGCCCGATATATATCGATGCCCGAATGTCATGATTAGTAGTGCACATGCTCAGAATGCTTAGATCAGATAAATAATCAGAGGTACACGTAACATGCCTGTCTGTTTTGATGAAACGGCACACATCATAGATGTTTTTGTTATTGACAGCGATGGCAGGGCATCCATTACGGAATCATTCATTCATTATACGACGTCATTGAGCTTGTCACGGCCGCACTTGAATTCTACAAACCAGCTATAGTGGTCTCCAGGTGCTTTCTTGCAAAAAGTAGTTTGAATCCGGATGATCTGCTGAATTGTTAAATTATTAACTGAGCAACTTAATAAAATCGTAATAAATCATGAGTACTAAGAAACTTTTCATGATTTAAATCCATAGTAACACAGAAACGCATTTTTTTTAAATTACTTTACATTGTTAAAACTATTGACAATTTCATCAAACAAACAGTTATTGTGTACAACCAAAGAAATTCAAATAATGTAATGTTTTTTTTATATTATTTATGGAAAGTGGTCACTTCCGGACACATATACCTAGTGCCCTATAATGCCGGGTACAGACCAAGCGAACGAGACCGAGCGAATGCTAACGAGTGTGATTTGCCGATCAGTACCGCACGCTCGCTCGCTTTCGCTGTTTCGTCCACACTAAGTGAACGCATTGAAGTTCATCGACCATCGGCGAACCACGGCGAAGCGATACTCACGTAGTGTTTTGGTGATCATGAACAACAACGATCTTCAGTAGCTAGCGCTGCATTTATTTATTAGAAGAAAACGGTAGCGCTGGTGGATGCTGTCGTTATTACAAGCAGGTTTTTGTATGATGGAACCCCACTAATGCACGACTTACAAAAAGAGAGATCTGTGAGAAATTCAACTGTCTAGCTAATACGGTTCATGAGATAACTACAGTCTGGTGACAGACAAACTTAGTCAGACTCGCACTTGGTCGATTTTTAGTATTTGTTTATAGCGACAACAGAAACACATAATCTGTGAAAAATTCAACTGTCTAGCTAATACGGTTCATGAGATAACTACAGTCTGGTGACAGACAAACTTAGTCAGACTCGCACTTGGCCAATTTTTAGTATTTGTTTATAGCGACACCAGAAATACATCATCTGTGAAAAATTCAACTGTCTAGCTACCTAATACTGTTCATGAGATAACTACAGTCTGGTGACAGACAAACTTAGTCAGACTCGCACTTGGCCGATTTTTAGTATTTGTTTATAGCGACACCAGAAATACATCATCTGTGCAAAAATTCAACTGTCTAGCTAATACTGTTCATGAGATAACTACAGTTCCATAATCGTAAATTGATTTGTAAAAATCGCTGGATCGAGACGTCCGTTAAGTGCAATCCCCGCAACCGAATATAACATTTTGCATTAAAACAAAATTGTTATTATGTGTAGGAAGATAAACACAGCGTCGATATGAAGATGCATTTGAAACTATTACCTGAATTTCGCCTTTATGGTATAAATATCACCTGTTTACCGTTCGTTTCCCAGCTTGATGTTATCTATGCACTTCATCTGTCAAGGATTTTGAAGTGTCATATGTCCAAAGAGTATGTCATTCATAGAGTCTTCACCAGTAAGATATTACTGCGACGCTGTGTTTATCTTCCTACACATAATAACAATTTTGTTTTAATGCAAAATGTTATATTATGTGTCTCCAATAAACACAGCGTCGATATGAAGACATGTTTGTTATCTGCTGGTGACGAACACAAACGCTATGTTGAAAATTTGTGTCTTAAATCAACTTCCTCTGCAAAAAATCAAATCCTTTATCAACACAAAATAATTAATAAGCACAGAAAAAAATAACTATTTTCTTTGGTGCCAAGCACTGACAAGGAAATAAAAAATAAACTCATATTCCTTTGAAGGATTACAAGTACTGAATACTAACATAGGAGTTACCTATTAAGGTTTGTTATTCACTATTGTTTATGAAAATCTGCTGCAAGCAATGTATAATATGCAATTGCTTAACCATACTGGAATCATTATTATTTCCAATAGTTACTTGGATAAAATTTGTGATTATAATAACTAAGAATGGAGTCATATACCTTGAGTTAAGTAGTTTATCATGTAAAAAAACATGTACATACCTTCCCTCAACCAAGTGAGCTTAAGTTCAGTAAACTGCAAATCTAACCAGTTCAGTATACTTACATACATTGTGTATGTAGGTATATAAAAAGGCCAAGTTCCCATTACTGGCCCATAATATCACCCATTACTGAAAGTAGGTAACGGCCCAAGTTTGCCAGAAGTCAAGTGCCACTATGTATAGAAAACAATGTTAAGTAACTTACTCCGGTATTGGTATTTTATACTGTTGACACTGTTTCGTAGTGAATGGTCTGTTGAACATGGCTGATATCTACAGACTTGTCTGGAGGGCCCCAACAATTTATTGAATTGGTTTGTTCCATGGGAGGCAGATGGCATTCATTGATTAAGGTATTGATACCTATCCAATAAGTAATATTATCTGCTTGATGATGACAAATTGTTTGTATAAAGTATGAACCCTGCCAAGCCTTGTGTCTAAAATTACCAACTATATCATGTTATGGTTGTGCACTTGGTGGTATCCATAACATATTTGTCCCATTACAAAATTAGGACATTTGTGTTGTAGCAACTACACCCTTCCGTAGGGTCTTTAGACTGATAGAGCATATCATCAGTCTTAATAGCTTGTATATTAAATTAAGATGAACATCAGGCACTGTGCTAAACTTTTATGTGTCATGTTCTTATAAGAACAACTGAATCCTTCTGTAAGATAATAGGCTGATAGGGGAGCTGCACTGTCAACATTAACAGTTTACAATTTAAATATATGGTGTCTATTCCAACATAATTTGTGCTAATCATGATCATCTTGGAGCAACTGTACCCTTCCGTAAGGTAATTGGCTGTTGGGGGGGAAATCACCCCGCCAGCCTCAACAGTGCATGTTAAATTAACTGGGATATTGTGGCTGTTCCAAAGTTATATATGTATTTATCATGATTATCTTAAAACAACTGCACTGCTGCTTCTGTTAGATAGTGGGCTGCTGAGGGGAATCATCCAAAGCCATCGAAGCCTCAATAGTTTGCACATTAAACTACTTTGAATGGGTTGGTCCAATTTCAAGTAAGTAATTTTCCTTGATATGTTATATTTGGCAGTTGATATTAACATAGAATTTGTATATCAAATGGCCATTCAACTCTTTTCCTGGGTAAAGCTCTTTAATCTAAGCGCATTGTAAATAATAGTAACAACAAAATTCCACTCTTTAAATGAACATCATTGGTTCCATGTGATATGCAATGGTAGTTACTATGACCGTAACATGGAAAGATGCACCGCTGACTTGTTATGTGATCTTATCATAGAATGGCAGCTGTACCCTTCTGCAAGGTAATGTGCTATAAACTGTAGTATAAGCATCAACAACTTGCATCTGTATGCAGTACAGATAATATTTTAGAGTAATACATGTACTCCTACAGTAAGTGATTGGCAACGTTACCCTCCCGAAGGGCCTGTAAGAAGGTATCTGTAGTACCTCCCAAAGGGCTGTAAGAAGGCTCCTGAATAGTATAGTACAGATAATATTTTAGAGCACTACAAGTACTCCTACGGTCATTCTTGTTAACTATGCCCTCCCGAAGGGCTGTAAGAATATGATAGAGGAGTGCCACAACCTTGTATGTAATGAGGTGGTGTTCATTATGTTTATCTCATAGTAGTTGTTAGGTGGCCTGTATTCCACACCCATACTGTCTATATATTGCACCTTGTTATAAGTGTGTTTATCATTAACAACTGGTATCTCTACTCTCTCAAATAATAATGTATATGAGAGAATTCTCAGCTGTATACTATAATACACAGAGTAGTAGATGCTTTGTACCCTCCAAGTAAGGGTAATAAGCTGATAAGAAAATCTGTTTGTCTATCGACCTGGATGACTTGTGTTGTAAATGGTGTAAGCATATAATACCACAGCACTATCTCAGGTGTTCTGCTACTAAAATTGCTCATAGCAACACAGTGTTGAGCGATTAGCTGCAGGTTTGAAGTCCTTCTTGATAATAAATATTTGTGAATGTTATAATTTAATATTGAGATTATGCATCTATACATATGGTGATATAGTGGTAAGGTGTAGCATGATTATTCATTGCTTCCATTGCAAGGAACCCATTTAAATTTATAAAAAAAATGTCTCACTCATCTTTTTTATAGCATCTACCAAGAAAGTCTGAATATCACATGATGCATTCTGAAGCCAACCATAAGCTACAGACAGTTTATAGATTTATATTTATGCTTTTTGCTTACCCACTGGGTAAGGGTATTTATGTGTTGAGTACTACCAATCATGCTCATAAAATGAAAGAAAGAAAATATGTCCCTCCTAATTCATTTACTTCTTTTTTGGTAAATGCTTCGGAGCAACTCAAGTAGGTACTTTGAAGTACTTTACTTAAGATTACTCTTTGAGTAAGTTAATTACTGTTAGAATAATGAGTACATTGTCGATTGTATCCCAAGAAATATCAAGTGCACTACAAAAAGTGCTTATTCTTAGACTGGGAAGCTTCCCACCCATAGTATGAATGACTGAATATAGTCCATAATATTAATCAATTAGAACACTATATTAGTGTTCCCCATACATGAACATTTTAAGTAAGCATAGCTGTTATCTCTGACACAATGAGATTCTTATATTGCTAACCAAAAAACAATGCTCTTTAGTTTGACAGAGCTGTTCCAAAAAATGGGGCACTGGTCTAGTAGCAACAAATTCAAAGCTAGGTCTATGATTATAGAAGATCTTCAATCCATTGCACTAGCATAGTTTGAACAATGTGTTACCAACAAAAGTCCAATTTCCATGCTAAATGTGTTCAACCAACTTATACTTATTTAGAGCAAGAAGCTCATTATTTATTCTCAGTTATTTGTAACTTAAAAGGCACCGCTTCTTATTAATAAATACTTTCAAAGGTTTATTCCTTAAACATGTGTTAACATATTCAGTGCAATCTTAGAAAAAATTTACCTTGGACGCTTCAATCATACTTGGATGTGGGTTTGATGATTAATTTACAATCCTCTTGAAGTTAGAATTATTTTTCTTAAATATGTATGTACAGTGATGATTAATAGCTGCAGCTTTTAATTGGCTACTTAGTTGCTAATTCTCTTGATCGTCTCGTATGGCCGATCTGATTAGGCAGGGAGCCTAGGTAATATAGGTATTTTAAGTAACACCAGTTACAGTTAATGATGCTCCAAATACTGTCGCAAACATTTTCTATTAATAACAAGACAATATTCATATAATACTGTAGTTTATATATGTATCCATAACATACAAAAGACGGACAGTTATTGTTAAGCTTCCAGTGTGTTGTTATATTGAACTATGATAGATACTTTTAAGAATTGGTACATTATCATGGTTTGCATAGTTATTAGTATTCTTAATCATAAGTTCATGCCAGCATTGTCAGCAGACAGTGTTTTATTTATAAGAATTATATTTCAATAGGTATTCAACAAGTTGTATCATGTAGATTAAGTTTTGTCATGTACAAAATAGAAAAGCAATCTATCGCCGAGATAGAAAGATGAGATGGATAAAAACCATACTTACTTGATTTGTGTAGGTAACAAAATATATGTTAAAACTTACGTGTGGTACATAAATTATGGAGAATAACTAAAATACATCGGACTGTAGGTCTTCACAGATTATTGAAAAACATAGCACAGGCTGTGCGTAAACCACACTGTATACGTTACCACCACATTTAATACGAACTTTTTACATCTGTTGCTTGTCGTATACGATTTATATTTCATTGAATTTCATTTTTATTGCGAAAATACGTAAAGCTGTTAGAAAAATTTCAAACGCTATGAATGACATACTCTTTGGACATATGACACTTCAAAATCCTTGACAGATGAAGTGCATAGATAACATCAAGCTGGGAAACGAACGGTAAACAGGTGATATTTATACCATAAAGGCGAAATTCAGGTAATAGTTTCAAATGCATCTTCATATCGACGCTGTGTTTATTGGAGACACATAATGAGCATTCGCTCGTCCGTCCACACCGCGGCCGTTTGTTCGTTCCATTTCTGTTTGATGTACCGACAGCCGCCGGAGCACGGCCGAAGGCGAACGAAGGCCCTCGTTTGGCTTCGCTTGCTTACGGCATAACGTCCAAACTGATTCGTTCGCACTCGCTCGTTACCCTTCGCTCGCTCTCGTTCGCTTGGTCTGTACCCGGCATAAGACAGCTACAAGCTGCAGTTTGACTACGTTAGTACATTGGCACAGATGGTGAAGGTTTTGCATTGTGTTAGTGCATTTTGCGAATGCCCGCTTGGCTAGCTACTACCTTCAAGTAGAAATTCTGACGCCAAGCACTTGACGGTGTTTTCCAGCAACTAAGCATAGTTTAGTTACTTTACTTATATTGCCTACATACAGATGTACATGTATGGCCCTAATTCAGTATTTTTAGGGTTCAGTATGAGGTACGGGACCTTATGACTACGAGATCTACACTGTGTGCTTTAGGTTCCATCCTACCTTTAACCGGTTTTTAACCGTATTAGGTAGACGGGTGCACTTGAGAACATTTTGCGAATGCTCGTCTAGCTAGCTGCCACCCTCAAGTAGAAAATCTGTCGCCAAGCACAGTGTGTTCCGGCAGCAGTTCTTGACGATAGCCAGTAAGCCACTATGAAATTACAGGCACAAAAGACTTAACAACTGTTCAGTTCGTTACTTCTGACAATATGTATATGTTATAGGCAGAGGTTATTGCTTAACATCAGGTGGGCATCGTGCGTGTCCCGCCTCAACACAATAAAAAAAAATGATTTCCTTTATATAGCGCAACGCGACACTTGAGTATGAGCGAGCATGGGCTACAGCTACGTCGAACACTAGCGTCACATTGTGGCCGAGCAAGTCGAGACACCGAAGTTGTATCTAAACTAATTCTATGGATATCCAATCGAGGAGGTACCTCCCGTCAGACCGGTCGAGCCGGTCCCGCTCCGGGAACGGGGCCGCATCGATCTACCGACGAACTCCCGAGAGCTTTGCAACGGGTATACACTCACCACTACCCACTATTACTTACACTAATGTCATTTCAGCAAATCACTCGTCCACTTGAGTACGTAATCGTACTCTGGAGCCCCGTCTACGGTTCAAGGCTTTACGGTACAACTCGTACCCTTGGAAAGATTTAAGTTATCGTGCACTGTTATATTAGTAAAACTGTTGAATCCATACCTAAGAAATGATTGGATGAAACATACAAATGGAACAATTTGTTACATATTGTAGAACATTTAATTTTCATCACGTTGCACTTAACTGGTCGTGTTCACAGTTAGATAATCCGTGATTTTTTTCAATTCCGATACTTAGGTATTATAGTGTTACACTTTAGAACACAGCTATATTGTTATTGAAATAGGACTACTTGCCTGCAAGTTGCACCTAACGGTTGGGATTATTGTCACAGATTAGATATTAGTTATTATAATTTTGTAGGCTATTATGGTGCAGGTATTTTGGCTTCTGTACGGGTGTTGTGCATCTGTTACGTAGTAACTATTATCCAATCTGTGCTCCAACGTAATAGTTCTTCACAGATACGTCTGCATGTAGGTACGAGATATTGTGATGAATACCTATCGCAAAACGAAGGACGGAACAGTACCTTAAGAGCACAGACAAAAAACACTCGTTTTACTAATAGTAGTAACACGTGTAAACAACGTCAATAAGACGTAAACTGACGCCAGTTGGTGGAATGTTTTAAAACGCGGTTTTTCCTATATTACCTATAACCCTGTATAAGGATTCCACCGGACACTTTGTATTTGTATAGCTGTTACGAGAAATTCTTGTAATAGCTGCGTTGTAGTAATTACATCGATATTAGTATAATCACTTCAATCAAAGTTCAAAGTATTGTTCTATGATCTGTCGAAGTCTGATGACGCAGAATCCTTCGGTTCGTAAATAGCTCACACAACCTCGCCTCGGCCAATCCATTAAACACAATGTTCAATTTTTAAAGTAAACGGATGCCAATAATGGTGCGATGTTTCCTTGAGATGCCAAGTGCTAAATCAAATACGTTGTAAGCAGCATCATGTGAACAATTACTGCAACATGAGGTGATGTGACACCGCCACTCGCGAGTAGGCATTGCTGCTCATCTCGTTTGCATACAATCGACTAATTGCCTTGACTTTTTCATACTTGTCATATTTCTTAACTTGCACGTTACATTTCATCTTTTATATTCCTTTTGTTCAGATTCAAATTTTGCAATTCAAAGGCATATGCATATAGAATTGCACTTGCAACCCCTCCTCCCTGCCTGTGGTAGTAAGTATAATATTTAGTTAATTACAGAGTTAGTTTGAAATTCGCATATCATGACAGTCAAATTTAGTAGGCAAATCGTCAAAATAAATTACTAACAGGATATATCCCAAGACGCTACCTTGGGGTATCGAGTTATACATAATAATATGTGCGTGTCATTCGTTTATATTATTATGATTTATAACTTATAACAATCAATATCGTCTATGTAATTTTTCAATGTTCAAATTATTATTCATAACTAGCTGTACCTGCGACTTCGTTCGCGATAGACGTACCTGCAAACTAATTATTCACATTTGAGCACTGTTTATCTCATATTAAGCAACGCTGTGGTCTGCGTGAAGCACTTTTAGTAAAGCATAGCTCAGAAAGGAGCTTTTTACTTTGGGTTTGATAACTCCCATCTTGTTTTTCCAGAAAACAGTAGTTAAGTAACTTAGAGAGTTCCTTCGCGGTTCGCACAATAAATGTTGAAGCAAAGTAGGTTTTGAAGCGATGATGGCCGAGCGGTAATAGCTATGGACTGCCGCGCCGCAGGTTCACCGCATGGTGGTAGGGTATTTTGCGATTGCCCGCCTAGCTAGCTACAACCCTCAAGTAGAAAATCTGTGGCCAAGCACCTAACGGTGTGTTCCGGCAGCACCAACTGCGACTCAACGTGACGGGCGCAGTGCAATCCATGACTTATAGGCAGAGGTTAGTCCACTTAACATCAGGTGGGCCTCGAGCTTGTTCCGCCACAATAACATTGCGTTTCTTTGGAATTTCGATTGTAAAACGGTATCTTTTTACCGAGGTTCTTCTTGTTTGGCGGTAGAACAAAAATATATTAGATTGTACACTTCCATTGCGCAGTCTCCAAAATGTATCCGACAAAAGATAGATAGTTAAAATAAAATATTGTGGCGAATGTTCCAGATTTTAGGGTTTTATCTTAGCAAGCTGGCAAATCTAAATAAGGATGCCGATGCTCGTGGGGTGCCAAGCTGTCCATGGGGTGTTGGCTGCCCATGGGGTGCCAGGCTGCCCGTGGGGTGCCGGTACGCCCATGGGGTGCCGGAAAGCCCGTGAGGTGCCGGTACGCCCATGGGGTGCCGGAAATCCCGTGAGGTGCCGGGCTGCCCTTGGGGTGCCGAGCTGCCGGTGGGGTTCCGAGCTGACTCGTCACTATTCTAACAAAAAAAAGAATAATTGAAATCGGACTACGCGTTCATAAATTACAAATAAGTAACATTTTGACTTTCATCCCCTTTCCCGAGGGAACCGTGCTGAATTTCGGGATAAACAGTACACAATTACCTTCTTCGTAGTATGAACTCAAATCGTGTTAAGTTACCTTGAATTCCATTCAGTAGCCCATGGGGTGCTAGGATGCCCATGGGGTACCGGGCTGCCCGTAGGCTTCGGAGTTCACTTGTCACTATTCTAACAAAAAAATAATAATTGAAATCAGACTACGCGTTAATAAATTACAACTAAGTATACATTTTGACTTTCATCCCCTTTCCCGAGGGAACCGTGCTGAATTTCGGGATAAACAGTATTCAGTAACCTTCTTCGTGGTATGAACTCAAATCGTGTTAAGTTTCATTAAATTCCATTCAGTAGCCCATGGGGTGCTGGGCTGCCCGTGGGGTGCCGGGCTGCCCATGGGGTTCCGAGCTCACTCATCACTATTCTAACAAAAAAGAATCTTTGAAATCGGACTACGCGTTAGTAAATTACAACTAAGTGTACATTTTGACTTTCATCCCCTTTCTCGAGGGAACCGTGCTGAATTTCGGGATAAAAAGTACACAATAACCTTCTTCGTAGTATGAACTCAAATCGTGTTAAGTTTCATCGAATTCCATTCAGTAGTTTTGGAGTGATGCGCGGCCGGGATACAGACAGACAGACAGACAGAAAGACAGACAGACAGACAAAAATTTAAAAAAATACAGATTTGGCATCAGTATCAGCTACAGAGTGCTCTCAATTTTTTTTTGCAAAATATCTTCTATGTACAGAATTGGACCTGTTACAGTTTTATTATAAGTATAGATTGTTCACGGTCCTTTGTGTGTGAAGAAAATACCGTATAATACAATAATAATATCTTTAAAGCTATTTTGACGGTCTCAAACATATTTTTGGCAGTAAGAGTTTTATCTGCTACACATTGGCGTTTCAAATATTTAAGAGATACTGAAAGAAGCACTATTTGTCGATATTGAATTTGGGTAACTTTTACTGCCTTTTTTAATTTTTACATTTACCAGCTATTTTAATTTTACTGCCTTTTTTAATTTTAATTTTTACCAGCTATTTAAGAAATGTTTGTCTTTATTAGATTGGATTATCAATAGACTTCTTAAATCGATTCGTAAAGATAGTTGTTTCGCGTATTCCTTTATATGTATAAGAGACGACGGTGGTCCTCGTAGATCACCAAACAAGAAACAGCAATCGTGTTTTAGCATTTTGACGATAAAATATAATTCCCTTACATTTTAAATACTAACAAGGCTACAACAAATCAAATGTCTACCTATAAACAAGAGAGTGACAAATACGTTGAGAAATCAATCACAAGTTGATGACTCCATCGCACCTGCAAAGTGTACATACATACATACATACATACATAAGTATTTACTTTGTAATTCTTCGTAAAGTGGGACAATGTCATAAGAGTAAACAGAAATTCATGTAAAATCTTATTGTAAACATGAACTCGAATGTTAACAGACTATGAGATGTCATCATATTCCAAGGGGATATGTGTATTTGACCTTTTCATAATATTTCAGTATGTAACTATTTCAAATACGATTGCCGCAAATTACTCCCCGATGGTATACCTAAGGCTTCTTTTTCACGCTCCGTTAAATAAACAATAAATACGGGAACTGTGACCAACACACTTGAAAGAAGTAATTCTTTGTAACCCAATTCGGTCACAAGATCCATTTAAAATACCGAGGTCTATTAAAATAAATTGGTAGGAAGAATGCATTAAAGATTCCGTTCTTCGGTGACGTCAATTGGAATGACCCTAGTGACCTGTCCTGTCGTCACCTCTTTGATAAATTCAAGTACCGATCCCATATTACAGTGTGTTATTGATGAGAAAACTACATACCTAATGCCCATCACATTTGTTGCATGAGAGTAGATCAATAGTGATCACACAGTCCTTTGTGCTTTGTTTGTCCTTGTTCTGGACTTTGTAAGTGATTCAGAAATTCTTTATATATAAACCTTAGTAATTGACAAGCCCTGTTTTAATATTGTTTGTAAACTTTAAACTAGTTTCTGTTCCCTACTTCCAAGAGCTTTATTCGTATGGAAAGGTAAATACAATACCAAAATGGTCTGCCGTGCTATTGTTAGAATTCAGTCTCGACTCGTTGCAGATTTAAGATGGGGTCGGGCTCTTGTTTGCATTATTCATTGAACGGGCGAAGCCAGGTCTCTGTGGCAACTTGAGAATCTGAAATCGTTTATTTGGGTATGTTCGAACATAGCTTTCAAAAACTTGATCTGATTTAGAAATTTGATGGAAAGGTAACGAACATACATTGATAAATGGTGTATTAGGTATATGAAAATGGCACGATATTGTACATGTAAAAACTATTTATTGTTTAATATTACATTTCATACCTTTATGGTTGTACTGGCCGGCCCGATCTCCATGCAAACGTGGTAGGGTGATCACACCTTTATTTGACGATTTAGGTCCAAAACAAATCATAATACCGATTGATCTTCGTTAAGGTTGAACTGGCCGGTCGCTTCTCCCTTATTTGAGATTATAGGTCCAGAATTAAGCATAATACCGATTGATCCCGTCATTATCTAGGCTTGTATGGTGCCGAAATTTTAATAAGATAATTAACTTGAGAGTTATGAGCTTCGAAACATTTTCATATAACATTTTCAAGGATCATAACTTTCACCTTAATTATCTTTTTAAAATTTCGGCATCATACAAACCCAGATAATGACGGGATCAATCGGTATTATGCTTAATTCTGGACCTATAATCTCAAATAAGGGATCACTCCCTTATAACCCTACGACGTTTGTATGGAGAAGCGACCGGCCAGTTCAACCTTAACGAAATAAAAATTTTTACCAAAAAAATAGAACCGACTTCAACACTCAAATGTGTGAAATAACTTGTTGAAGTCGGTACCATAACGGTTCAAAAGTACCTATCATGACAATATTGTGCGCATGGTACCGACTTCGACAAGTTATTTCACACATTTGAGTGTTGAAGTCGGTTCTATTTTTTTGGTAAAAATTTTTATTTCGCCCTTTTTAGTGACCCTTGGTACTTATGGGCTTATGTTTATGTTTAACTTACCACCAGATATAGTAACATATAACAGACTTAAATTATCAAAATAAGACTTGCTTGCAGCATAATACACGTTTTATCTTCCTATCCAAAATTTTATTTCTATCTTATACCGTTGAGGAAATATTACTGTGTTACCACCAAATTTGAGCTTCGATGAGAATTCATCGTGATAGGAAAATACTTTTCAGTTATTGGGGTGTAACTCAAAAACGGCTTGTCCGATTTGGATGAAATTTAAATGGGACTACACGGCAAGCATCAGCTTTTAAATAAAAACAAGGTTTTCAAAATCGGTTCACCCAGTCAAAAGTTCTAAGGTAACAAACATTGTTTATAATATCAGGACAGGAAAACACTTTTTCAGTTTTTGGAGTGTAACTCAAAAACGGCTAAATCGATTTTGATGAAATTTAAATGGGACCACACGGCAAGCATCAGCTATCAAATAAAAAAAGAATTATTAAAATCAGTTTACCCAGTCAGAAGATATGAGGTAACAAACATAAAAAAAAAAAAAAAAAAAAAAAAAATACAGACGAATTGAGTACCTCCTCCTTTTTTGAAGTCGGTAGAAAATGCAAGGTTTAGCTTAGTTCGCAACGAACTATATGAAAATTATACAGACAACACACATTTAGGTCACATCGGTTTTTACTCAGTGCAACCTTCGCTGTTCTTCTTCGAGGATTTACTCTTCTACTCGTATTTTAAGATTCACTATTTTATGTCGATTTTGATTTTAAGTTTACATAACATGAATAAATACGGTTCTTTATTCATGTGATACTGTATATGTTATATTCCTTTAAGTTCTAAGCCTATCTGAAAAACTGATGACTATTATTTCTATTTAGGTCAATCTATTGATACTTGGAGGATTGTTTTTATTTATATAAAATGTTTCATTAATCGCGTGTAACTTTTCATAATTACATGAAATTTTAGTTGTTGAATCATCTGCTTTCCTGAACAACTCATTATTTGCTCTTTTAATCTTCATATCTAACCTATATTAGGTTGCACACGATGTACAAGATTACGGATATGTCATAAACAAAGCCGCTCGCTATTGTGACAATACAACGCGGATAAGCAACATGTTATAATATATTTGTGATTATGTCACATTAGTCATTATAATCGCACGTGAACATTCACTAAGTGCGTTATCCCGCAGTCAGCGTGCACTGTGCCGCGTCCATACAACATGACTATATATCGTCGGTCACACATGTGCTCAAATGTCGTCGAGTGTTTACTGTAACGTGATACTCGACATTTAACTTGTCGACGATTATACCCAGTATTGATTAAATGCTTAGCGTGCCGGATTTTAGCCGCTCCGCCATAGTAGGTACAAATACAAATACAAATACAAATATTTTATTGGTAAAATAGATTTACATGTCATAAATACAAATAGCATAAACAAAATTATAAGTTACCGCGAGCGGAAGTGGTAAAGTCATCTTTTAAAAATTCTCTGACGTCATAATAAGCTTTACTTATTAGTAGTATTTTTAGTTTTCGTTTATATATATTTGCGGAAGCTGCACTTTTTATATCTACAGGTAGGTGGTTGTATAAGTTCGGACCGCCTACATACACGGACTTCACCGATTTAGCGAGGGAGTGAGCAGGTGTCCGTAGTCGGTCCCTTGACCTCGTTTCATAGCTGTGGGAGAGTCCTAGTGGGCTAAAGTGTTCGGGGTTGTTCCGAACAAAGAGACACGCCTGGTATATGTGGATGGATGGTACTGTCATTATCCCGAGTTCCTTGAAATAGGGTCTTGCTGAAACATCCCATTTCACCCCAATAATTGCGCGGACGGCGCGCTTCTGTAGGATCAGCGGGCGCTCCGACTCGGCCGCGTCTCCCCACAGCTCAGTTCCGTACATAAGTAAGGAGTGGACTGTGGCAAAGTAGCAGGCGAGCACGGCGTGCCGGGGCGCCGATGTCGCCAGCCGTCTCAAAGCAAAACAAGCCTGGGTGAGTCGCGCACACAGTGCGTCTATGTGCAGGTGCCATTTTAACGCTCGATCCACATGGAAGCCAAGTAGCTTCACCGACGGTACTTGCTGTAGAACGGCGTTCTGAACAGTGATATCTATAGTTTTTTGATGTCTGTTCGAGAGATCGAAGTGAATGTAGCAGGTTTTCGTCAGATTGAGCGCAAAACCGTTTATAGCGAACCACTCATGAAGTCGAGATGCAACATCTGAGAGATACTGCTTGAGTAGGGGCAGGTTCGGTGCAGTCACCAGGGCCGCCACATCGTCAGCAAACATGTACACCTCGGCACCATGGATAGTCGCCGGCAAATGGTATGACGTACTGCTTACTGGCCAGCCTCATTCTGGCCTATTGATTGAACACTAGTCACTGACTGAGTAAGGTGGGCTAGCCCAGACCAGACCACCATGGCTCACGTGACGTCACGCCACTCACGACGACGTAGCTACAATTACCTACCTACGTGTTGAACTTTTTTATCGAAGTATGCAATGCTGTTCTATAACGTCATGTCTACGACAAAACATTTTAGTATAATTATGTTTAGAAGCATGTCATTAATCAGTATGTGATCTTTGACTGATACCTAAAGGTGCGTACCTGACGTTTAAAAGATTTAGTGACCAAGTACACAGATGTCATAATGTGTTCTTGATTTGTTTCTTTTAAATATATGTAAACTGTGAATGCTTCCATTTAAGTGGTTCATTCGATTACCTACTTTTTACATAATTTCACATGAAAATTGAACTGTACGGACTTTTGTACTGGCTATGCTCACATATCATATTTATTACACCATGGTTACACATTTATTTTTTCAAAATTTGTTTAATTGCAACTCAGAGCCCCAAGAAACGGGCTTACGCTTAGTTTGGGGCACACTTGTACTTGGACAATCTGTAAAAAAACTTGTCAACTATAGATAATTAAATGTGTAATAAGTTAATAAAATCTTTTTTATAATAGACATTTATTAATATTATATTATTATGTACCTACGAGAATACTGAAGTAAAGTTACTTCTATGGTTTTCTACTCATTAATATATTTTACAAATAATAACTGAACCTTCCTATGTAGAACCCACGTGCCAGATCATAAAACCTCATCTGTTTAATTAATTACATAAAATCTCAGCATTCTGAGCGAGAAATGTTCAGCTGTTACATTATTAGCTGTGATTTAGATTCTTGAGCTTTTTCAATACCCGATACAATAGGATCTTTCGCTTTGTAATATTCACATTCACTTAGCTGTTCCTAATCAGTTAGTATTTAAGTATCATTTAATATATTATCATAATAAACAAAGTATCTACATTTATTTTCATTGAAATTACTAGGGCTTTACTTTTCTTTTCTGTCTGGACTGTAATTTCAACAATTTCATACGAGTAAATACTTTTGCTGAGTAGGAATTACGCATTTTTAAATTGCACCATCATTTAAAGTAGTACCTAGTAATTAAACAACTTTAAACGGTTTAAATCGCGTATGTTTATCATTATTTTTGTCCCGAGGTTTCAAACAATTTGCAGTGGTCGTGGTCACGGGGTGACCGGTGAAAACCTACAGATTTGGAAAGTTATTATCATATTACCAATTGGAATAAAGCCCGGTGCTCCATCCACTCCAAGCCGCTCATTGCCATTAGTGTAGTAGGTATAGACTGATAGAGACGGTCGCGGTGGTGACGGAGGTGGTGTGGTGTCTGCAGAATACGACAGAAGCACACCAGCACGCTGTTAGTGTGCACTCCGAGTAGTATTGTCGTGAGTCGCAGGTGCAAGCGACCACTTGTTGCTCCCGTCTTCTCTGCGAACGAAGTATAGTGTCGTGCGATCGATGGCTTGACGCGCGACCGCCCGGCGCGGCGGCGACACAGCGATCGAGATCCATATCGCGACATCAACGACACAACGCAATCTTTAATCAACTCACACATACTTACACACACATCGTATTTCATACTAATATAAATGGGAAAGTTTTCCCGTGATTGCGAGTCTATCGCCTTACAAAGCCCTGCGTGACGATCGGTGTGATAAAGTCCTATAATCTCATAGTCCAGAAATGTCCAGATGTTATTCAGTAGACGACAAGTAGTATTACCAGATGTGCAGTGTTTGCTAAGACATCACATTTCAGCCTCCGCAGGACGCGTCCTAACACTGAGACCGACGCGTGATGCCAAAATACCCGATATTTTTCAAACTGAAAATTGAACCTCATTGATTTTTGTCTCTAAGTTAATGTTCAAAATGATTAAATCTGTATAAAAGTTTTTATTTAACAATAATTATATATATATTTCGCTAACATATATTTTGGTCATATATGTCAACGTAGAAAATTATGGTTTGAGGTAGGTTTGAGGTTTAAATAACTTCTACAAATAATTATCATATCCGAAATCCCGAAAGGCCGTGTTTACATTATATCCTCCATATACATAGTTCTAATTTTGAAACGGAGAAAATATTATTTTGTATAACATACTATTTTGAGCAATTAACCATAACTTACTAAACTCGGTTGAGTTTAGTAAAACAAATACTGTGTTGGCGATTTCATAGTTAAGTTTAAATGAAAAAGCTAATAAGTTAAGCAAGGAATAATAACAATGAAAAATTTATACTGAAAGAATGGTAGGTTCATACTCGTTAAACCAATTCCTTTGGCTGACAAACTTAACAAATTGTCTACACACACATACACTTTCTGAAAACAATAATGTAACTCTAAGATTTAGCAACATCATGTGATGTGCGAATGTCTCGATGCAACTATAATCCTGTTGAGTTGTCGAGATTTGGGATAGTTCCAATATATTTTGTTTAGTTTTCTTTTTTTATGTTATTTTGACGGAACAAACCCGAGACCTACCTGAAGTTAAGTGGACTAACCTCTGCCTATAACAGACGCATTTCGTCACAAGTGATTAATTGCACTGTGCCCGGCACACTGAGACGTACAGTTGTTAGGCCTCATGTGCGTGTAATGTTAGTATCCTACGAGGATACTTTGTCTTGTGATATCCAATAAAAATGTAGTGTTAAACGAACGTTTTATTCGTCCTTCTAAGGGCGTCCTTCTAAAAACCATCTTGAAGTAAGGTCGAGTGTGTACGAAGTACACTTATCTTCAACTTTGTATTTTTATATGTTGGTTTCTGTTTACAATTTACTTACATACTAAATATTACTATACTATACATTACATTCTTGCCTCAAATATATTTACGAATGCGATATAAAACGCAAACGTAAATATGAATAATTTCCTTTTAAACCAAATGAATCATCATAATTCCCATCATGCATGAGTGTTCGACGTTTTTGTATCAGAATAAGTGTCTAAAATGTTATGAACCAATGAGGATATACCTAGTAGGTCTAATAATGTTATACAATTATTGTATCACTTTTTTATTGCTGATAGTTAAGCCTTTGACCACAATCTCACCTGATGGTAAGTAATGATGTGGTCGAAGGTGTTAAAAGGCTTAACCTAGAATTACTGGCTCTCAAGGCCAGCTGCCGGAACACACCGTTAGGTGCTTGACGACAGATTTTCTACTTGAGTGTGGTAGCTAGCCAAGCGGGCATTCGCGAAATGCCCTTTCACCATGCGGTGAAGCTGAAGCCCGAGGCGGGATTCGAACCATGGACCTGCTGCGCGGCAGTCCATAGACAATGCCACTGAGCCATCACTGCTTCAAAACTAATTAAAACCGAGCTACCGTAAAACAAACATTGAAAATAATAATCGTTGGGAAGTGAGACTACGTGACATATTTACGTAGGCAGGTACCTACTCACTACAACAGTTATTATATTACTAATTGTTAGCAATAATATGTTTTTCATATTTCTCATTGTTTGTTCACGTTGATTCGTCATACTTAAGGCGTATAAAGTTTTTGTTGCGCTGCTAAGTATATACTCAAGTACATATCTACCATTTGTTTAATAGGTAATCGACAAAAACTGTGAAGGTGAGGTCGACCTTCCTGAAATTACATTTATTGGATATTCCGTTTCTGTAACAGACAGTATCAGTAGTGTGCACACTTACACTATGAAGGAAGGCTGCCATCTCGCCCTTCCGCGATTACCGAACGACACAGTAACCGGCAAAACGCTCACGGCCGGGATCGAATACGGAGTATTTAAATATTGTGTGAAACTCACGAGTTTCGTTTCGAAAACACATTTACATTCCGTCGTGTGGTGTGTTAAAGCCGTTGTACGAGTAGGTTATTGACAGTTTCACCATGTAGGTACCCACATAGAGGTGCATGATATTACTTAATTAGAATTATATGTACTTTCTAATTAAAAAACTACGGTGACCGAGATGTTAGGGACTTATTATTACTATTTTCTTTGTCAGACTTTGCAAATGAAACCTGATTTTTGATTAATGTTACAGACTGGCTTCCGCTCGCGGTTTCTCCCGCGTGAAAATTCATATAGTATTTCATTCCGTCGGAATCACAAAATATTAAATAAACGTGATTGAAGTACGATCTATCTCAGTTCATAGTTGTGTAGGGATCCCTCCCTACACGGCAGTCGGCAACTATGAACTCTCATTCATATAATATTTTGTTATTCCGACGGAAAGCAATGAATTTCCACGCGGGAGAAACCGCTTTGTCTGTAAATTAAATTTTATTTGGAAAGGCTTTTGATAAAGAAAATAATATTAATAAGTCCCTAACATCTCGGTCAATGTCACCGTAGTTTTGGATCAATGAAACGTGTACTAAAAATCGGAGCAAATGGGTAGCTTAGGAATAGCCTTAGGAGAATAATTGATCAAACCAACATAGACTCATCATTGTAGTTTATCTATAATATATAAATGTTTAGTAATATTTGTGATCGTAAGAATTGATTATTATTGGATTGTAAATGCTATTGAATAATTATGTAATTAGATTGTTAACAACTCCTTTAATGTTTTAAGTTTATAAGGTCTATAAACCGACTTGATCTTCAGTTTGGATCATCATTAAAACCGGTTCTCTATTGATAATCGTAAAGTATGACTGCTTACAGTTCAATCAGGTTCATCGCGTGTACAGGGTGTGGTATGGGTTCCTAGTAAAAATATATTACCCGTTACAGCTAGGCCGGTTGGTCGTACATGCATCGTAGAATCCCAAGGCTCAGCTGCAACGTTAGAGCAGTCGCGATGCAATCCTAAACCGGATATTTAATACCATGCTTCTCAGAAGGATTGAAAGTGGATCCGTCTAGAGCAGTTACCAATGGTGACGGATTACGGATTGTATTGCACATAACTGCACTACTCATTCCTCGCTGTTTACAATGCACTTGTGTCAGTGATATGATATCTAATGGAGATAGTAGAAACACGCAACGAGCGATCAGTATCGTCTTCGGAACTGAAGCAGGGATTAACCCATTGACATCGGCGATAATTATAACAATAGAAATTCATTCATAAATTGGCCATAGTGGGTCAGTCCGATTTCAACTTATGTCCAAAGTGGAAACAGTAAACATTGAACAATTGATGAGCAACGAAGGTAGTTACTGTCAGTCGTCAGATCCTAAATATTGCGGCTCCAAATATCATGGACAACGATTAGGACAGACAATTTAATGGAGTGATGTTATTAAGTTAGCTTGTGACTACTAATACCTTATGGAGGAGACCTTTGAACGATGGACGTCTTCCAGCGTTAAATTATCTTTTCCAGTTTTTTCTCTTTGTAATGTTTACATTAGAAATGGCATGTCAATGCAATCCTTAAATCAGTATGTTCTCGTGATGATACTATTCTATTTCGAAGATGCTCTGCCTGTACACATTATTATTTGAACTTGGCCGTGGGTAAAGAAAGCTATTAGAGCTATTGACCTCGTTTCCGTTCCGTGGACAAGATGGGATCTCGTATTTTTTATGCACAGAGCAGGTAGAGGAGCCGCGAGGGTATTGTCGAGACGAGAGCGCTGCGTCAGCCGTGTGAGGTCGTAAGTACCGTGTTCGTATTGTATTGGAGTTGTGTTATATTGTCGAGTCCGACGATGTAAGCACAAAGGCTGCTTTCGGCAGTCGGTCGTCGATATGCGTTGCTTGTTTACATTCTGATAGGTACCGTACATACGTCCGTAATGGGTTACATGCGTTAGTAACATTTTAATAAGCTCTGCTAGCAGCTGACAACTTTTAGATTTACAGGTTACAATAATAAAATTATTTTTTAATATACATGTAGGTACTTACTTATATAAATATCTACATATTTATTTCTGAATTGCAAATTACTAACTTAAAGGACCTGTTATTTATATTCCGAGTTGCGACAGATTTTAAAATAAAAGCAATAACATTACAGAATATTAATTATACTTACATTCTACTAGGTACTTATAATATATAAATATAATATTATGTATGAGTACTTGCCTACCATAGCCATGGAATAAAATGCAGTTATCCAAAATCTGAGTCCTTATTTATTTTAGCCTACGTTTCAGATTTACGGGTAGGCTACGTTACATTGATAACTTTTATTTTTTATTTAAAATGTATGTTTTAGACCTAACTAGGTATTCAATGTATAATAGTTTAAATTAAAATAAACATCAAAAAAATAAAATGTAAATTGAAATATTTTGTAGAGTATTATTCTACCTATAAATAAGTATGTATGTATACTTACTTAATATGGACACCTTTTTGTCTTTGTTAAATACATATCCCACAAATGCCAAACATTCCTTTACATTAAAAGTCAAACGTTTCCGAATTGTCGTCCAGCATGTAAACAGGGGGTGTCACGGGCAAGGCAAGTATAGTGAGAACAGTGTAAATGTACGCACCGCGAACGCGACGTTGATGAAGAGGAATATTTTCTCTGCGGTGCAGAGGCCGGTGGTGCAGCCCATGGCGGTCAGCGGGAGGATGCAGGCGCGTCAGTGAAGGATCGCGAGCATGTCGCGGCGGTCGGCGGTCGGCGGTCGGCGAGGGCGCGCACTCGCTGACGCGCCTCGTAAGGCACTGGCCTGGCGGTGTCGACTCGACCCGAACGAACCAAAGCCGCGCCGAGTCCAATAGCGCGAGGAGTCACTCCGCCGCTACACTACACCCCTGCGCAAAGCTCCCTCGCCCGCGGTACTCTACCCTACTCACTACTCGCTAATCTATGGACAAAGTTAAGCAGCTGCACATTCCGATGTGCACATTCTTGATTGCTGATATTAGGTTAGTCTTTGACCACCATCTCACCTGTTGGTAGGTATGTGATAATGTGGTCGAAAGATGTTATGGCAGGCAAACAAGATGCACGTAAAAAGATTTTAATTAAAAAAGCGTATTACTTATACAATTGATGATTATTTACAAGACAAAAACGTTTGGGACATTCCACTGCTGCCGAGCCAGTTCCTGTTTGCTTTCTATTTTTCGCTTCCGATTATCGTGGGAAATCCACTTGTCACAATTCTGACCAAAACCCTTTCATGTCTCAAAGGAAAGATGCGTCTTCACGCTCATAGTTCATTAATTCGTCGTAGTTAACTTTGTCTAACCTTCCTCGTGGTTTATTCTTCAAGTGGAAGTATGTACCTACTAGGAAGGCGTTTATCAATAACGCACAGTTCCTTCGTTTGTCGTATTCTCTCCAAACTCAACAATGATTGCGAGCTGCGTTACAACAACGTCAGCCGGAACTCGAATTCGGAAATTTTATACTTATATGTAGGTCTCTATAATATACTTACACAATGTAAATAAAACAATTTATGAATCAAATTTTAGCCTTTTTTTATATTGTTATGTTTGCAATAGCGCCTGCTATACGGATAACATTACAAAATTACAAATATACGAGAAGATAAAAAAATGTTGTCTATATCCATATCTACACACATCAAAAGTCTAAGCAACATGTACTAATTTAAATATCAGGATGGTTCTTCACATTATAACTTTTGTATTTAAATATTTTTTTAGGGTCTTAATGATGTAAAAATAACAGCTCTTGTCTTCAATAGTTCTTTTAATAAAATAAATTAACAATATTGAATATGTACAAACCGTACAATACTACCGTATATAAGGTGCCGACATAAGAAACAACTTTTTTTTTACCAAATTACATTTCTAGAGAAAATTAATTTATTGTGAAAGAATTGGATAATTTAATACAAGGTATGGCCTCCTCTGCTATTCAGAACTTGTCGGCAACGATTATTCATGGAATTCATGAGACTGTTTATGTCATCTTGCAGCAATCGCTCCACTTTGGAATTGTAGCAAATCCTTCAGCTGTTGGTTTGTTGTCACTCCGTTCAAGTCCTTCAAAACACGTCTCTGGAGCATTTCCCATGCGTGCTCGATGGGGTCGAGGTCTGATGATTGTGCAGGCCAGGGCAATACCCGGATGTTCTCCGTTGCCAAGTATACACTGGTTCGCCGAGCTGTATGCGAATGCGCATCGTAAAATCGGAGCCAAAAGTTTGTGCAAATGGATGGACAAAAGGTATAAAAATATGCTCAACGTAATTTTTAGCGTTCATGTTTCCAAAAACGAGCTCAGTTCGCCTGTTCTTCATAATACCCGCCCATACCATAACTGTTGAGCCGCTGTATGGATGAACTTCCTGATCGCACCTGAGCCTTTCAGTATTTCCGGACCGACGCGACGGTACACTCTCACCCTTCTTGTATCAGGTTGTTTTCCGATGAGTCGCGATTGGGGTTTAGGGAATCGCGACTCATCGGAAAACATAATTTTATCCCATTGCTCCTGGGTCCATGTTCTGCGTTCTCTATACACCATTCAATTCGACGAACGCGATTCCCGTGACGTATCGACGGGCACCTGTGCGGGCGTCGAGCTCGTAGACCGTACTCATGCAGTCGATTTCGCACAGTTTGGGGACTTACAACAACACTACTTGAATTCTGTAGCCTCAAACTTATCTCTCGAACGGTTAACATCGGCTGGCGTCTTGCAGTCATTTGTATGTACCGGTTTGCCGAGTGGTTGTACTCCTTCCAAGGCCTGGATGCTGTTCAGCGGGGTTTCCTGTATTATTGTAGCGCTGCGCCAAAGACGACAAATAACGCTTCTATGAATACCAAAATGCCGAGATAGTTACCTGAGATTGATTTCTTCCAGCTTGCAACATCCCTACAGCTCTTTGCATTTGATCTGCCGTCAAATGGTGTCGCTCCATGATGTAAAGAATGTCTCACAATCCAATTTTGTTGCTAACTTTATTCAAATTGTTGGTAAACTTATAAAATCAAGACTAAACGTAGCAATAAAAACTCACTTAAATTCAAACATATTCGCATTCGTTTAAATTTTATGAAAAAACAAAACATAATCGAAAAGGTTTTTTTAAAACCAGCCAGTATGTCATCAAAAACAAAAAAGTTTACATACCTACGCACCTTGAGTGAGTAAAGACTTAAAAATGTATTTATATAATTAGTAAAATTTGTGACATGATGCATGTTGCTTAGACTTTTATGATGTGTGAATATTCGTAATTTTTTAAATTAGCCTTTTTACTCAGTAAAAAGTTATCATCATCATCATCATCAGCCGGAAGAGGTCCACAACAGAACGAATGCCTCCCCCATAGACCGCCACAAAGAATTAGCCGCTTCTAGCCATTGGCTACACGCGACATTAACGATGTCGTCAGTCCACCTGATGGGGGGCCTACCAACTCTACGTCTTCCGGTGTAATGTGGCAACCACTCGAGAACAATTTTCTTCCCCATCGGTTATCATTTCGTGGAGCAATGTGGCCGCCCATTGCCACTTCACCTTGCAAATTCGGAAAGCTGTGTCGGTGACTTTGGTTCTTTGGCGAATATCCACGTTCCGGATTTTGTCGCGTCAAAAGTTCTAAAGTTCTTCGTTAAAAGTTATAGTCACGAATATTGAACCATAGTATGGTACACTTTCATTCAAAGTTTTATTTTATATCATCACATAATATAACATATTGTGTTCTCGGAGTCTGAAGATATAGAAACAGTTACTTCGTATTTTAACCCTTATTAGGTATTATTAATAGCAAATAAACTAAAAGTTCTGTTGTAACGTTAATTTATTTTAAAATTTAAAGTGATTAGAATGTGATGTGTTTCTCTATCCTAAAGTTAATCCCCGCATCTCCAGAGGTTTAGCTAGGCAGCTAAACCTCTGGAGATGCAGCGATTAACTTGTCGTATAGTGTTAACCGATTAAATCTGATTCTCATCATAACTTAATTTTTTATTTTTATTGCTGATATGTAAGCATTTGACCACAATCTCACGACATCTTAAGTGATGATGTGGTCGAAGGTGTTAGTAGGCTTAACTTTACTGGCTTGCAAGGACAGCTGCCGGAATACCTTCACCATTTACAAAACACAACAAAATAAAAACAACAACAACAAAAAAAAAATTAAACACACGTTTTATTTTACTCACTCATTATATCATCATCATCCGACGCTTATGCGACGCACGTGGGGATCGGTGCGATACCTTTTCTAACAACACAAAATACATTACAAAATGATGTATTCAAAAATACGTTATTGCTAAAAACATAGAACAATATATAAAAATAATAATAAATGTTAATAATAATGTCGACATTAGTCTGAATGCCGTCGTCCTGAAGAATCACTCGTCATGTTATTTCCGAATGTTGTCAGCTTGCTGAAATGGCTTGCTCTGCTCTATTGGGATCGGTCTATCGGCCGGCACGGAGAAGGCTATTGTCGCGAATAAGCATGATGCTTGTTGTGATGACAGATCGATTTCAACGCCGGGTATCTACTACTCGTCGACAACACCATCTCAGAGAAAGACAAGTTTGGTTTGACTGCGGGGTTCGGTCATAGTCCACCTGGGTGGGCCCCGGGCACTTTTTCTTGCCGGTGGTCCAAATTTATAACAATATATATTACAATCAAAAGTTCAAGAGGAAAGACCTCTTGAACTTTGTTAAGTTATTAATAAATGGATAATGATCCTCCTGGGTAAGATAACTTTACTTTGATAGAGCTGTGACTTAACAGTCCATTTAGGTGAACTATGCCCGTGGTCCACCTAGGCGAACTAAGGAGATGGACAAGGATGACTCCCGCCCCGCTTCACTTGGCTCATTACATTACATTACGGCTGTGAGGGATGTTGACTCGACGACTATTGTATTGATAGTCGTCTCGCCAAACGACCTTTTTTTTTATGTTATTGTGAAGGAACAAGCGCGAGGCCCACCTGATGTTAAGCGGTATCCTCTGCCTATAACCGATGCATTTCATCACAAGTGACGAACTGCACTGCGCCCATCACCTTGAGACATACCTGTTAAGTCTAATTTTGCCTGTTATTTCACTGGCTCTCAAGAACTGCTGCCGGAACACACCGTTAGGTGCCTGGCGACAAACTTTCTACTTGAGGGTGGTCGCTAGCCAGGCGGGCATTCACAAATGCCCTTCCACCATGAGTTGAAGCTCAAGCTCTGAGCGGGATTCGAACCATGGACCTGCGGCACGGCAGTCTCAGTTTCTGCCCAGTTAACCACTGATGTTATTGTACCTAATAATAATTATAATAAATTTTTGTAACACTTCGGTGAAAGACGTAGGTAGACCCCGAGTTACTTGCCCGTTCATCTCGCAGTGGCTCTATAACACTTTTTTAAATGAATGAATGTGGCGGTAGAATGTATGAATAGAATATTTCAAACATTAATTCTATAATAAAATTGATATAATAAAATTGGTGTAGGAATACTTTGACGAATCAAGGACATTATATTTCTAAATTTCGCTCGTAATTTGCCTTCTTCCCCTCGAGTAATCAGGGCGCTAAGGTCGTAAACAGCATTGTGCAACTACACCCCACTCACGACAACGTGAGTGGTGACACTGGCTCGATTGGAACATTCTTTCCTATCGCCTTCTATAACATCTAGCAGTTGTTCTGGAATCTGGACATCCAGTAAGTACATAAGGGTAGGTTAACCTTTCAACGTTAAAAATATGCCGTCTGTAAGTCAATCTGTTATCCGTATAAACTAGACTCATATAAATCAATCAAGCGATGGAGTTGTTCCATAAACTGTTGCTCTTATATTTGTACTTTAATTGAGTCAACCTATATGTACCTCATCAACGTCAGCCGTCAATCCACAAGTGCAAGAGACATCCACCAATTGAGATGGTACTTATACGACTTTTCCTCAGTATGAGTACATATTGAGCATTTTGCGAATGCTCGCCTGGCTAGCTACCTCCCTCAAATAGAAAATCTGTCGCCAAGCACCGAACAGTGTGTTCCGGCAGCAGTCCTTCAGAGCCAGTAAAATTACAGGCACACGAGTATAGTATATCTCAGGGTGACGGGCGCAGTGAAGTTCGTCACTTGTGATGAAATGATTCTGTTATAGGCAGAAGTTACCGCTTAACATGGGCCTCGTGCTTGTTCCGTCACAATAACATAAAAAATATAAAGTATAATTATTATCGTGAAGTTTGCTTGGTACGCATACCCACGAGGCAACAGCTATGTTAGATTGTTACTCGTGTTTATCGCGTGGGCAGCTAGCACTGTTGACATGTTTAGGTTCGGTTATACCTATATAGGTAATCAACCAGCTGTTCGCCGGTCGGCGCGCGGCGGTGCCCGCTCCAGCTGTCCCAAATGTCTGTGATGTTCAATTTCGGCCTCTCATTGTGTTCAATAAACGAAGCATGCATCAAGTTTTCTACTTAGGTTGTCATTCCTCTTATCTACTACAGATACAGCCGCCACTAGCTTATATATATCCCATATAGGTACCTCAGAAGTACCTAATAGTAGTTGTCTAAGATATGGCCCAGATAGCCCTAGGGTACATCAATATAATTTTGAAAATAAATACGCGTAGGTACCTTATGTTATCCCCCGTGGGATGCCGGGTTAGAATTGCACCTCCCCATATCATCCCGTGGGTGTCGTAAGAGGCGACTAAAGGAAAAATACTGGAAGGTGGCCAGCAGCGCCTTCTAAAGAACTGCCATCTTACACTGCGATCCCCAAGCCGCCTGCCAAGCGTGGGGATTATGGCAAATACCCCCTGAATAGGGGAGGCTGTGTTCAGCAGTGGACGAGTCGGCTGATATAGTACAGTACAGTACCTTATATTAAGGAAATTATGTAAGGTTGTTAATTGTTATTAATTGTACGCCCAGGTACCACTAGCAACATTTTAGTGACGATATGCCCTCCCGTTCACATCCCATGAAGATAATATGCATACAGGCACCTGCCTTGTGCTCATCAAGTACCTTCTTAGATCATCGCAAAGAGCGTCGTAGTTATGCACTCACAGATATTAATATAGATATTATTCTGTACAAAAAAGAACTCAAATCAATTTAGGTAGGTACTTATGTCGAAGGCCGTATTTTTCGAGTTTTCACTTCAGGTGCCAAGCTAGTCCAGAAACCATACAGGTGCAATTATTTGGTATTACCTACGTGTACTCTCACTCATTGTAGAGTGTAGAGGAATCAAGTACCTATATGACTTGCTTGATTGTATTAATAATTTTTGATATACTTAACAAAAACCACTAAAAGTTTGAATGTTCTAACTATTCGGACACCTTGAATGTTATTGTGGATTGATGAATACCTAGTAAATATCTGTGTGGATCGTATCGTAACTTACAATTTGAACGTAGAGCATGTTTCGTTTCACCAGTATATAGGTAGGTAGTTTGATGAAAAGTTTAATGACGCTGTAAAGTAAATGATTCATCTTTTATGTCCGCAGCACTGCAGCGCATCTGAACAATGTCTACCAAAACTACTTATACTCTAGTTACATGGAATCTATTATTTAAACTGTGCTTGTGGCAAATGGCGGCTTATTCGTCAACTGGCGAGCGTGAAACTCGGAAGTGCACGCGAGTTGGCACCATCTAAGTTTACCAAATGGCAATACACGCTTACCTAAGAAACCCTCATCCGACCCATGGTTTAAACCCCCCCGTCGCCGACCACGGCAGGTACTGGACGACCCGGATGACCCCATCGCAGCCATTACGTTGGCAGCTTTAGCGTTGTCCGCAAGTCGTCCCGGTAACATCCCCAGGTGTGCGGTAATCAGAGGTTACACAGTCAAACACCGAGCTCGCCGGCGAGCTCGAGGCAAAAATAAGATCCCGATTAGTGTCTCTCCAAATAGTCACAGAGTATCATTCAGTAGGGCCCATTCTCAACGGTACAACACTGCAGTTGTACCGGGGCATTTAGTTCCGATTGTCTCTCGGCAGCGAGACAAGCCGAGGTCCGAACCACAGTGGTGCCCTTGAGCTCGCTGTCACCCCTCCCGATAATAGCGTAGCGTTTTCGGCGCTCGCAGGAGACGGAGGTATAAGGCGCTTTTCGCCTTATGCGCCCGTCTCAGGAGCTCCCGCTATAAGAGGGCCTCCCCTCGCCCAAAACCCGGTGGAGCTGGACGTCCGCTTAGCGGTAGTCAGCATCTATGTCCTCCCTAAAAAAAAACCTAAGAAACAGCCAAGCGTGCTCAAAGTTATCTTTTACAATAGCTAATTAAATGTGTACTCTCTAACTAGAATGGACAATACAATCAGGAATGATTATTTAGGTTAAATAAAACGAATTACAAAATCACAAATATACGATAGGTAATTTTTTTGTCATGTGCGGGATACATAAATATATATAGATTAAATTTTTCCTATCGTATATTTGTGATTTTGTAATATAATCCGCATAGCAGGCGTTTATTGCAAACCTAACAATATAAAAATATATAAAACGAAGTTTGAAAACAGCACAAGTGATAGAACAGTAGTGTAGAAGCTGAGATCAAAACTAACATCGCAATCTCACCTGATGAAGGATTACATTCCTATTCACTCTGCCCTTGAACACTTATATTATTATATCACATATTACTTATATCTATCCGGAAATAGAGATATTGGTAGGTTGTTCTGTACTTCAAACGCATAGAAGCTGGAATTATGCTTAGTTTACGTAATTGTGTAATATCGATATGTACGGATATCGTGTTCCGGTGGTTATTGTCCAATTAAAGAAAGGAGCACTCCGAAATGAATCCTGTGAAATACCGATAAGGTGGCAACTTTATATCCATGTTCGAGTCTTTGGAGTTTTTCTTTAATAGGCTGTTGCAATGCGGCACGATAAAAGATTGTTGCTTGAATATCTCGATTACAGTTGGTACAATTTTAATTGAAGAAAGTTAGATATAGCATAGCGTGACACTGGAGTGAGTCCATTACCGTTTGGACCGTGCTGCTCGCAGGCACAGTTGGTAGCACTTCGGGTCGGGGAGGTCACGGCGGCGTCCCGCGCTACTTGGGACAATTACGAACTCTTCTGCAATCAATCAACGACAATTACCTATTATCAACGTAGGTAACGGTCGATCTAATGAACTCCGCTGTATTTCCGCGCGCTTCCTTGCCTTATAACTATATAACTTATAGCAACGTGCATTACATATCTAGTTGTGTTGTACCTTCTTTAGGTAGGTATATAAGTTGGGTTGGTTTTTTCATGTAATCTTTGCAGATATCTTATGCCAATTCAGTCGGGTCCCTGGTTTTCCTTAATTTGTATGTAATCTGCCACTAGATGTGTCTAGCTAGGCAGGTATGCGGTCATCATTAGTCAAACACACATTTTGAAGCGCTCGTAGCGTTTAAGTTTACTTGGCTGTTCTCAACCGATCAGCAAAGTTAAGCAACGTCGCGCGCGGTCAGGAGTTGGAAGGGTGACCGCTAGTGACATTACTACTGAGCGCTTCCGTGCTTCGGAGGGCACGTTAAGCCGTCGGTCCCGGTTGTTGTCTTAGGATGGCAGTCGTTATAGCATGGTGGTAGGGCATTTTGCGAATGCCCGCCTGGCTAGCTACCACCCTCAAGTAGAAAATCTGTCGCCAAGCACCTAACGGTGTGTTCCGGCAGCTGTCCTTGAGAGCCAGTACTTCTAGGTTAGCCTGAACAACATCTTCGACCACATCATCACTTACCATCAGGTGAGATAGAGGTCAAAGGCTAACCTGTCGAGCATAAAAAAAAAAAAAAACAAACAAATGAGTGCTTCTTTGTGTGTGAATTGCACGCTCGAGTCATATCGTAGGCCTTATGCCTATTAGGAATTCTTATTTGAAATGCATTTCTTTATATCCTTCGAGAAAGTAACCCAAAGAGAAGCCATTCTATATTAGCTTTGTAGGAAACCAATTTCCGAATTTTTTTTTTTGTTGCTCATCTCCCGGTATTTTACCTTTAGTTGCCTCTTACAACACCCACAGGTAGCAATGGTGGAGTAAAATTCTAGCACGGCACGCCACGGGTACTTATAAATTAACATGAGTCACTCACCGTGTTAAGTCTATTTTTTATAAAGTCAGCGCAGTTTTAGTTAAGCAACATAATGTAAGTTAATATTTTAGTTTCACAGCTAAAATTAGTAATAGTTGTAAGAGAGAATAAAATACAGAAGGCTAAAACAACGTAAAAAATTATAAGTTAGAATACTCATTCTAACTTATAATTTTACCAAACTCATTCTAGCTTATCAAATATCGTTTTATAAGCTTTAAGTTATATATATATATAGGTTAGAAATAATGTAATTACTATGATTCGCACCTCTTAAATTAAGTAAAATATTAAATGACTCCCTAAATAACCTATCTCGATGTTTAGGTATATCCCACCGAGGCTGACTCTTGGCTCATAAAGTAAGGATTCCAACGTGTAAACCACCATCTTCCCTACCAATAAGGCTGTGACTGATGTCAGATGCAGAAATTATATAGGAGCCACATGCAGCTAAAATTACTTACTCTATTTATTATTAAAGTGGTGGAGAATTTATATCTTCACTATTTTCCAACCCTTCTTCTACTCATGTAGGGTCGGTATGTTATGTCTTCTAATACAACACAAAGAACAACAAAACTGGCCAAGTGCGAGTTGGGTCTTTTAGTGTAGGTACCATCATTGCAACAACCCGTAAAAGAAAAACAACGCAATATATTTCCAAGTTCCAGCACCAAAAAATATGAAATAGTCGGTACCGTGCTGATTTTACACACCTTACATTATCTATCATGGTCCAACTTCCACGAGTTATTTTATAGTTTTTAGTGTTGGAGGCGGGTTCCGTTTTATATTGAAGCTAGCGACCCGCCCCGGCTTCGCACGGGTGCAATGCTGATACTCACAGATCTTTATACTAAATACAAGTATTACAGAAGGTCTTTTCATACAAAGTTCACAATGATCTATATTAAATGCACAATGTATTTAAGTTACTTAATTATATACGGATTAATGTTGAATTGCTTCGTAAATAAGCCACATTATTTGTTGTAATAGTAAAGAAAAAAAAAGTTTATAGTGGGTAATCACTAAGAGATAGGCATATACCATACTGGACTATTTTGTAGACCTTTTAAACGTGTACAATACTGTAGTACTTATACATTATTTTGATCTATCTCGTAGGGCCAGCATTTGTAAAGTTAGACGTACGGACAGAGAGACAGTGGAGTCTAATTAATAGGCCCTTTAGTACTGAACCCTAACAAGTACGTTAGAAAACAGAAAGACATTAACTGTAATAAATTTTAGCTTCAGTTTTATAGCCGGCAGCCTGCCTCATGGCAGCCCTCCTTGGATAGAAAAAAAATAATATGAGTTTCATTTATCTGAAAAAGAAGCTGTTTATCAAAACACTGGCAATTTTACAAAATAAAATGAAAAGTTTATATTAATGCAATAGTTCATTTAAATTTCATACACGAAGTTAACAATTCCTACTTTACTCTAGTGCAAACCGTATGTTTGTAAGTAAAATAAAAAAAAACTGGAATCTTTTTCACCGATTTAAAGCACTATTGTGATCCACTGTTCGGTTTGTATATAACCCAATTCAATAGTTCATAAAACATAATAATGATAGATATGAGATGAAGTTACGAATGATGTAAGTGTGGAATGTTGGTGTAACATCCTACTACTTGTGTTCAAGTCTCGTAAGAAACGCATGCAAATGCGAATTTGATGCGTTCTCGTAAACAGTTGGCTCATTTTTCACTGTGACGTCATCACATATCGCTTGTGTTTCTTGTGCTGACATATCCGTATACAGGTACTTATGTATTTTACGTAGGTAAATTCTAGTCATTTCTATCTATTGGCACAGAGCAAAACGTTTTGGTACCAACCAAATTTAATTCAGGTAACTAACGTAGCGGCACAGAATATGAAAGCTATGAAAAGTCATTTTCCGAAATCCGTGAAAATAAGAAAAAAAAAACTGTTTTCATGGACGGCATTGTCTGATTTCAATATTAAACATGGAAGTATATAGTATGTCACATTTTAGTGAGTTTTACTTATGCAAACAATCCGTGTCTTTTTTATTTTATGTTTTTAGGAAGCACACCAAACCAAACCGTTATGATAATAAAATGTTCTCATAATTGTTCCAATCAAATATTTATCCGCTGAAGAGCGCAAAACATTTTTCCAGGTGGTAGTCTCTTCAGGAAGAATCCGTCTTGGTGGGTACCACCGCAATGTCAGATTGCATTAAGAGTAGGTACCTATAAACTACCTATTGTGTTTAGGATGTGAATTACTGGGCGCAGGAGACAAAAACTACATAAAGCCATGAGCTCAGTGCAGTGTCGAGCAGAACGGGGAGTGACACTGCAACTGTAATTTACAGTCGTATCGAACATCAGGCGGGCGACTTGACTGTCTCATCTCATCACTAACAACATATAAAAACAAATCGGGAGAGCGTGGCATTGTGTATTAAACATAACCTGTAATTAATAATTTTCTGCTCTTATATCAAAATATAGGTACACATTCGTCTTTAAATTCAGTTATGTATATACGAGAACATTATGCACAATGTTTTGAAAACCCGATTTCCTTAGTTATGAAGGCACCGGGGCGGCGCGGCTTGCCGCACCGCATATGCAGGCACGGCGGACGGCGGCGGCTGCACACAGAATAGGCATGCAGTCATCTCTAACATCCGAGTGTAGCATGCTGGCGACGTGCTTTGTAGACATTTACCAACAAAGTCATTATTATCTTCACTCTTCGAGCTTACGATCGGGAAAGTAATTTGTTTCTCAATCGTGCGATCGAAGTATCAAGACCTGATGATGCTTCGTGTAGAATCGAAACGCGAAACTCGGCGAAAATTCTTCCCGTTTGGCAATGTGGCGTTTATGCCGTCACAAAAATTAGGCGGTCATATATTTTTATGTTACATATCAAATTGATGTGTTTTTATAAATTATTTGATATTATTAAATATGAATTTCCGCAAAGTAACCTCGAATATATTAACTATTATATATTTTTAATAAATCATTTTTGCTTGTTTTTATTTTACTTGTTTTATTCTTTGTTTGTTGAAGAAAGCAGTGATGGCTCAGTGGCATTGGCTATGGACTGCCGCGCAGCAGGTCCATGGTTCGAATCCCGCCGCGGGCAGGAGCTTCACCGAATGGTGGAAGGGTATTTTGCGACTGCCCGTCTGGCTAGCGACCACCCTCAAGTAGAAAATCTGTCGCGAAGCACCTAACGGTGTGTTCCGGCAGCAGTTCTTGAGAGCCCGTGAAAATACAGGCAAAGGAGACTTAACAAGTAGGTCCCAAGATGATCGGCGCAATGCAGTTCGTCATTTGTGATGAAATGCATCTGTTATAAGCAGATGATACCGCTTAACATCAGGTGGGCCTCGTGCTTGTTCCGTCACATAACATAATAAGTACTAAATCCACACTTGAACAGTTTCAATTATTTGATGTTATAATGATCACGTCACATATTGTGATCACTAACACACTAAGTTTGATTTTTGTAATGTGTTCAATGGCATTACATAATTATGTAATGTAATTGTACCTATGTTTACGGATTTTCCGAATAGCAAAAAACTCCCTTTAATTTTTATTCTCTTTTACACATAATCTGAAAAAAATTCCGGCTACCAGTGACAGTTCCAAAGATACTTTCGCACGAACGGACGTACGGAAGGACGGACAAACAGAGAGCGGAGGCTTAGTAATAGCATTGTATAAAAAGGATGTAATAGGGTTCCATTTTCTAGTACAGAACCCTACATTTATTTTAGTTATTTTTACATTATGAAACGGCGTAAGTAGGTATGTATTTTGTTGTATAAATAAAGGATATGGTACATTATCATCTTCTTACTGCTATGTACAATCAAAATGGTACTCCACTCAAAATGGTGTCGATTCCATAACAATTCCCTAAATTTAAACTTCTTTAATATTATTGAAATTATGGTTTTGCTAGGTTTTTTCATACAAAAATCCAAATTCATATACGTAACAGCCGACTCGTCCACTGCTGAACCACGCTTGGCAGGCGGCTTGCCAGTTCTTTAAAAGGTGCTGCCTTCCAGTATTTTTCCCTTAGTCGCCTCTTACGACACCCACGGGATGATATGGGGAGGTGCAATTCTAACCCGGAACCCCACGGGGAGCGTGGAATTCGTATACCGCATGCGAATAAAATGGTGGTAGTTCTTATTCTGTTCACATTAAAATTAGTTTGTATTGAATTTTCGGTACCTACATACTACTTAGGTTTTACGCAAAATTAGACATCATGTCACTTGGTGCTCTCTAAACTGATGCTATATTACCTACAAATGAACAATCAATTATTTAGAATGATCACTGTAATTGTTACACGAATGAGGATTTTAGTGCGAACATAATGAAAACTCGCTTCTAAGGCGACTACGGGATCGCAGAATAAGATGACAGTTCCTCAGAAGGCCCTGCTGCCTTCCGGTATTTACCCTTAGGCGCCTCTTACGACACCCACGGGGAGAGATGGCTGTAACATTCTAGCCGGCACACGGCTCATAACAACGCATGGACATAATTATAGTAAAAATATGCTGGTTTTGGTTCAAGTGTTCAAAGTCAAGACGGTCGGCTCTAAACCCGCCTTTCTGCATGAACCAATCCACCTTTCGAATGCTTTCGTTGGTAGTGTACCTTTTTGTAGCTAAGGGCATTAGGATAGTAAGAAGTTATGTTGTGCGCTTAGTGTGTAGTAACACCCACTCACATCCACGTGAATACTGGCATGCTGCTCATTTGGAGGTTTTTTCGTTTAGTCGCCTTTTACGACAACAGGAGCCATCAGTCCTTAAATTAAGTACTTACTTATCGTACTTCCATTTTACAGAGGTAATTCCTGTATTCTCCGGGGATTACCAGATATGTTTAAAGTATAAACACCCACTTTTTGGCAGATGATTAGGTCCCATGTAACAGGCGATGAAAGTACGCCAACTAACCGGACACACTATCACATTTCAGACACCTTTGTGCTTCGTTAGTTTCTTGTTAAAATAAATCACCGGTCTGACCCGGGAATCGAACCAAGGACCTCGAGTTTGGGATGGTTACTTCGCAAACTCTAGGTCCTAGGTTAGATATTAAAGCAGATGAAGTAAAATCGTTATTTTCAGGCACTATCACAAATGGACTCTCCAATTGATTTGTATTGGCTGAGGCAAAGTTAAAGAAATTATTTAGTGTGGTCAAATGTAGTGCTTGTTTAAATTTTGCTACCTTCCAGGAATAGGCCATATATTAACATTTTTACTATGTGATGTTACCCTATGCTATGCCTGGAAATATAAAGTAATATAAGACTAAAATCTAAAACAACTTGAATATTGCGCCATCTAGCGTCGAGTAGTGACAAAGTAACTTCAATTCACGACCGATATTCTTCTTTTATACTAGGTATAATATATTTAATAGGGGTAGAGTTTGACCGCAGCCGATACAAAGCGGTGCCTAGGTCGACGGTAGAACACGCATGCCAGGATACCTATTCACTATGTAACTGAATATTATTTTTAAGGAAATAAGAAGGAATATATAGATTATTTATTTCACTGTTCAACAGTAAGCATATTGAAGCTGGTATTTCAGCATAACGGCCATTTGTGTATGCAAAATTCGTGTTTTTTGTTGCCCAATTAAAGAAAGGAGACAAAAGCAGCATATTTTATTAATCGAATGCAAATGCTTTGAAGCGCTGGTAGCGAAGTTTGCTTAGCTGTTCTTAACCGATCAGCAAACCGCTGCGGTCATGAGTTGCATGTGTGACCGCTAGTGACATTAGTACTGAGCGTGCACGTGCTTCGGAGGGCACGTTAAGCCGTTGGTCCCGGTTGTTGTCTTACAATGGCAGTCGTTATAGCACTGTGGTAGGGCATTTTGCGTATGCCCGCCTGGCTAGCTATCACCCTTAAGTAGAAAATCTGTCGCCAAGCACCTAACGGTATGTTCCGGCAGCTGTCCTTGAGAGCCACTAATTCTAGGTTAGTCTGAACAACATCTTCGACCACATCATCACTTACCATCGGGTGAGATAGTGATCAAAAGCTAACCTACCAAGCATAGAATAAAAATGCTCCAAAATAAGTCTGTATAATATCGACAAGCTAGGTGGGTGACTAGACAAGCGTGCAAGACACAATACGCTACGACAGCGCCGCAGCCCCATGCTGGACTTATAAAACAATTATATCCGCTTACAGGACTCTGGACAGTTGTGTTTCATAAGTATCAGGAAAAATAATGTGCACAATGTGGAAATTAATACATTTATTAGTGTTTTAATAATAAAATTAAATAATATGTGAGGAGACTATTGGGTTTAGTTGACATAACGCTACATGGCACCAGGTGGCGGCACCGCGGCGCCGGCGGGCTATTGTTTATTTATTTAAGGGAAAACCAACAGCTGAAGTAACTTATTTATATAACACTAAGGGCCTCATTAAGAGTGTTCGAGTAAGTTCCGGTTATACTACCCAGAACATATTTCATAAATAAAACACTATCTTTGAGTTTCACAGTCATCGATGTAGCCTATCCATCGGTTAAAGCTTGAAACGCGCTGCACTTTAACTGTCATTTTTATCATTCAGTTATTTTATATTCTGGGTAGTATAACCGGAACTTACTCGAACATTCTGAAACAGGCCCTTATAGTAACAGAAAGCTAATTATAGGTTTTCACGTATAGTGACAACATAATTACAAAGTGTGTGCAATAACAATATCGCTTATGAAACACGTGTTTGTGAAAAAGTTAAATGTACTCAATATCTTGGGCAAAACCTTGAAAAACAAAAAAATATAATAAAATAGTTAACGACTCATATTAAAATTCACTTACAATTGAGTATAATATTATCTCTGAAAAAATTAGTACTCAACCGTTGTCTGGCTGAGTTAACGCTCGTACAAAATAGATCTAGATCATAATGCCTGGAGGTTTTATTGAATTGGTTGCTAGATCGCCATAGGAATGAATGTTTTCTGTAGTTAAAAACATAAAAAAGAAACTGAATTGAGTACAAAGAGAACTGTTTCCAGTATGTAGTACACAAGGTCCGCCCGCGCCGCGCCGCGCCTTACATTATATATATACGACACAACACACAATATGAACCACATAAACACTTAAATAACTAACTAAACACCGAACCGCACATATATTTGGTAATTTTTAACTGAATATTAAACGGTGTACAATATCTTTAAGAGAGATTCGGGGACTTGTCCCAAAAGCGTTGCGTATCATCGATACATCAAAGTATAAAGCTATATAACATAGCTAAATAAATAAATAATAGAGAGCTAATCAGGTAATAATAAATGCGGCCGGCGCCATCTTCACTTAAATGCTAAATAAAATCAGTCGAAAGAAGGCAACAATTAAATCGATATAAGAAGACAAATCATTTTCGATAAAACATTATCTGTATTCAGTACAAACTATCATTTATCTAGTACAACAACGGCACAGATTACTCTTGGTTGGTACTGGAATCCGCGACGATCTTAGTTAATAATACTTGTCGGAAATGATTCGCACTTGGACTATTCAGAATATAACTAAAGTTAGGTAACTAAACACTAAAATTTGTACTCGATTACAACTTACAATATGTTATAATAAAAAAATCAGTCTTAAAGTAAAAGTCTATAAAATATGGCAAAGTAATGAAAGAAGTGTAGCTCACAGCATGTGGAGGCGCTCGTCGCGCGTCGCTTACTTACACTTGCTGTCTGCACTAGTGCATTATATGCATTCTGAATATCTGCTCCATCCGTACCGAGGCACTAGTTTAATAACCAGCTAATGCCCATTACATAAATTATCAATTACTTAGGTACAAAAAAAGTTGTATTATATATAAAGGACAAATATATTATGTGGATTGTTTAACGGAATCGATGGGGTTTGTCGAAAGAAAGTTAAATTAATCAAGTCAACAAATGAAGAAAATGTGTTGATATGACTTTTCTCTGTGGTTTACATACCGGATATGATGTCATATTATGTTGTACTTGGATATGACATATGTAGAAGGTAGTATAATAGGGAACTTACCCTCATGTCAAGTGTGAATTGTTTCGTGTCATCGAGATAATTCTACAGACACCTATCGCGTTCTCATTTGGAAGTTTATGTAAGATTGTTATAAAATAAGCCAGCATGAACTGCCAACAGAAACCTTCTTACTCTGACGTAGCCGAGACACCGGTAGGTAATAAATGCCTGCAATAACGTCCGCTTCCCACCACAATGTCTCAAGGGAGGGGCTTTAATGCTACGTTGGATAAGGAAGGAGCTCGCGGTTTTTATTCCCTCCAAAATGTACCGGACATTCCAACGTACGAAATGAATTATTACTTTAGTCACATATTAAGTAATAGTCAGTATATGTATCACGAAGTGTTTTTGAATGGTTTTTACATAGACAGGATAATTGAGTCTACCGAGAAGAAGAAGTCGACTTATTTGTCAAAAAGGGCACGTAGCCTGCCATTTTTGACAAATAAGTCGACTTACACATTTGGTTGTACTGGTTCTACTAGAATATAATTTATCTTTCAGCGGCAAGTTCATCAAAATATCATAGAGAAACAGTAGTGCAAGCGACGCAACGCGCTATTTGGTTCGTTTACGTTTTAAATTGTAAACAATGTTAGTTACAGAACACACGACAGATTCACATCCACGCGACAATATATAAGTAAACATTTACAAACTTACTATCTACCTAAACACATTAAACGCTAGTTCTACGTCGTGTCGCAGACAACCGATACCAATTGAATGATTAGCTACTATTTCTAATATAATTTGACTGACGGAAATTATTTAATCTATTTCATAAATTATTATTTCAATTTAATCCATGACATTACAATCAATCACATATACTATAATGTATACTGTACTGTAATATGGAGTAAAACCCACCAGCTAGTATATGTAGTCTATGTTGATTTATTGTTAAAGGTTCGTGGGACCTCTTATAACAAAAATCACCTCTCATTTGGTACAAAGATATAAAAAAAATGGATGCTTGTTAGCGGTTGTCTACGACAGTGTGCATTTTGTTTAACAAGAAACTCTACGTATTAAATTACACTAAGTATATTTATTTTATGTTTTCTTAAAACGTCTCGGAACTGTTCCGTACAAGTATAGATTTAGTATAATTTGTAAGGTCAAATGTAAAAAATGCAATAAGCTGCCATCTACCGTTCGAAAGGCACGAGTGGACGAGCAGAGCTCCTTGTTCAACAAACGGCACTCGCTTATATAATATAATCTAACACACATTTGGTTACAAGCTTACTTCTACGGTTAGTATCCTCCAACACGTTACTAACTTCCAATCGTAAATTCACTTCAAACCGAATTCACTCCCAAGTTTAGTGTCGGGAATGTGAGACACGTCAGATACGTACAACAAAACTGGACTGAAAGATCCTGTATAAAGCATACAGGATCTTTCAGTCCATTTTTGTAGTTTTAAATAGCCATAAAGACTAAACAAAATGAAACAATCTGACATGCCGCACTTTAAAAAGTGTCCGACACTCGTTTACAAAATCATTATGTAACTTCACACATAAGTTACAATTACAAAATAACAAGGATTCGTATAAATTAAAGTAAAATATGTCATGTTCCGTCATTTGAAATCATTTCAGTCTTGTTGGGTACAAAAATAGCTTCGTTAGGTGGTTTGGTGTATATTAATGAAATACTGGCAGTGAAGGAATGTTCCCGTTCATTGTTCAAGTACTTAATATTATGTAGTAGACAATAAATAATATAATTTGTACTGTTGGGCAATACTGTCGTCTCATACTTATTATATGGACTTTATTTTTCAGCGTGATAAGATTCTGTTTCAGTCTGTTAGTCATTTATAACGTTATAATGATTATTAAGGGTCTCTTCTTGGTAAGACAACACCGTTACAAGCCGTGAGAGCAGTATACCAATGTTGACAAAAGACAGATCAGCTGTTTGACGTAAAAGCAGAGTGCTCATTCGGCAGATGGTCCATTCAGCTGGACGTTATTCATACATAATGAGCAAGTAGCAAAACGTCGGAAATTGATAATAACCTGCGGGAGCCCGCACATTACTTAAAAAAAACCCTATCGTATATTTGTGATTTTGTAATGTAAACCGCATAGCAGGCGTTATTGCAAACCTAAAAATAAAAAATGGTAATAATCTGTATCAGAATACCTTACTTGCCGAAGGTAAAATTATTTGGACGACATAAATGCAAAATGAGTTAAAAGTAAATAAAAATCTGGGAATGTTTGTAAAATCCAAATCTGATGTCAACTACATAAATACTAAGACGAAGAAGACAACTAGTCACACAGTTTGTGTAACTCATACCGAGACAATTTGCTAGTATAGGGTATAGTATAGGGTAATTTGCTAGTGTAGCGTCTATATCTATAGAGTAACTATGCCATTTTTAGATTCAGACGTCTTGCTGCTAGTGGATTTAGCATCTATATCTATAGAGTAACTATGCCATTTTTAGATTCAGACGTCTTGCTGCTAGTGAATTTAGCATCTATATCTATAGAGTAACTATGTCATTTTTAGATTCAGACGTTTTGCTGCTAGTGAATTTAGCATCTATATCTATAGAGTAATTATGTCATTTTTAGATTCAGACGTCTTGCTGCTAGTGAATTTAGCATCTATATCTATAGAGTAACTATGGCATTTATAGATTCAGACGTCTTGCTGCTAGTGAATTTAGCGTCTGAATATATAGAGTAACTATGCCATTTTAAGATTCTCTTAAAATGGACATGAACACTAAATACCCTATTCTACCAACATGTCTCGGTATGTGATACAAAATGTTGGCTTCTTCTTCTTGGCTAATATGTAGTTAGAATTTTAGTAAATTTTAGGTATTTTTGTTATTAACTCATTCTGCGTTTATGTCATCCAGATATTTTGACTTTCAGCAAGGAAGGTATTCTGATCGTACAGAGTATGTTCAGTTTAAGACGTTTTTTGCTATTTGCTTATCCTGTTTTAATGAGTCCAGCCGAATCGACCATCAGCCGAATGGGTACACTGCTTTTACGCCAAGCAGTCGCCTTTCGGTTATATCGGTGTAAATATTGTGTTATGCGTATAATTTTACTTTTCAAACGTATTTTAAAATATGTGGTTTTTTAACTTTTAAATGACCTTACACTAATTACTCAAAGCATTGAAATATTCATAGTTTCGTAATTTTTCATACCTGTAGCACCAACCCCAAATATATTAAAAATTTCATCACATTACGTTGTAAAATTACACGCAATCACGATTTACAATTTAGTGTATATATAAAATGCAGGGACTATATAAAATATTGTGTAATGGTAGGACCGTTCAGTGTGTGTGTGTGTGTGTGTGTGTGTGTGTGTGTGTGGTAACTACGCCTTGTAGGGTGTGTGCGGATGGTCCCTGAGGCAGAGCGCGAGCGTGAGCAGCAGCGCGGCGGCGTGCGCGGCGAGCAGCGCGGCCCCGCCCCACAGCGGAGCGCGCGCAGCCGCCGCCAGCGCCGACACCACGCGCGGCCCGCACGCCGCCGTGTGCAGCGCCGCCTCCCCCGCCTCGTCCGCCCCCGCCCCCGCCCCCGCGCCGCCCGACGCCGCCGGCACGCGCCGCGACAGCTCGCACTCCACCGGGTCCGTCGTCTGCGACAACAACACACATCTCCAACACAAACGCACCACGCCGCCCTCAACTACCCACACCATCTGTTAACCAATGTTCGCTGTGCTCATTGCTTCCACGGGTGACCGCTAGTGGGGAACTTAACCGTCGGCTTATATCGAATGCTCGCCGGGATGTCTATCGATCTCGAGTAGAAAATCTGTTGCCGAGCCTCTAACGGTGTATTCCGATAGCTATCCATGAGCAATTCTAGGTTAAATGGACGGTACCTTCGACCGCATCATCCCATACCATCACGTGAGATAGTGATCAAATGTAACCTATCAGCTATAAAAATAAACATTAACGATTCGATAGGCCAGTATCGTCCTCGACGACATCCGACGATGAGACAAACGACTTAACATTCCATGGGTTCACCGAGCGGGTGCCGAGTCCGTCGTGTTGGTGGGAAGCTAAAGCCATTCCTGGACTTGCGACCACACCCCTTTATGAGTAACATCGACATCTCTTTACTCCTCGAACTCGCCCTCCTAACCACTTTGGATATAAGCTTGGTTTCCTAGGATTTTCACTACTCCATGAAATTTATCATCTGTATTAATACCATAGATCGACTTGATTTATATATATATGGCTCGCTTCCAAGAGTAAATAATGTCAAGTGGCCAATATTTGTAGAAAACGAGTCTCTAAGAGCTGTGTGGCACGCTGTAATCTTATATTAGAGCCGTAAAGATATAAAGAAGTTTTATTAGCTCTTTTGTAAATTGTTTACAGGCAAGTCAAGGTACATTTAATACAAATTTATACTAGTTAAATATATTAATTCTAATTAAGTCTTTGTAAATAATTGATTAAAATGTTTTAATCACAATATGTTTATACCTAATACAGTTAAATAAAATTTACAGTTATCACGTTTGCACTTCTCCTAAGAACAAAGATTCTAAAAGCTGCATTGACATGAATTCTTTTAATGTGTAGAAGGAATTGTTTTCAAAAAAGTTCTTATGTTTTAGTTTGAACAAACTATATTTTAAGGTGGTCAAGCTTTTAAGTAATTTATTATATATCAGTATTTTCGAATAACGACCTTGTTTCTATACTTTCGCTAATCTGGTTTTTGGTACAACCTGAATTTCATTATGTTTTATAGTTCGCTTTTCATTATTACGCAAACTGTAAGGTAAAACTTTTCCTGTTTTTCTGGAATATCCCTATCCTCATGAATTTCTAATAAACAATTATAGATGTAAAGAGAAACAACTGTCATAATTTTGTCTCTTTTTAAGTGCTCCCTTGCGGGGCTACGCTTTTTCAGCTCATTAATTGTTCTTATTGAACGTTTTTGACATTTGAGTACTCTTGTTATGTCTGTAGCATTACCCCAAACAGTAATGGAATATCTTATTATTGAATGTATATATGCATAGTACACGGATATTAGCGATTTCTTATCTAACAATGGTTTAAGTTTAAAGAGAGCGTAATTACCGCTCGCCATTTTCTTGCAAATTTTATCAATATGTGCTTTGTCACTAAATGAGTTGTCTATTGTGTATCCTAAAAATATATTTTGTTCAGAAGTTTCATTACCATTGATGCCTAGCCGTGATCGATAATGCATTATAATGCTTTTATCGGAATTCAGAATTATACCATTGGCATAAAACCATTCATTTAATAAAGTCATAACATTATTTATTTTGTCATCTAATTTTGATTTATTTTTGTCTCTCAGACCAATGTGTGTATTTTCAGCAAATAAACATAAATCCGCCTCCATCCAAAGTGCTGCCACTTTACAAAGATCGTTAATATATATTAAAAACAATACAGGGCCCAGGATAGATCCTTGCGGCACCCCTGTCGACACATTTCCCGCCTTAGGAGTTTGATAATTTACGGACACAATTTGAGAACGGTTATTTCAATAACTTTTCATCATGCTAAGTTCAAAGTCAAAGTCAAAATCATTTATTCAATTTAGGCGTCTACGACGCTCTTATGAAGGTCAATTACAAATTTTAGTATTGAAATATTCTACATTGTACTGCCACGTTCAGCAAATAAATTGTATAGAGCCACTGCGAGAAGAACGGGCAAGAAACTCGGGGCCATTCTTTTAAACATCTTTTAACAATGTGTTACATACATACTATATAATAGAGTTATTACAATATTTGTTTAAATTATGTAGGTGACAGGCAATAGCTTGGCGGAGGCGGAATTGTCCAGGCATTTTTGTCGTTTATGTAATCAGAAACTGTGCAGTAGGATTTTTTAATCAATATGTTTTTCACATGCAACTTGAATTTCCCTTCTGTGAGCGATGTAATATGTTTAGGAACTTTATTATAAAACCGCACACAATTACCTAAGAAGGACCTTTTATTTGTCTTTGCTAATCTAAAACCTGGCACCACTATTTTATCTTTATTCCTAGTATTGTAATCGTGATTGTCACTGTTTAATTTAAATTTACTCAAACTTTTACGAACATACATAATATTTTCAAATATATACAGACTTGGTAAAGTTAAAATATCAATTTCTTTAAAAAGATCCCTCACAGATTCCCTAGGACCCATTTTATATATGGCTCGAATTGCACGCTTTTGTATGATAAAGATTGTCTCTATCTCAGCAGCAGTTCCCCACAGCCATACGACACAATACTGTGGAAGTACGCGAAATAAACTAGGCGAGCAGTAGCTACGTCTGTTAACTGTCTTATCCTAAGAACTGCATATGCAGCAGAACTAAGTCTTCCGGAGAGATCATGTATATGTGGATCCCATTGTAAAGTGGAATCCATTTTGATTCCCAGGAAGACTGTCGCTTTGTCAATAGGGAGTTTAACTGGGCCAAGCTTTATGTTTGGTTCAACATAAGGAACATTTGGTAAAGAAAACTTTAAACATTTCGTCTTTTTTTAATTTAGGAGAAGATTATTAGCGGCGAACCATTTACAAATCTTAGATAATACATTATTTACATGCGTCAGTTCACTGTCTTTCCTATCTACTTTAAAAATCAGAGAGGTATCATCTGCGAAAAAAACAATATCGCAGAAATCTTTGACCATGCAAGGCAGATCATTAATATATGTTAGAAACAGAAAAGGTCCCAAAATTGATCCCTGTGGTACTCCCATTTTTACCAATGACCCGGAAGAAGTATTGCCACTTATTCCAACCCTCTGTAGCCTGTCTGACAGATATGACTCTATAAGATTCTGAGCTTTTCCACGAATACCATAGTGGGAAAGTTTACGAATCAGAGTGCAGTGCTCTACACAGTCGAATGCCTTGGAAAGATCACAAAATACGCCAATAGCATCATGTGAACTCTCCCAGGCTTCCAGTATATGCGACATCAATTGAACACCTGCATCTGTTGTGGATTTGCTCTTGGTGAAACCAAACTGATTCTCATTTAATAAATTATGCTTGTTAAAATGGGATAGTAGTTGTTTGAGCATAATTTTTTCGAATACTTTACTCAGAACAGGTAAGATGGAAATAGGTCTATAATTGCAAGGGTCAGATGTAGACCCCGACTTTAAAATTGGAGTGATTTTACTTTGTTTCATTAAATCGGGGAAGTTTCCACTATCGATTCAGTTCAGCCCCATGAAACCCATAAAACTGTAATTTTAATATTAATATGTCATGACGCAAACAATCAAAAGCCTTTGAAAGGTCACAAAATACGCTAGCACATTTATTTGAACTATCTAAGGAATCAAGAATGTAGTAGACTACCTTTCTTATTGCCATTTCGGTCGATCGACCATTTCTGAATCCGTACTGTGCTATTGTAAATAAATTATTATTTTCGAAGTATTTCACAATTCTGGCTTTGATAACAGCTTCTAATATTTTTGATAGAGTTGGCAATATGCACACTGGCCTGTAATTGCTAAGCTCTGTGACATCCCCTTTCTTAAAGAGCGGTATAACCCTTCCCATCTTAAGTACATCTGGGAATATACCTTCAATTAAGCATGAGTTTACAACAATATATACTAGTTCAAATAAATTATCGTTATTTATTACAATATTTCTTAACGTCCTTGTGCTCATATCGTAAATATCTAACGTAGGTTTTTGTTTCATGTTCACTACTATATTTTTGAGCTCTTCGAGGCATAATGGGTAAAACGCAAAAGTTGTGATTGGCTTATCTAAGGTGTCTAAGTAATTTAATTTCAATTTTCTGCGTTAATATTTAAATTACTGGTCAGGTTTTGAGCAATATTCCGAAAAAAAAACATTAAATTGAGTTGCAATTTTTTTAGGTTCTGTAACAATTTTTCCTGTTTCATCTTTTAAGTATTCGATGTTAGATGCAGACTTTGGTCGCTTATTTTGTCCTACCTGCTCATTAATAATTTTCCAAGATTATTTTATTTTATTTTTAGACTTATTTATTCTATCCCTTCACTGTATTTTTTTTGCGAATACCAAAGTTTTATGCAATAGTTTTCTATATTTTTTAATTTTTAATTTTGTATTTTTACTGAGATGGTGCTTTTGTAGTAATTCCAATTTACATAGATTGTTTTTACTTGTTTCAATACCTAAAGTAGTCCATTTTTTTTTATTATTTCTCACTTGTTTTCTTAGTTTTGGAAAAGCAATGTTATAAAAATCAGTCAATGCCACTTGTAAAATCTTCATTCTTTCGTTCGCGTCGTTTGCCATTAAAATTTCTGATTTAATTTTAGTATAGTTTTTATTGAACATAAAATTAAAGTAATTAAGATTACTAATAGGAAAGTTTCTCGCTATATATACTGTATTTTTAGGTTAGTTAATTTGGCTTAGTAGTTCCAGTTTAATTACATTATGATCTGAAAGTTTGTGACTGAGTACTGATCCTTTACAATCTTTAACATTTACAATAAACTAGTCGTATGAGCCAGCACGACCGAGCCAGGGACAGAACCACTCTAGCTCCCGCGTTATATCGACGTTGTCTTATCTATTTGTGTTGTATCTAGTTGTATCATATCTACAAGTATTATTTTTCTGAAATGGCCACATATAGAATGGTCTATTTTAATCCAAAATCGTGGAATAATTTTTACACACTTTGTTCGAATTTCTGAATACACGACAAGACCTACTAGTCTAGCTAGACAGTCCCCGTTGTTTGCAGCGCGACATGCATTTGGTGAACGAGTGTTTGATCGAGTGGACGTCGAACCCGCGATCCAACTCGGGTGTGTGGGTGAATTGAAGCGCTCGTAGCGAAGTAAGCTTAGCCGTTCTTAATCGATGAGCTAAGTGAAGCAACATCAACGCGATCAGGAGTTGGATGGATGACCGCTAGTGACATTACTACTGAGCTCGCACGGGCTTCGGATGGCACGTTAATCCGTCGGTCTCGGTTGTTGTCTTACAATGCCAGTCGTTACAACATGGTGGTAGGACATTTTACGAATGCCCGCCTGGCTAGCTACCACCATCAAGTAGAAAATCTACCGCCAAGCACCTTACGGTGTGCTTCGGCAGCTGTCCTTCAGAGCCAGTTATTCTAGGCTACCGTGAACAACATCTTCGATCACATTATCATTTTCCATTAGATCATATAGCGGTAAAAGGCTAGCCTATGAGCTATAAAAAAACAGAAGTTTTTGTTTTCGTGATTAGTACACATAGAAATACAACTTTAGAGAATTGAACACCGCGTCGGGACTAAATCAATGAAAAATAAACACGATTAGATTCGTTAAAAAGTTCAAAACTAAAGTTGAACAACAAACGACGTAACAGCAAATAAATACAGTGTGTGGTATAGATACCTTGCAGCAGGAGGCGGGCACCCAGTAGTAGTTGGGCGGCGCGCCCACCGACAGGTCGAGCGGCCCCTCGCCGGGGGGGCCCCCCTGCGTGCGCGCCCACGCCGACTGCTGCCAGTCGCGCACTCCGCTCTCGCCGCAGCACTGCAGCTGTGGAAGGGCACACGGGACGCGTCAGCGCGAGAGGGCGAGGGATCAGACGGACGGTGTCGGGGAGAGACTCACCCCGTGCTGGATGGCGTCGAGCGCGCTGGTGCGCGAGGGCGCCACGCCGTAGTCGTGCCTGAGCGCGCGCGCCAGCTCGTCGCGCAGCGCCGCCTGCAGCGCCGGCACATGCTTGGCGCCCCACCAGGCCGCGGCGCCCTCCGCCACCGCCGTCAGCGCCAGCAGCGCGAACGCGGCCGCCAGCAACGACGCCGACCCGCGCACCGCGCCCGCCAGGGCAGCCAGCGCGGCGCAGCACAGCGCGCAGCCCCACGCCACCAGCGCGCACAGCCCCGCGCGCCCCGCCGCTCCACCCGCGCCCCCGCCCCCACCGCCACCCTCGCCGCCGCCCCCACCGTGCCCCGTGTACAGCGCCCAAGCGCCAAACGCACAAGCACCGCTACCCACCATCTGCAATTACACATACACACGATTCTTGCTATAAATATATAAGAAATAATAATAATATGTATACTTGCCATAAGGTATTTGATCCGGGTGGCCAGTGAGAGTCTGAGAGAGGGAACATGATTTCCAACTAATTTTCATAGATGTTCATTTTTTTCAACTCATAGCACAGGTGTTGTTTGAGGTCCACTGATTGTTGTAGTAGATAGTTAACATTAATAAATTATTTAAAACAGTCTCTTCCTTGTTTTAAATAATTTATTGAATTTACTCAAATTTTTACGACCACATTTATTAACGTTACGTAACCGGCTGTAGTCACACATGGTGAGCGAGATTGTCGACCTATGGTTCACTCCCACGCCGCGCGCCGCAGAACGAGCAGTTGCGCGGAGTCGTCGCCGCGGTCGTCGACGCGTCAACTCACCTGATGAAAGGCATCGGCATGCCTGAACACCTAGCTCGACAATCTCGACCAATACTGTGTGAGTACAGCCTCCGGTTATTTAAAACATTAATATGTTTCCGTCTCCGTGCCTTAACGTGCCCTCCCTAGGGCACGTTAAGCAGTCGGTCCCAGTTGTTGTCTTAGGATGGCAATAGTCGTTATAGCATGGTGGTAGGGCATTTTGCGAATGCCCGCCTGGCTAGCTACCACCCTCAAGTAGAAAATCTGTCGCAAGCACTTGACGGTGTGTCCCGGCATCTGTCCTTGAGAGCCAGTTATTCTAGGTTAGCCTGAACAACATCTTCGACCACATCATCACTTACCATTAGGGGAGATAGTGGTCAAAGCATATAAACAATAAAAAAAAACATTCTCACGGGAACTTTCAAACGTAAATACATAAATAATATTTTGAAAGATATATATATATAGACTTGATAAAGTTAAAATAACAATCTCTTTAAAAGATCTCTCAGACATTCTCTAGGATCTAAGGCTTGACTAGCACGTTTTTGTTAGATAAACATTGTCTCTATCTCAGCAGCAGCTCCCCACAATACGACATAATGCTGTAGCAGTTCGCGAAATAAACTAGCCGAGCAGTTGCTACGTCTGTTAACTGTCTTATCTTACGAACTGCATATGCAGCAGAACAAAGAGTGTACAGTCTCAATTATCACTTTTTGCAGATGATACCAAAATTATGGGAAATCCACTGCTAGTTCACAATATTATCTAGAAAGACCTTGACAGCATTTACCAGTCTTGGGTCCACACCCAAGACTGGTAAATAACATTAAATGAAACCAAACGCACAGTCCTACACAAGGGCATCCATAATCCTATGGCAAAATATCATATCAGTAATAGTGCAATAGAAGTTGTGGAATGCCAAAAAGACCTAGGTGTACATATCACATCAAATCTGAAATGGGGGACACAAATCATGAGTATGACAAAAAAAACCAACTAAATTCTGTACACAATAAGAAATACTTTTATGCACATTAACCAAAATCAACTTTTGAAGATTTATACGACATATATACAACCAATGCTAGAATATGCATTACAAATCCGTATTTTAAAAAAGATATTGATCTTCTTGAAAGAGTAAAGCAAACAGAATGGTCCCATCATTGAAGGAACATCTTCAATGGATATTATATGTCCCAAACATCACACACATCTACACAAAAATATAACAACGAGAGGACGAGAGGACACTCTCTGAAGCTGCACATTTTGAAGTGCAACAGCAAACCAAACAAACACTTTTTGCCAAACCGTGTAGCCAATGAATGGAACAGACTGCCAGATACCATTATTAGTGCCCCTACAGTGAATTGTTTTAAAAGTAGACTAGACAAACACTTGGAACTATAAAATGAATGTGCGCTGTTTTTTATTCCATATACAAGCATTAGCTTTAAGCGGCTTAGTGTATAATAATAATAATAAAGCATATTTATTCAAGACACTTTGTTTTCATATTACATATTATTCTATAAAGAAATTTTAGTAATTAAATTTTTAATTAGATTTATTTTATTTTATAAGCTGCTTAGTGTATCACAATAATAATAATAATAATAAGTCTTCCAGATAGATCATGTATATGTGAATCCCATTGTAAAGGTGGATCCATTTTGATTCCCAGAAGGACTGTTGCAATAGAGAGTTTAACTAGGTCAAGCTTAATATTTGGTTCAACATCAGTAACATTTGGTAAAGAAAACTTTAAACAATTAGTCTTTTTTTTTATATAAGAGATTGTTAGCGGCGAACTTGATAGAGATCATATATAACACATTATTTACATGAATAAGTTCACTGTCTTTCCTATCTACTTTAAAGTAGAAATATCAGAGGAATATCATCTGTGAATAAAACAATATCGCAGAAATCTTTGACCATGCAAGGCAGATCATTAATATATATATATATATATATATATATTAATGACTAGCTGTACCTGCGGCTTTGTTCGCGATTGCCGTATCTGCAGACTAATTATTCACATTTGAGCACTGTTTATCTCATATTAAGCAACGCTGTGGTCTTCGGTGAAGCACTCTTAGTAAAGCATAGCTCAGAAAAGAGGTTATTACTTTGGGTTTAAAAACTCCTGGGTTGTATTTTCCAGAAGACAGTAGTTAAATTCCTCAGAGTTCCTTCGCGGTTCGCACACTAAATGTTGAAATAAAGTACTTTGTGCGTTTCATTGGAATTTCTATTTTAAAACGGCGTCTTTTTGCCGAGATTCTCCTTGTTTGGCGGTAGAACGCATACATATAAGATTGTGCATCTTCGTATCTTCTATTGCGCAGTCTCCAAAATGTATCCAGCAAAAGATAGATAGTTAAAAAACTGATTGTGGCGAATGTTCCAGATTTTAGAGTTTTATCTTAGCAAGCTTGCAAAACTAAATAAGGGTGCTGGGCTACCCCTGGGGCGCCGAGCTGCCCATGGGGTGCCGGGTTGCCTGTGGGGTGCCGGGCTGCCTGTGGGGTGCCGGGATGCCCGTGGGGTGCCGGGCTCACTCGTCACTAACAAAACAAGAATATTAGAAATCGTACACTTTAATAAATTACAACCAAGTGTACATTTTGCTTTCATCCCCTTTCCCAAGGGAACTGTGCTGTGAATTTCGGGATAAAAGTATACAATAACCTGAGTCAGAAGTACTGGTTCTCAAGGACCGCTGCCGGTACATACCGTTAGGTGCTTGGCGACAGATTTTCTACTTGAGGGTGGTAGCTAGCCAGGCGGGTATTCGGAAAATGCCCTACCACCATGCTATATAGACTGCCCATCCTAAGACAACAACCGGGACCGACGGCTTATCGTGCCCTCCGAAGCACGGAAACGCTCAGTAGTAATGTCACAAGCGGTCATACATCCAACTCATGACCGCGCGCGACGTTGCTTAACTTTGCTGATCGGTTGAGAACAGCTAAGTAAACTTCGCTACGAGCACTTCAAGAATATGCATAGTACTTGTAGAACTTACTGTGCCATGGGAAACAAACATACCTAAAGACCACACAATAAAAACAAACAAATATTACGACCTAACAAATGAATTAACCAAAAACGGTTATGTGGTTAGTTCATATGCTGTAGAAGTTGGATCGATGGTTCAATCCCTATATAACCTACTTAAAGACCTTGGCCTACCAAGAACAACAGTAAAGGTGTAACTAAGGCGGCATTAGTAGGATCTTACCAAATTTGATTAGGTAGGGGAGGAGGCTCGAGCGGTGAAGGGGAGCATTGATATATCATAAAGGGGCCCCTTAACCCTACTCCTGGGTTGCAAGTCCCAGGCCCCTCTAGCCTCTTCCTCTGCAACGTTATGGACCCGAAACCCGCACAGTGAATCTATGGAATGCTAAGTAATTTGTCTCTCTTCATAGTATAAACTCGAATTGTGTCAAGTTTCATTGAACTTTAGTAGTTTTGGAGTGATGCGCGGCCGGAATACAGACAGACGGACAGACAAAAATTTTAAAAATACAGTTTTGTCATCAGTGTTAGCTACAGATGGTACGACTTTCCATTGACGTCCGTCGAATCCAGGGGGTAGAGGGGGTGGGGAGAGGGGGGGAGGGGGTACCACTCCCCCCTCTTCAAAGGAAAAGTCCCGCATCCCCCCCTGTTTTACTTATTTTAAATTTTCCTCATTTTCTGGATTAAAATTAAAATAATAATTTTAAAATCGATTGCCATTAAGGAGGGCAGTGGAAGGGGAGGGTCATCCCTTCCCTTCCCCACCACTTTTAATGGTAATGCATAGTTTTCGAGTTATGCATATATTTGTAAAATCATCACCTCACTTTTTGTAACACTTCACTGATCAAATTTATTATTTTGTTGGATGTGTAACAGATTTTTTAGCGCTTCGCCGGCCGCTGCCGCGGCACGCTCGCTACGCTCGCTCGGCTCGCGCGTTGTGTTGTCGCAGTTTCAACCTAACCTAACCTGTTTTTTTAATATAAAACGTTACCGAACGTATTCCACTTGACGCCAATTATTATCGCCGTTATTTTCGATTATTTTTACCACATTTTGTATCTATGGTTCATATTAAATGTGGAACCATAGACGCAAAATTATCGACAATATCGAAATTAGAGTCAAGTGGAATACGCCTTTAACCGTTCGTAAAACGAAACGTTCATTGGCAAGAATTCTATATTATCTATGCTACCACAGATTTGTCAATCCCTATGGATTAGCATTAATGTTGCAAAATAATTAATTTTCAATATTTTTTTTCTCAAAAACTATGCATTTTCTGATTTTGAAACTTTGCGTGTGTGCTTATAATAATGTAACCTTTCTGTGAAAAAAATATCAACCCTCAACCCGACGTCAGGCAATGGAAAACTTAGCCCTACAGATTGCTCTCAATTATTTTTTATCAAAATATCTGCCATGTACAGAATTGGATCTGTCACAGTTTTATTTATAAGTATAGGTTTTCAATTTTACAGAATTAAAATTTATGTTTCCAATCCCGCACATAAGTTTTAAGTCTCGTTATTTTGTTATGTAAGCCACAGAGCAAGCGTTATTAAAAATAATTATATTACAATTTAAACTTTATACAGACACTCCCCAGGCGAATATTGTTTACTCGTGACGTGAGCGTAAACAATGTTCGTATGACCGCCCCGCTATTTATATAGCTGCTCGCTTTTATGGCTTAAGCTACAAGCGTTGTGTAAACTAAGGATTCAGGTCAGCACAACAGGAGTATATATGAATTCATCAATACGAAATAAGTAATCCCTTGTATTTTAAATGTACCTCGGGATCGAAGAACTCTCGTAAGACATAAAAAGTTCCCAAAAGACTACTTAATATGTAATACCAAGGTAAACGACAAGCTAATACAAGCGATGAGAATTTTTTTTAGAAACTTACCAGAAAAATAATATTGAAAATTATCAATAAACATTTCATGAGGGAATAGCATTTGGACATTCCCATGGTGTCAGAAAATCTGAATCCTTCCCGTTTGCAAAACGCCAGACATAAAAATATATCTGGTGGAAGCAAAATATTATATTTAGTTTTATTTCAAAGTTACGGCCACTGATACAGCATTATCAGGAAGCGACGCAACCATAGATCGATCAGGGTCAGTGTTGCCGTTCAACAAATTTAAAAGTCTCTAGCCAGTTAAAGAAATTCCTCTAGATATGGAAAAAATCGTTCCATAAAAATCCGCTAAATGTAGCTAAAACTCATACATGTATGTAACGCTCAAAAAAAGTATCGATTTTCGTTTCATTTTCCTACTAGAAGATGATGTACCTCATTAAATATTTTCCATGAATAGAAAATACAACTTATTCTGCTTATATAAAAAAACGTAATTCTCTCATTTTATTTCGTCTTCTCTATTTTGTTATGAAAGAAACATAATATATAGTCAAAGTTTTTGATGTCATCAACAATCTCGGTCATCAGCAACTTATGCATCCCAATTGAACTAAAGCGGCTGTCACCCTCCGTTTCTGCTCATTACATTTTAAATAAAAAAGCAATATAAAAATATTGTGCTTTTAATCTTGCAGTTTAATTGCTTATTAATATTTGAGATCAATATATGTAAAAAACATTTCAAAATAATAATTATAAGCTAGGCACTTGCAATGGTCCTCCTTTGCGAACTTGGTTAATTACATCGTCTGGGATAAATCGGAAAAAATGCGTACACTAACGTTATTAAATTGATTTATTATGTTTGACAAGTCGGTATCTTAAATTTTAAAATAAAAATGGTTGCCCTTCTAGTGATATATTGAATCGCCTAAAAGTCGCTAGAAGTCGTCAAATAGTTTTTTCTCGCTAAATTCAAAATTTTATCCGCTAAACATTCACAAAATCCCCTAGTTCTAGCGACAAAGCCCCTAGAACGGCAACACTGATCAGGGTCCAGAGTCCTGGGGGCCGTTCAGAACTTTGGTTAGAGCGTGCAACTTGGAGTGCATTTTTTCACTCGGTTGTCACAACTTGATCGTTCCGAACCTTTGAAGGTTGCAACTTTTAACTATCAAAATCGGTCGTTAAAAGATTGCATCTATTTATTTATTAGCTGACCCGGCGAACTTTGTTTCACCTTAGAGGCAATAAATGAGCAGATTTTGGATTTTATTAGGTTAAATTTTTCGTAAGATATTATATATAAACAAAAAGATCAAGTATTTTAATGAATCTTTATTGGCTATGTATTTTTGTGCATGGGTTGCACTCTTCAGTGGAGCACCTAGTGATAGACGACATTTTACGTTTTATTATTAGACGCAAGAACAAATAAGATAGTCTTCCAACCCGTGAACATGCCACATATAATTGATGAGGTCATTTGGAAACAACCATTGTATTTTTGAGTGTTTCTAGTGAGTCAATAATGGCAATTTCACTTTCCCACTAAGTCAGCACAATGATGCCGTTTCTCTGGAAAACTTCAATGCGCCACAACTAACGCAAACAACGTCCTTTGGCCCAATGCGAACGCTAGTGCAAGCAGTAATCAGTGCTGAAATCGTATCGAAATGCTGCTCCATTCAAATCAGTACTTGACATCTTGAGCATCGAAAATTATCTAGTTGTTGATCTCTGAGGTATACTCCACGATTTCGCATTGCCAACCGAGCCGTTTCAAGGGGCTGCCTCGCTTTGCTCTTGTGATTGAGAAGCACGAAGTCGAGCCATACTAACGCGGCGCTCTTCACGTGCAGTTTCTTGTTCTTCTTCAGTCCTTTCATTCGCAATGTTTGTAATCCTTGTTGCATTACAGCTTTGTAGGGAGATCGTCTTGATCGTGGCATTGTTAATGATAACATCGGCACAGTAAACAAATAGATGCCCGTGGGGTGCCGGTCTAGAATGTCCCCTCCCCCGTTGCTATCTGTGGGTTCCGTTAGAGGCGACTAAAGGTAAAATGTGGGAAGGTAGGCAGCTGCGCCTTCTGAGGAACTGATATCTTAAACTGCGATCCGCAAGACGCCTGCCAAGCGTAGATATTATGGCAAATCCCTCCTTGATGGGAGAGGCTGTGTTCAGCAGTGGACAATACCGCTGATACAGTAAGCTAATAGAAACTCATAATGAACACATCGACCGGTCATCTTCAAAATATAGAATTGTCAAATTTTCAACCGTACTTAACCATAGACAACATTAAGTTCATGATCCAAGAACACATAATATTGTATCATGATTAAGTTTAGCTGGAGTGCGTTCAGAGACTCAGAGTGTAGTTGTTTCGTTGTTTGGTTGTTTTGCAACTTACCCTGAGGTATGGAACGACCGGTTGTTTTATAACCTCAAACAAATTGTGACATTGACAGACTTACATCATTATCGTAATAATAATTGCTCTTTATCACTATCACAAATTCGTTTTCCATTTTTATTTAAGTTTTATATTTTGAGAAATTATATTAGTATTTATATCTTTTGAGATATATGGGTGAGCGCATCAGATAGAATACGATATAAACGTCAAAGTCATTTCATGTCACGCGTTTTAAGGTTAAAAAGTTGCAACCTTCAAAGGTTTGGAACGGTCCAGTTGTGACAACCGAACGCTCTACTCGAAGGTTGTGAACGACGTTAGAGTGAAAAGTTGCACTCCGAGTGCGCTCTAACCAAGGTTCGGAACGCACCCCTGTTGACACTGGCAAATGCACAAGACGTGCGAGACCATATCCCTATAAAAGGGAAAAGAAAAAAAAAAAAAATTTAGCTGTCAGTTGCGTTTTGATATACTATTTTTAACAAATATACAGGGGGCCAACTCTCACCTCTTATAGTATTATTAACTTAATCTTACTGCTAAATATTAAACCTCCACGTCCATTAAGCAAGCTTACAATCGGTAATGAAATCGCTTAGCGTTTTTATGACGTCAAAACAAATTGTGCACTCTATTCGCGAACTCTGACGTTACAAATATACTGTTACAACGACAAAGCTGTCATGTTTATCCATCTTAAATAATTTACTTTCTAGCAGCGGCTTTAAACTTGATTTTGACTATTTTACGATAAAAATGGGTTTAATTAATGTGTATATTACGTATAATGTGTTTATTTCTATTATACTTCAAAATAAATGCATCAAAAATATTTAATGAGTGAAACTATAAAAAGCTACAGACAGTTGTTGTGCACTAACAATAAAATAACGTAAAACTATCCTAAAACCGTTCCATAACATCGTAATTTGGGAGAGTGCGAGTGGGATAACGCTATATCATAAAAATCTTGTATCTAGCTTGCACTAGTACTGATAGTTCGTGACTGCGAATGATCATTGTAAGCATGAAACAAAACGCTCCTTTTTAATGATGGTTTCGTAAAAGGTGGGAGTTGACCCCCTGCTAGACTGATGTTTGCCTGATATATTTTTCGTTTTCCTGCCTGTTGTGTTTTGTTATTCCATGTCAGTTGAGTTTCGATATACTACGTTTTATGTCACGTCCCACAGAAATGGGATAAAAAGTATCCTATGTCCGTCTCCTGGTTCTAAGCTACCTCCCCACCAATTTCCAGCCAAATCAGTTCAGCCATTACAAACTAAAAAGTGAGTTTTAGCACTCATCCTATTAATACTAAAGCACATTTGAATAGACAAAAGGTATAATAGACAAAACTTACAATTAATAGTAATTCTAAGATGAACAATTGATAAAATTATTTTTATTAAACTCTGCTATACAATATCTACTATTAAGTAAACTGTAAATTAGCACTTAGGTATTGTGTTCGAACAAATTGGGTTTTGGTATTTAAGACATTAGGAACAAACAAAACATCTTTAACTGAAATGACCTCGACATTTGTTGACGAGAGAATTATAGGCACTCTTTTGTATTTTGCATGTAACGGTAGTTATTGCTTTCCGAACATCATAAAACGTCTATATATTTTGCTAGTTACGAGACTTACGAGTAAGTTAAAACAACCAAACAACTATACTCTGTGGTTTGGAACGGCCCCAGCATCCAGCAATGCCTTGGGCAAATATTGATCGAGCTAGATTTAGGGTTGTGAAAAAATAATCATCTTTTTTTTTAACAATAAAAATCGATTATAATAAACAATTTTAGTATGGCATTAATACGATTAATAATCGATATTTCATCTTCTACTCCCTGACATTATTTAAGTCTGCGAATTACTATTAGGCACCGCCACCTGTGCGTCAGGAGTTCTACTACGATGGCATCCCTCATATGCTTTTAAAACATTTTAGTTACACAATCAAACATTCACTAGATACTAGCTAGATGGCGTTAGTCAACGAATTGTACTGTTTTATCGTCATTCGGCGGTTTGTTATATGAAACGTTGTTGATAGTGTTGATGAAACTTTATTTTCAAACGAAATTTTTTATTAATTAGTTTTACGTGCCAAAAAGTGTTAAGTGGTTTGGTTTAGTGTTTTTAAGTCTTTATTTTAGAAATGTCAACGACCGACTAAGCGGCAACTTGTTGGTATCAATATTTTCATGTTGACAGTAAATATGGCAAAAGCTACATGTAAATCTACATCGATAATACATGAAAAAATCTATAGATTTTTGATGTAGAATGTCACATCCCTAGTTAGATTTGCTAGATACAATATATAGTATATATATATATATAAGTATAAGAGTATAAGTATATATTTTTTTATTATTATTTATTAATCTACACTCCACAGACTCCAGGGTCCGTGCCTTTTTTTTAATAGTGACATATTTTGTTTTAATTATTACTAGAATTAGAAAATATACATACAACATTCTAAGAGGGAACAGTGCTAAAAGAAATTTCTTTTTTTTTCCGGTTAAGTCATTGGCACTAGCATTCAGAACAGACCGGTGTTCTCTAGCAGCACCCGCTCACGAGTTGACGCATGTGCCAGCCATCGCCTTCCTCAACCATTTCTGAGGGAAGATGGCGACCCGACACACAACACCGCCGCTAGACAACACCTTTATGTGAGCATGACCGCTCTGGATACCCGTGCCAACGATTACAATTATTACACATATTTATAATTTGGGACTACAATAATATTATATATATGAAAATAACATGCAGAAATTAACATTTTTTTGTCATTCTCCCACGTCACATTTTAACAGGGTCTCCATTACCACGCTATTTCGATCTTTGATCGCCATTTTGAGGTTGTAATCATGGATAGCTTTTGGTGTCGCAACCATCGCCTTCCTAACGAACCGTCCTATGGCGTCTTCTTCGTCATCTGCGTAGTATCTGAAGGTTCCAGTATGACGTGAAACTGCAACTACTGCGTGCGGGACGCTCTCGTGCAGCTTCATGCTGCTCTTGGTCTTGATGGCGATGACCGACTCGTATGTAAGTCCCTGAGCTTCGTGGATGGTAAGGGTGCGTGATCCCTTTCCCTCTCCGTAGCCCTGGCTTGTTAGGGCCTCCTTTTCTTCCTGAGTGTGAACCAGGAATAAGGTGTTCGGGAGGGATTTGGGGATTTGTGTACCTTTCAAGCTCAAGTGACTTAATACGGGGAGCTGAGGAATATATACCAGAGTATATTTCCCTCAGTGCGTACGCGACATCCATTGGGTTCCGATGCGTGCATAACAACTCCTGGGTGATGTTTGTGACCAGGTTAATGATGTCCCTGTCCACATCGAATTGCCTTACCACCCAAGTTGTTTTGCCACATCCTGGAACTCCATTTACCCATTGTATTTTCGGTACTTCCCAGTGTTTCCAGAATGCTTCTATGTCCGATCCCCCCGCAATAGATTTAGCCATTTCGAGGATACGGTCATCTAACATTATTTTGGTGCACTGGGCCGTTACTACTATTGGGTCGTTTTGTGGTGTCGCGTATTTAGGCTTCCCTAGTCGCTCCGTTGCTCCCTCGTCCAGGGACACAAATCCGCCTGTTGCATTGTATGCCGCCATATACTTACCTGACATTTTCCCCTTGATGACCTGGGATGTGTCGTTGTTGTATATAGCGGCTTCTGCCTCTTCGAGTCTCACCTTTAGAAGGTTTTCATTTTCTAGCCTGAAGGACTGCAAGATGTTTTCGCAGTTTCTGTGGTTGACCTCTCTGGTTGCCCTTATAATGGCTAGAAACTCTAGGATGGCATTAGCTGCATGGCTCGTTGGTTCCTGTGCCGGGATAAATCGGGGCGGACTGACCTGTCCCATGTTGGCTCTCGTCCTGGTAACTTTTGATGGTGCTTTGCCACGGTGTGGTGGTTTTGTGGGCATTGGGTTTCGGGGTTGGGATGGGTATCGGAATAAGCTTCCTACTGCTGTACCGAAAGCTGTCAGGAATGCGGCGACTCGCCCACTATTCTTTTTTGGGCTACATTCCTGGCTTCTTTCTGCCTCTGCTCTTTCTTGGAGCCTTTCTGAGCCACTTTTGGTAACTGAACTCGGGATCGGATGTCCCCAACAATCAGTTGCATTGTTGTGTATGGGTTTTTTGAGGTAACTAAGATTTTCTCCTCTGTCTTCATACACAACTACCTCATGGTGTTCTGAGGCTTTAATGCAACCAAGTTGGTCAGCAACTTCTCCCTTTGAGTGTTCTATTACCATTGCGTCTACGCTTATCACTCGGGCTCTGTCGGCATTTTCTGCAATACTTGAGAGCAACGAACATGCTTGAGCAAAGGGTGTCCTGTCCGTCCACTCGATTAGTACGACCGTCCTGTTTTTCAGTCGCAATAAACGACATGGGTTTCCCATGACAACCTTCACTGGCATCGCGTTGTAGGTTTTACGCTTCATGGTTGTTTTAAAGCTGCTCCCATTCAGCAAGCAAGCGAGCCCGGGTGATAATCGGACGCGGCTCTTGGCTCCAGCATGACAGAAGCTTATTCCGAGTCTCTCTTTACTGCCTTCCATATAGAGAGCAACGCCTCGGATGCGAATCCCAGGCTCTCCTTGCTCTCCATATGCCAGCAGTTGGGAAAATTCTGTGTTTTTTGGATCGGGGATGTGTGGGGCTATGATCGGGGCAGGAAGGGTAAGAGGGGTACTAGAGCGGGGGGGTAGATTCGAGTTGCTCTTCACCACTGTTTTGAAGGACCTCTCAACGAAAGACAGGAAGTGTGCTCTGCTATCTTTATCTGCTAAGATGGTGGGCAGATCAGATTCTAGCAGTTTCCTGCTAAGCAAGATTTCGAGGTCCTGTCTGGCAGTGGAAAAGCGGGGACATTCTAAAATTATGTGCCATACCGTCTCGGGGATGTTTGGATCGCACTCGCATCCTGGGCTGTCCTTCAGCTTGAACCTGTGGAGATATTCGGATATTCCCCCGTGTCCTGTCATCATTTGCACTGCAAGGGGTGACAGTTTCACAGTCCGCGTCAGTTGGTATGCCTTGGTGACATCCGGTAGAAGCTTTTTTGTGACTGCACCTGTGCTTGAGGTCTCATACCGATCTTGCCATTTCCGGATAGATTCCTCACGGATTTTTCTTCGGACATAAGACAGGGGGATTTTGTCATAGTCTTGGGAGGCATCTGCGAGTGCCGCTGATTTTGCAAGTTCGTCAGCTCTCTCGTTACCAGCGGTTCCCACATGGGCCCTCAACCAAAACATGCGAATATCTCTACCTTCAGCTTTAATCTTACCAATGTTCTCTTTTATGCTTTTTGCCAGGGGGTGACTCGTTTTGGGACTTTTGAGCAGATCTAGAGAGGATCTTGAATCACTAAGCACGTTGACTAGTGGATCTCTGCTCATTTTCACCTGTTGAGTTGCCCTGTAAAGAGCATAAAGTTCCGATTGGAAGACTGTGCATTCAGGATGGAGCCTGAACTTAGAAGAGCTGATCTCTTTTCCTTCCTCCCACCAGGTAAGGGCAGCACCTACTTTCCCCTCAATTTTGCTGCCGTCTGTGTAAATTTGGGGTCCGGTGATGTGGCTGGTGTCGGTTTCGAGAAGCTCGTACTCCACGGATGTTCTCGTGGACGGGTGGGGTTGGTCCATAAAGCGCACGCTTTGTTCGAGCTCCTTTTCCGGAGGGAGGTAGTCAAGTGAGAGGTTCTTTTTCGCTCGGTACAGGCTCGCTACTTCTTGGATTCTCAGGTCTATTGGAAGCAGACCTGAAAGGGCGAGTGCTGAGGTGAGAGAAACAGTACGGTAGAATTTGCATATCTTTTGGGCAAAACCTCTTTGTAGGGCAAATAGCTGGGATCTGTTCATTTCGAGGTCCACTGCCTGTGCCCACACATTTGCGGCATAAGTTATGATGGGTTCCACCACTGCGACATATATCGTTCTCGTAATTTCGCCGTTCAGTCCCCAAGTCACCTTCGCTGCACACGCCAATTGCTTGTATATGTCTGCTGCTTTTTTACACTGCGCGGAGACGTGTGCTTTGTAGGTGAGCTTTCGGTCGATCACAAGTATAAGTATATATTTAACTCTTATACTTATACTCTTGGAACCAGGGCTGCCAACTCGATACCACAGATGGGTGCTATATGACATCTCCATGGAAGTACAGTCCCACCAACTTATCTGTTCACGCGGCAGAAAAAAGAACTACAACATTCCTTCAAATTGTGACAGTTCGTAGTTGATTACCTTGACCAGCAGCGCCCTCGCGAACTGCACAGTTAAGTTGGTGGTACTATAATAAGTACTACAACTTGTACGTACAACTAGTACTTATTACTTCCATGGTCTATAGTTATTGGGGAGTCTATGATGCATACGTCATGATACAGAGGCTCTAGGCATAGCTAACATAAATAACATAAAATAATACTATGTACTCTAGGGTGTAGTTGTATTTTTAATATTTTTATTTTTGAAATAACGCAGGCTCTGCGATCTACATTACAATATTACAAATTAAAAAAATTATGTTCCTCACATGACTATAATTTTTCCTCTTGTATATATGCATTTCGTCAACGATGAATTGCGCTGTGCCCGTCACACTGAGACGTACAGTTGTTAGGTCTCCATGTGCCTGTAATTTTACTAGCTCTCAAGAACTGCTGCCGGAACACACTGTGTTCCCAAAAAAACATTAGTTCATATTGTGAAATTAACAAGGTAATTTTTCTTTTCCTCTACATCTTGAGGAATTAGGACAAGGATCTTTTAAGTAGTAAATACAACTGGATCAAGTTTGTTGTCTGAAAAGTGTGCCAGGGAAGAGGCACAGACTGTCTGCAATGTCTCTGTCTTACAAGGGTGACAATATAATCTTTTACGATGTAAGTATGCATTCTAGTTGACAGCCTTTAAATGAAAGCATTGTATTTGTTAGAACTGCTCTTGCTACGTCTACTGTAAGCTGTGCACCAAAGGTTGCGCGTGTGTCATAATCGACTTACTCTCCCTAATAAAAGTGAAACCATCAGTGTTGATTTGTCAAGATTGTCATTTCACGAGTATTTAGTCGGAGTTTGCTAATTTTAATAAAGTTTTTTAACGGTCTAAGATTTTAAAGCTTACGTCTCTAGCATCACCAAATACTCAGTATCCACAGTCAAAAGCTTTGTCTCTGTCACCTTCTTACTTAACTAGGGTAGTAGGGAGCATTAAAAAAAGATAAGACAACAGATATAGATATATATTGAGAAGGGTCGTGGATAACGGACAGGTTATTTGATGGTAGGCTTTCTTGTAGAAGGACTTATCTCCCATCCGCTAGCTGTGCTCGGCTACAGGCGGGGGAGTTTCAGTCCTCGTAGTGGGACTTCGTGTCGTTGAGGAGCTTCTGCCTCGTGGAGGAACTTCTGCCTCGTGGAGGAATTATTTAGCCTCTTGAAGGAACCCCTAGAACGGGGTTATAAGAAATCACAAGTGAGTTTAAGTAAAGATTCAAGAGATCAAGTTATCACTTTGTTGTTTTATTAGTAGTAGTTCTTCTCGTGGTCAGGTAACAAGTGACGCTGGCTTCCACTGTTTCATACTCAAAGCCCCCACCGGATGTTCAGAACCCAAAACATTACCTTATAAGGTAATGCTTGGCCGCAGAATCGGTGATGAGGTTCCGAGCCAATGATTTAAACACTTTTCAAAACACCAACGGCTAGCTGAAACGAAGTGCAATGACCCGTGGTGATGTTTTTTTGACGTTCATTATTTTAAAATGACAGGTGAGCAAATGCTATCCGAATCTTTAATAATTATGTAAGTTTGCAAGATATTGTTTTATGATCTAATTAATAAATGTAAATTATTATGTGAGTTTTATATTTTTTTAATATAACTAGTTTAATTTAAGAATTATTTAGTCTCCTTAGTGGCGATACCTATCTTTCGTCAGATGTTCCTTATCGTGTGCTAGTATTTGTGACCCGTATCGGTTTATTAACGTAGTTATTCTTGTTATGTTTACAACTGGAATTAAACAACGTGAACTGATCTTTGTTTGATTGTATTTCGTGACGATAGTCAACATTGTGTCTCGAGCCGATCACTCAGTTAGCGCTGCGGAAAAATAGACGGTAGGCCGGTAAACTGCTTGTCGAATGGATTGCATTGTTTGAAAAGAGTTTGTCAACTTAAGTACATGCAAGGTGCATACCTTTACACACCTTTACCACAATTAATAAGTATCGCTGTCAAAATGTGTCGTTTTTTTTTACTTTCATGGAACGAGTTCGAGGCCCACCCGATTTTAAGCGGACTAACCTCTGCCTAGAACAGATGCATTTCATCACTAGTGACGAATTGCACTGCACCTGTCACCTTGAGACATAGTTGTTAAGTCTCATGTGCCTGTGATTTTGTTCGAATTATTGTGGTAGTTATCACTATAGTTGTGTTTGTATTACTAAAGAGAACTTTCCTAAGTTATCTTCGAAGAACAGTAGAAAGTAGTATGGAGACGCGCGGGGAGCGCGAAACAGCACAGTCACGTCACTCTTTACTCCGTACTTTAAAATATGTAATGTAATAAATAAACAAAAGTGAAGTGTTAAATATATATCAGTGTAAAGCCAAAACTACGTAGAATGCGGTTATTATAATATTATTACCAGAATTTGAGGCTTAGTACTAGTAAACTCAAAATTATTCCAAAAATAAATCGTTTTAACAGTCATATCTGTGCAAAGTGTCGGGTGGTGCAGTGTTCGTGTCAATGACTAAGACATTGCATGACCTTGAATTTCTGCAAACATTGCTTGATCCCAGATTGTACGTAAAAAATTCGATTATCTTGTAACAAACACTTTGGCACAGTGGTCAACACGGTGGACTTGGAATCCAATGGTGCAGGCTTCAAAACTCATCAACACAAAGAACAATGGCGAACTCCCATACATGGCTTTAGTTCATAAAAAAATGTTGCGAATTAGAATAAAAAAAATATAAATATTATAGCTGTAAATTTCCGATTCCGTTGGTAATAGAATTTTTGTCAGAGAAAGCCTACGTTTTAAGATATTATGATATTAATGTTTGTAGGTTATGTATTTGTTTCGAAAGTAGTCTTAGATATTTAGTTTCATTTTGTTATTTATTGATAGGATGTAATTCTGTTAGTGTTATTTACCTAGATAAGTTTAAGTTAGGCACAAAACAAAAATAATTGTAACTGTGAACATATAAAAGTGATACTTACATTGCTTCATTTTATTACGTTTACATCGTATTTCTGTTTAAAATCCGTTTAGATAATAGGGTAGTTGACACAGTCTAAAATAAAATACAGTGTAACGTTAACATGATAGTCGTTGGAGCACAGAACTCGATGAAATTAACAAATTATTTATTCTGCATTGGATTACCTTTATTTTGAACAAACAAAATGTGTTTAAATTTTCTTTAAGTCACGTGATCTCAAACGGAAGTAAAGGCGGAAATGATGTCATAAGGACAAAAACAAAGCTACAGAATAGGTAATAGTAATTGTGAGAGTTTGCTTCCAAAGGTTTTGACAGTGACAGTTGACATTAGTAATGCTAATAGCAAACAACCCACAAAATGTCGCATCACTATCGATTTACTACTTAGGCCCCTTCTACACTATCAAATCCATTGGATCCCATATATTTAATAGTGTAATACGTACATTTGACTCTCTTAGCTTTGATCATATTTCGCCGTGAGATTTGATCAAAGATCAGCATAGATAATAAAACCCAGACTCGGAACAAGAATCTATGGAAACATTTTGCAATCATTACTCATAGTAATACAACTACTTTAAACAGTTGGAAAAGCTTATGTTTATCATTATTTTTATTCCGATGTCACTGCACGCCATTGTCTCGGTCACTTGAAAATGTTTACATTTCGGGATTACAAAAATGTTCAATAAAATAGTGATTTTGAACCGTTTAAAGTTGTTTAATTACAATGTATGAAAAAGAATTCATAATGCTGCCACTCATGTATCCGTGCTTCAAACTGTATTGGTTCTGTGATTGTTTTATTTAGTCTACATACACCCCTACACTATGGTACACGTTCTGCCGAACAACCTGTATAATCGATTACGCACGACACTACAACAAGCAAGCAAAACGTATTACATTTCAGCACTATTTGTGTTTGCCCTAGTGACGTCATAAGCATACAGGCCGCCATTGAATGATGTTTTAGCGCCAATTTTAAAAGATGAAATAAAAAGATGGATTTCTGGTATTTCAGGACTCCTAAAAAAATATTAAAAATGCTAGGTGTATATTTCAGTGTTCTAAATAATTTAACATACTTTAAAAAAACAAGTCAACAACCCTATTGTCTTAGCTTAGAGAATATGTAGGTACATACCTTGTATATTTACTCTAAGGTAAAACGATTATACATAACCTAAGTTATGTAATTAATAATCTAAGCATCTTATCTTAATATTAGTTCTGTAAAGGTAACTAAATATTCTTTAAACATTGTTTTTTTTTTTGCTCACACCACCATCCTCACCACCTTCGACCACTATTTGACCTGTGGGTAGGTGATAATGTTGCTATCAGGCTAAGCATAAAATAGGAACTGGTTCTCCAGAATACAATCTAGGTGCCTGGTAACAAATTATCTAATCCAGGCAAGCATACATTTGCTAAGTAACTGACCGAAATACTAAACTACGTTTACCTGAGTAATTGTTAAAAATGCCATTTTGTACAATTAAATAAGAGAATATAAGGCCTAATAAAACAACAACAAGTGATACTTGTTGTTTTCTCTGGGCATACTTGTGTCAGTGTGACTATGACTTCTGGTAATGTTTTTGGCATAATAACCATATCTTTGAATTGTTGACATAATACATTTATTTGATTTATATTTAATTTGACATTATATTTTAATATGGTGTTTCGACATTAATTTATTTTCACCTTTTTCAATCTGTATGTAATTTTGGTTTTAATTTCTATATATTAGCACGTTTACTGTATCTTTCAATTGTTGACATGATATATTTTGATTTACATATTTAATTGACATTGTATTTAGACGTTATTTTATTTTCAAATGTATTATTATTATTTTATTTTGTATGTCTCGTAATTTTGGTTTTTATTACTATGTTTTATTTTGTTATTTGTATATCTATATTTAAACTTGCATGCACTAGCTAATGTAATTGGTTGTACCGTATTAGTTATGTAAATAAATAAATAAATAAATAATACTTATATTAATTTCGATTTATTCTTCATCATCTTCTCGTATAACGACATCATCTAAAACCTCTGCTGGTGATAAGGAGGCAAAGTCGGAATGCAACGATGTACATTAACACGTAAGGAAAAAATAAATCCAAGGGCAAGCACAAGTCACAAATGAAATACTAGTAATTTCAGCGTGAAGAGGCAGTCTGCGTCAAGTAAAAAAGAAGGTAAAAGACGGAAAACTAATGAAATTGCAAAAAATCACATCAGATCACAAAAGCGCGGAAGCATTTGTGGTTTGTTTTTTGTCATGTGATTTGATATGTCATGTATGTAGGGATGATCGATGTTAGAAGATAAAACATCGATGTTTTAACATCAATGTTGCATTTACAAAACATCGTTTAACATCGATGTCACGCACACACAATTAAAATTATGATACTTTGTCTCGTTCGTTTTGATCTGTGGACTACTGTATCTGTCTCGTTAATGTGCGACTTCTGCGCCGTTCATCCGTTGAAAATTAAGTTATTGTTAATCGGTATTCACACTAAACTTGGTATTACAGACCCGCCAACTTATCTGTTCAGGTGGCAGAAAAAAGAACTACAACATTCCTTCAAATTGTGACAGTTTGTAGTTGATTTCCATGACCAGCAGCGCCCTCGAAAACTGCACAGTTAAGTTGGTGGTACTATAACAAGATGTAAATATTGTAATCTAGAGTATTGTAATCACCGATTAATACTAGCGATACTTTCTTGGTATTCAATTCAAATGGTCTAAAGAGACAAACTCTTGAGTGCTTTCTAAAAAACCAAGTCTTGATAACAGTAATTCTCGTCACATTTTTAGTAGTAGTCAAACTTAACGCAAAAAACTGAAAAATTATCGATATATTAATCGATACGTGCTTGCTTGACAGCTTTAGAGCGTAATCCACTTGACGCCAATTTCGTTATTTTCGATAATTTTGAACACATTTGTGTCTATGGTTCTTATTAAATGTGGAACCATAGACGCAATATGTGGTCAAATAATCTAAAATAACTCAAGTGGAATACGGCTAAAGGTAAGAGGTGTATCAGCCATTGTTGAAATATGTAACTATCGGAAATAACGAAAACTCCTCTTAAAATCATCATTTTTCGTAGGCTTTTACCAACAAATGTGTTAATTGAAAAAAAACACAAAAAACATTCAAATAACACATAAGCTACTCAAATATTTGAATTCGCTCAACGAATTGCCAACTAATGTTTCGCCAGTGTTCTTTTATCTTTGTCTTTTTGCTACAGAATATTTTTTAATATGAATCTTAACTGTTTTAAATGCAAGAAATCTATATTTAGTAAACGCTGCCTTTGTTGCTCGGTCTGCAAAACTGCATACCATGTAACTTGTTCAAACAGGTCAGAAAAGCAATACAGCCTTATGGCCCCTGAAAAAAAGCATCGTGGAAATGCACAAACTGTTTACAAAATAAGGCGCATATTCAACAAACGGTAAAAATACATAAATCAAGATCGACATCACCACAAGATAATGTCACGCTTCGAAGAAAGTATATTGCCAATGTATCTACCGAAAATTCATTTGAATCTTTGTCATTGGATGAGGAGGCTGACTTGTCAATTATTTTAAAAGGTAATTCAGTCTTGAATAAAAGCTGTCCTAATTTAAGAATTGATCATTATGATAGAATAGAAAATTTAGAAAAAGCGAATTCAGATCTTAAGGAAAGATTAGAAATAGCTGAAAACTAAATTGTTAATCTATTGACGGAAAATTCAAGTCTGAAAAAACAAATTTCTTCTTATAATACGCAAGTTAGTCAGCTCAAAGACATTTGTAAAACGAAACCGAAGAAATTATCTCAAGGAACAAATAGATTGAGCTTCAATAGAACAAAATTCGATTTTTCAACTGAGCTAAACACACCAAAAACGGTTAAACTACCAACATCAGAGAGTAAAAAAACAGAAGTCAATTCGAATACCAGCATCCGGGAAGCAAGAATTTTAAATCAGCAGACTAACAATCAAGAACGCTTGAATGTAAATATTATTGTTTTTTTCTGAAATTATTTTCAGAAAAAAACAATAATATTTACATTATTGGAAACGATCAAGTGAAAGGTTTGAGCGCACATTTAGCGAAAACTAACATGAGGAATCACTATAATATACAAGGAATAGTCTTCATCACCTTGATCAAAGGAAATTTTACAAGATTGAAGTCGGTATCTGACGAAGACATTATAATTTTGTCACTCGGAAGGAACGATAGAGATCCATATATATATTATTTGAAAATCTCTGCAACAGCTTAGGGCATGAGAATAAATGTAAAATTATGCTATTGAACATTACACAAAATCGGTATTTTCATGTAAATGATGTTAATTATGAGCTTAAAATGCTTTCGAAGAATATTGGAAAATGTAAATTTATAACTCTAAAAGAGCTATATCTCAATAGAATAATATCTCACCTAGGCTTAATCACATTTAAATTAAATATTGAACTAGAATTAATGGAACGTGAAAGATTAGGAAAAAAATATTCGACAAACACTCAAAATGATAGTCAATTAGATTTCCAGTTTGACAATGTCCGAGATGAGAGCCATGTTACTCAAAATAGTTACGACAGCAAAACGTTTTTTCGATCCTAAAGATTTTACCATTAAACCTACTCAGTATTGTGATAAGATAAACAACAAACAAGGACAATTCACTATTTTGCACCAGAATATAGTTGGCTTATGTGGAAAACTTGATCTAATAGAAATAGCCTTAGCTGAATTAGCAGATAAGAACATAGAGGTTGATATAATATGTTTTAGTGAAACTTTCACCAAACAAGGAACAGAATCTAACATAATAATAGATAACTTTATACTGGTATCTACATTCTGTCAAAACCAAGGTAGGGGCGGTACATGTATACTAGCTAAAAAACACTTACACACTAAGCCACTAACAATCCCTTTAAATCTGCCATCTAAAATTTACTTTGAATGCTGTGGTATCGATATAATTGGCCTAAATTTAATTATTGTTTGCATTTATAGAGTACCCGATAAAAAAAAAAAAAAAGATGAAAATAGACCTTTTCCTTAACAAATTAGAGAAGCTACTCAACTACCTTACAGATGAATTTAAACGAAAAAAAATTATCATCTGCGGTGACTGGACATCTTAAAAGACAACTTATATACAAAGGACAAGCTTACTACAAAGTTATAACTTTCAAGTCCATATTAAATCTGCCACACGACTAAATGCATGTTTGACGATTTGAAGCGCTCGTAGCGAAGTTTACTTAGCTGTTCTCAACCGATCAGCAAAGTTGAGCAACGTCGCGCGCGGTCATGAGTTGGATGGGTGACCGCTAGTGACATTACTACTGAGCGTTTCCGTGCTTCGGAGGGCACGTTAAGCCGTCGGTCCCGGTTGTTGTCTTAGGATGGCAGTCGTTATAGCATGGTGGTAGGGCATTTTGCGAATGCCCGCCTGGCTAGCTACCACCCTCAAGTAGAAAATCTGTCGCCAAGCACCTAACGGTGTGTTCCGGCAGCTGTCCTTGAGAGCCAGTACTTCTAGGTTAGCCTGAACAACATCTTCGACCACATCATCACTTACCATCAGGTGAGTTAATGGTCAAAGGCTACCTATGAAGCATAAAAAAAAAAAAAAAATACCTCCCCGGAAGACTCAGTTCTGCTGTATATGCAGTTCTTAACAAAACTATGAATCAGGCATAAGAGGTATTGCATATGAGTGGCTGGATTCCTACCTTAAAAATAGGGTACAATATGTTAAAATTCAATACCATAACCATCGAACACACAGAACTGAGGACTACTTGTCTCAGCCGCTCATATTAAACTCCTCCATTCCACATGGTAGCGTATTAGGATGCATACTTTTTATTATTTACATAAACCAATTACCTAAAATCATAGACACTCAATGTGTTCTTTCTTTTTGCGGATGATATATCACTTCTCTTTAAATATAAAAACACATCTGAATTCAACCAAACCGTAAAAGATACTTTGTGTAATGTGATAAAATGGTTAGCAGACCATAACCTTAAGGTAAATTTTTCAAAAACCAAATTAATTGAATTCTTACCATATCAAAAATCTCTATTAAACATAGAATTACAAATTGACAACAAGACTATACACAAAGTCAGTACATGCACACTATTAGGTATAGAAATAGATTCAAATGTGAACTGGAGACACACATTGAAAAACTAAAATCAAAATTGTATAGATTTGCATACGCCCTATATGAGCTTAAAGTAAGTACAGATAAAAAAACTGCAATTACAGCTTACTATGCATATGCTCACTCTTGGTTAAATTACGGACTTATCCTGTGGAGAAATGGTACTAACATCGAAGATTTACTAATCAAGCAAAAAAGCTAATACGTATCATAGTGAATATTAACAATACTGACTCATGCAAACCACATTTAGTACAATTAAAAATTTTAACAATAATTAGCATGTATATTTTAGAATTATGTAAATTTGTTAGAAAAAATCCAAACATATTTAAAGATACAAAGCCAAATCGAGTACCCGAATGAACCAAAAAAATCAATTAGCCCAACCTAAAAGCCGCATCAATATGTATAAAATAGCCCTAATGTTAACGCGATAAAAGTTTACAACCATTTACCAAACGAGATAAGAGGTGAATCAAATACGAACAAATTTATAAATAAAATTAAAACATTACTAATAGAGAAACGCTATTACAATCTAACAGAATATTATAATGATAAATTCACATAATATTTATATTTTTTCTTGACATTCAACATAATTTTATTAATCTATACTTATAATAAAACTGTAACAGGTCCAATTCTGTACATTGAAGATAATTTGCAAATAAAAATTGAGTGCACTCTGTAGCTGATACTGATGCCAAAACTGTATTTTTTTTAATTTTTGTCTGTCTGTCTGTCTGTCTGTCTGTCTGTCTGTATCCCGACCGCGCATCACTCCAAAACTACTGAATGGAATTCAATGAAACTTAACACGATTTGAGTTCATACTACGAAGAAGGTTATTGTATACTTTTTATCCCGAAATTCAGCACGGTTCCCTCGGGAAAGGGGATGAAAGTCAAAATGTACACTTAGTTGTAATTTACTAACGCGTAGTCCGATTTCAAAGATTCTTTTTTGTTAGAATAGTGATGAGTGAGCTCGGAACCCCATGGGCAGCCCGGCACCCCACGGGCAGCCCAGCACCCCATGGGATACTGAATGGAATTCAATGAAACTTAACACGATTTGAGTTCATACCACGAAGAAGGTTACTGTATACTGTTTATCCCGAAATTCAGCACGGTTCCCTCGGGAAAGGGGATGAAAGTCAAAATGTTACTTATTTATAATTTATGAACGCGTAGTCCGTTTTCAATTATTCTTTTTTTGTTAGAATAGTGACAAGTGAACTCGGAAGCCTACGGGGAGCCCGGCACCCCAAGGGCACCCCGGCACCCCACGGGCTACTGAATGGAATTCAATGAAACTTAACACGATTTGAGTACATACTACGAAGAAGGTTATTATATACTTTTTATCCCGAAATTCAGCACGGTTCCATCGGGAAAGGGGATGAAAGTTGAAATGTTACTTAGTTGTAATTTATGAACGCGTAGTCCGATTTTAATTATTCTTTTTTGTTAGAATAGTGATGAGTGAGCCCGGAACCCCATGGGCAGCCTGGCACCCTACGGGCAGCCCAGCACCCCATGGGCTACTGAATGGAATTCAATGAAACTTAACACGATTTGAGTACATACTACGAAGAAGGTTATTATATACTTTTTATCCCGAAATTCAGCACGGTTCCCTCGGGAAAGGGGATGAAAGTTAAAATGTTACTTAGTTGTAATTAATGAACGCGTAGTCCGATTTCAATTATTCTTTTTTGTTAGAATAGTGATGAGTGAGCCCAGAACTCCATGGGCAGCCTGGCACCCCACGGGCAGCCCAGCACCCCATGGGCTACTGAATGGAATTCAATGAATCTTAACACGATTTGAGTACATACTACGAAGAAGGTTATTGTATACTTTTTATCCCGAAATTCAGCACGGTTCCATCGGGAAAGGGGATGAAAGTTGAAATGTTACTTAGTTGTAATTAATGAACATGTAGTCCGATTTCAATTATTCTTTTTTGTTAGAATAGTGATGCCCGGAACCCCATGGGCAGCCTGGCACCCCACGGGCAGCCCAGCACCCCATGGGCTACTGAATGGAATTCAATGAAACTTAACACGATTTGAGTACATACTACGAAGAAGGTTATTATATACTTTTTATCCCGAAATTCAGCACGGTTCCATCGGGAAAGGGGATGAAAGTTGAAATGTTACTTAGTTGTAATTTATGAACGCGTAGTCCGATTTTAATTATTCTTTTTTGTTAGAATAGTGATGAGAGAGCCCGGAACCCCATGGGCAGCCTGGCACCCCACGGGCAGCCCAGCACCCCATGGGCTACTGAATGGAATTCAATGAAACTTAACACGATTTGAGTACATACTACGAAGAAGGCTATTGTATACTTTTTATCCCGAAATTCAGCACGGTTCCCTCAGGAAAGGGGATGAAAGTCAAAATGTTACTTAGTTGTAATTTATGAACGCGTAGTCCGATTTTAATTATTCTTTTTTGTTAGAATAGTGATGAGTGAGCCCGGAACCCCATGGGCAGCCCGGCACCCCAAGGGCAGCCCAGCACCCCTTGGGCTACTGAATGAAATTCAATGAAACTTAACACGATTTGAGTTCATACAACGAAGAACGTTATTGTATACATTTTATTCCGAAATTTAGCACTGTTCCCTCGGAAAAGGGGATGAAAGTCAAAATGTTACTTAGTTGTACTTTATGAACGCGTAATCCAATTTCAACTATTCATTTTTTGTTAGAATAGTGATGAGCGAGCTTGGAACCCCACGGGCAGCCCGGCACTCCATGAGCATCCCGGCACCCTACGGGCAGCCCAGCACCCCATGGGCAGCTTGGCACCCCACGGGCATCTCGGCATCCTTATTTAGATTTGCCAGCTTGCTAATAAAACTCTAAAATCTTGAACATTCTATTTTTTTAACTATCTATCTTTATGCCGGATACATTTTGGAGACTGCGCAATGGAAGTGTACAATCTAATATATTTTAGTTCTACCGCCAAACAAGGAGAACCTCGGCAAAAAGATATCGTTTTATAATTGAAATTCCAAAGAAAAGTACAAAGTACCTACTTTGCTTCAACATTTATTGTGCGAACCGCGAAGGAACTCTCTGAGTTACTTAACTACTGTCTTCGGTCGGAAAAACAAGCTGGGGGTTATCAAACCCAAAGTAAAAAGCTCCTTTTTGAGCTATGCTTTACTAAGAGTGCTTCACCACAGACCACAACGTTGCTTAATATGAGATAAACAGTGCTCAAATGTGAATAATTAGTTTGCGGGTACGGCAATCGCGTACGAAGTCGCGGGTACAGCTAGTAATCAATATAATTTAAAATATTACAAGCAACGATAAAAAAAAACACGATTAAAATTGTTTATAATAAATTGACAATGTTTCAACTTCAAATATAGGTCTGTTTCACGTTGGTAATATGTACTTCATCTGTAATATTTCATGTATTTGATTGTATAAAATGATGCTACGCCCAAATGGGTTTCATGTATGTTCTGTTAAATATTGTATCCATCAAATGTACTCATGAAAGCAATAAACAACTTTGAACTTAGGATAAGACAGTTAACAGACGTAGCTACTGCTCGCCTAGTTTATTTCGCGTACTTCCACAGTATTATGTCGTATGGTGTATTGCTGTGGGGAACTGCTGCTAGATAGAGACAATTTTTATCCTACAAAAGCGCGCAATTCGAGCCATATATAAAATGGATCCTAGGGAATCTCTGAGGGATCTTTTTAAAGAAATTGATATTTTAACTTGTCTGTATATATTTGAAAATATTATGTATGTTGGTAAAAAAATTGAGTAAATTTAAATTAAACAGTGACACGATTACAATACTACGAATAAAGATAAAATAGTGGTGCCAGTATTTGATTAGCAAAGACAGTTAAAAAGTCCTTCTTAGGTAATTGTGTACGGTTTTATAATAAAGTTCCCAAACATATTACAACGGTCACAGAAGGGAAATTCAAGTTGCAGGTGAAACACGTATTGATTAAAAATTCTTCTACACAGTTTCTAATTACTTAAACGACAAAAATGCCTGGACAATTTCGCTTCTGCCAAGCTATTGCCTGTCACCTACAGAATTTCAAAAAAATATTGTAATAACTTTATTATATAGTAAGTATGTTACAATGAGTATTTTGCTAAACAGTTTATATGATCAGTTATTATGATATCGATTTATAATTTTAAACATTCGGTCATTGAGGATCTCTCGAATCTAATGTTTTTCTCTATGGTCACTTCACTTGTTCCTCGAATAACTTATAGGGTATGTTCCATTAGTCGCTAAGAACGTTATTTTCGATAATTTTGATCACATTCTGCGTCTATGGTTATGATCACGTGATCGTTTGTAACTGTCATCCCCGTTCCATTTTTGGATAAGAACACTAAAAATGCCACTAAAATTCGTTCCTTTGGCGTGGTACCATTAGATAGTTCCTTTGATGGTACCACGGCAAATTTATTTGCCGTGGTACCATTGACTCAATGGTACTACGAAAATGCTGATTTCTATTAACCGTGGTACCATTGAATCGTTAGACTAAAAATACCCTCGGTCTTGCTTAATTCAACGGAAAAAAGAATAGTGTAGAAATATTTTTATATTAATATTTTTTTATAACGGTAGATGTTGATGTGACAGCTTTCAAATGTGACAGTTGTCAAAATGACACTTGATGTCTAAAGCCCGATTTCACATTTTGGTTAAAAAGTTTTCTAAAAATGGCTAGGAAAAAGGTTTAATATGTGACAGCTGTCAAAGTGACAGTTTATGTCAAATTGACAGGTGTGCTTTGTGACAGATGTCAAAGTGACAGTTGGTGTCGTATGTTTGTACTCTATTACTTTTTGTTTTCATGACATTTGTCAAACTTTTATAGACCTCATAGAGATCTTAATTTCAGATGACAGCTGTCAAATTAAAATTGGGTTTATCTTGGAAACTATTACCCCTAGACTACTAGTTTCTTCACAGATATGATAGATCTCATAGATATCTTCATTTCGGATGACAGCTGTCAAAGTAGAATAGGGTTTATCTCGGAATCTATTGACCCTAGACCACTAGTTTCTTCACAAATATGATAGATCTCATAGAGATCTTCATTTCGGATGACAGCTGTCAAATTAAAATTGGGTTTATCTTGGAAACTATTGCCCCTAGACTACTAGTTTCTTCACAGATATGATAGATCTCATAGAGATCTTCATTTCGGATGACAGCTGTCAAATTAAAATTGGGTTTATCTTGGAAATTATTGACCCTAGACTACTAGTTTCTTCACAGATATGGTAGATCTCATGGAGACCTTCATTTCAGATGACAGCTGTCAAATTAAAATAAGGTTTATCTCGGAATCTATTGACCCTAGACTACAAGTTTCTTCGTTGTTAAATATTAGGCTCAGAACAAACTGTTCACTCTATTTGCGAACTCTGACTTGACATTTGATACGAAGTATTACTGTTCCAATGACAAATCCGTCATGTATATCCTGATATATATCATCTTTAAAAACGTTACCTTCTAGCAGCGGATTTAAACTTAATTTTGACTATTTTACGACAAAAGTGGGTTTAATTAATGTGTAAATTACGTACAATGTTTTTATTTCTATTACATTTTAAAATAAATGCAGCAAAATTATTTGATGAGTGAAACTATAAAAATCTACAGGCAGTTGTGCAGCAGACAGCAAAAAGTTCTAAAACTATGGTAAAACTGTTCCATCATATGGTTGTTAGGAACAGTGCGTGCGGGACAACGCACATCCGTGATACATATTTCATTCGTTCTTTAAGTAGGTTCAAACCAATATTGCTTGACGCGATTGTGGGTCGCTGATAGTTTGTGACTGCAAATGATTAGCATGAAACAAAACGCTCCTTTTTTATTATGGTTTCGTAAAAGGTGGGAGTTGGCCCCCTGATAACGAAGGTGGAAAAAGTTAGGATTGTAATCAAATTGATAAAGTGGGAATGAGGAGCCCACGAGAACGGAAAATCCACAAACGCTCTGTTAATTACTTAAGATTATGAAGCCCAAGTTGGGAGGAATTATGACAATGTGATAAATACGGAGGATCACGATATCAAAACTTGGCACCATTTATGAGCTTGCTTAATTCATGAGTACAGTTGAAGGGAGTGGATGGAAGCTGGTGAGAGAGATTACGAGGAGCAGGAGGACCCAGGGAGATCGCGGTTGCAACATAAATCTTACGGTATAACCGTATCAGTGAGTAAAAGTCAAAATCATTTATTCAATTTAGGCGTCCACGACGCTCTTATGAAGGTCAATTACAAATTTTAGTACTGAAATATTCTACATTGTACTGCCACGTTCATCAAATAAATTGTATAGAGCCACTGCGAGAATAACGGCAAGCAACTCGGGGCCATTCTTGTAAACATCTTTTAACAATGTGTTATATACTTACTATATAATAAAGTTATTACAATATTTGTTTAAATTATGTAGGTGACAGGCAATAGCTTAGCAGAGGCGGAATCGTCCAGGCATTTTTGTCGTTTAAGTAGTCAGAAACTGTGTAGTATGATTTTTTAATCAATATGTTTTTCACGTGCAACTTGAATTTCCATTCTGTGAGCGTTATAATATGTTTGGGAACTTTATTATAAAACCGTGCACAATTACCTAAGAAGGACCTTTTATTTGTTTTTGCTAATTTAAAACCTGGCACCGCTATGTTATCTTTATTCCTAGTATTGTAATCGTGATTGTCACTGTTTACTTTAAATTTACTTAATTTTTTACGAATATACTTAATATTTTCAAATATATACAGACTTGGTAAAGTTAACATATCAATTTCTTTAAAAAGATCCCTTTAGAGATTTCCTAGGATCCATTTTATATATGGCTTGAATTGCACGTTTTTGTAGGATAAAGATTGATTTGTGACGGGAGGTGAGCGACGACGCCATTCACATTCAGACATAGATGATGATTTTAAGCAAAAATTAAATTGATGGCGTCGTCTTGCGTCAAGTCACCCATTTAATGCATCTTCTTCTTCTTCTTCATAAATGGCTCTTATTGTTGCTTTGACGATATACTGCCAATGTCTTGTCTGTGTGGCCAGTGTACGGTATAAGAAAAAAAAGGTTTAACGGTCTAAATATCTCAGCAAGTGTATTGAATATTAATTAGTAGAAAATATATGAAATATAAAAGTTAAAGGAAATTATGTTACAACTTAATATTATTAGATTTTATAAAATTACTTAAAACATAAATAAAAGGAGTGAAAACAAATGATAGGAGAGATTTAAAGTGGACAGGGCGAGGGATTTAAGAATTTAGAATATCATAAAAAGAATAAGAAAGTTTTGGACAATTGAAAAGATATGATCTAGAGTACCTTCCTCCAGGCCACATTCACAAATAGAGTGATCTCTGAACCTAATTTTAGCAAGAAAAGCCGGAGAACAGACATGACCTAAACGTGAACGAATTATTATTGAAGTACACAAATTATCAGCTTTTTTAAATTTGAAAAACCAAGGCTTAGAAGGAATTAGCGGTTGAATATCACCAAAACGTCTACCTTTGATATATTTTGATCTATCCCAAAGAGTTTGCCAGTTATTTATCAATTCTTTTTTTGCTAGAATACGTAAATCCCAGCAAAGTATTTCGAGTAATCATCAAGGCCAGTTACAATGGCTTGCTTAGCCAAATTGTCAACAGTTTCATTTCCTTCAATACCGCAATGTCCAGGAATCCAAGCTAAAACTACATTCACTCGAGAAGAGTGACATTTGTATAATATTTTTCTAATTTCCAAGTTAGTCCAAAGCATGTCTTTAGAGCAGAATGGAAATTTAGATATATCTTGTAAACAACTTAGAGAATCCGAAAAAATTATAGATTTATTTATTTTATGTGATTCGACATATTTAACCGCTTCTAAAAGAGCTACAGATTCGCCTGAGTATGAGGATGAACAAGGAGGACATCGATAATTCAAAATTATCTTATATTTAGGAATCCAAACAGCTGAACCAACAAAACTGTCATCATTTAACTTTGATGCATCTGTATAAATGGGTATCCAATCCGACCAATGACGATTTAAATTATCCTGAAAAATCTTATCAGCACCAGGAGAATTTTTGTTAATACCAAAATGTAAGAGAATGTTTGGTCGAAAAATTAAACTTTCATATGAAACATTAAACAAAGGATGAACTGAACTCTGAAATAAAGAGTAAGATAAATTAAAAAGTTTATTATAAGAATTTAATAAAAGTGGTGGATCCTTATGACGCCAAAAGTTTGAAGAAGTAACCAGATTAGATAAAGAGTATAGCTGAGATAAAATATTATGATGAGAAAATTGAGCAGCTTGAAAGAAAAATCGATCAGCTAAGAATTGACGACGTAGACTTTGTGGAGGATCAACGCACTCCACTTGAAGAGCGTTTGTGGGTGAAGATTTCATAGAACCTGAAATGATACGAAGGCAACGAAATTGGATAGAATCCAAGGACCTTAAGTCCTTGGATTCTATCCAAGGACCAATACATATATAAAGTTTATTATAAGAATTTAATAAAAGTGGTGGATCCTTATGACGCCAAAAGTTTGAAGAAGTAACCAGATTAGATAAAGAGTATAGCTGAGATAAAATATTATGATGAGAAAATTGAGCAGCTTGAAAGAAAAATCGATCAGCTAAGAATTGACGACGTAGACTTTGTGGAGGATCAACGCACTCCACTTGAAGAGCGTTTGTGGGTGAAGATTTCATAGAACCTGAAATGATACGAAGGCAATGAAATTGGATAGAATCCAAGGACCTTAAGGACACTTTACTGCAAGGTTCTAAAAGGAACACACCATAGTCAAAATAGCTTCTTATAATAGCATTATATAATAGTTTCTGACAATAGGGATGAGAACCTCACCATACACCAGATAAAGCACGAAGAATGTTAATACTTTTTTCACATTTATTCATAATGTGTTCAATATGTCGTGAGCCAGATAATTTTGAGTCTAAAATGAGAGAAAGAAACTTTGATTCACTATAAGTCGTGAGACATTGATCATTAATAAAAATGTGAATATCTGGGATATTTCTCTTTCTAGAAAACACAACCACCTTACTTTTGTCTGAAGCTAATGTCAGACCATGCTTATTCAGCCAAACAGAAAGATAAGAAAGAGCAGTATTAAGACGGGAAACAGAATCTGAAAAGGAATCAGAAGAATAATATAGAGCTATTTCATCTGCATATTCTAGAATTTCACAAAATGAGTCCACACTTTTACAGAGGTCTGAAGTATATAAACTGTATAATAAGGGACTCAATACTGAGCCTTGCGGAAGGCCCTTCCAAATTAATCTCGGAGTAGAAACAGAATTTTGATATCTGACAGATATAAGTCTGCCAGCCAAAAGACTAAATATAATTTTGTCATTATAACATTTTTATCTGAGAAGAGGGAAAACAACATTATCATAGGCTCCCGTGATATCTAAAAATACACCAATTAAATTTTCATTTCCCGAGAATGCAAGACGAATATCAGTTGTAAAAATACCAAGACTATGAACAGTACCCAATCCTTTCCTAAATCCAAACTGTGATTTAGAAAGTATATTCCGCTGTTCTAGCAACCATTCTAATCTATTTTTCATTAAATTTTCAAAAATTTTTACCATAATCGAAGATAATGCTATTGGTCTGTATGAAGATGGGTCTAAGGGATCCTTTGCTGGTTTTAAAATAGGAATTATTATCTGATGTTTCCAAATTTCAGGAAATTCACATTTCTCATATATCTTGTTTATAATTTTCAAAAAACGTATAGGAAAATGATCACTTCCATGCGAGTTAGATAACACAGACCAAGACTAACTCTTCATCATTGTGAGGCCAATGATGAAGAGCACATTGATAAATCTACAGCGCTGGGACGTTGATTTGGTGAAACACGACGAGTAGGGGAACCGTCGTTTAAAATACATAAATTTAGATCATCCATAATATCGAGGAGAATAGAAGAAAAAGAATCTGAAAAATGAGAACCCCATAACGAATGATGACAATTAAAATCACCAAGTATAATGATAGGAGGAGGAATAGCAGAAAATAATATATATAGAAATAAAAGAAATATTTAAAGCTCTTACAGCAACAATATTAAACCTGCCACTGTGAGGAGGAAGGGAAAGAATTGAATATTTTAATGTTTTTTTAATAAGAAGGGCACATCCTGCCCACCCGTCATCGCGATCATCTCTGAAACAAGCATAGCCTGGAAGACTATATAAAGAACCAGGCCGGAGAAATGTCTCAGAGATGGCCGCGACAACGGGTTTATAAGTATTAAATAAATATATTAATTCATGTTTTTTTGGCGTACACTCCTCACATTCCATTGAAGGAACTGATCCATTGTGATTATTTTCAACAAGCAATGAATTTTTTTTAAAACCTCTCTGATATTGTACGGTAATGATGAGTCTTCAAATTTTGATAACATGTTAAGTAAGGTGAATGATAACAGTTCTACCAAATTATCATTTGGGGAGCACATGGTTTCAAGGGCGTAACCATTCGGAAGTGAGGAAGGTGGATTGGCAGACAGCTCGCGATGAGCATTTCTGTCGTAGGATTTTCCTAGAGTTGGTGTTGGACGACGTGAAGTGAAAACAGTTTTTTTGTATGAAGAAGGACGATGAACAGAAGAATTATCAGGGAGAGAAACGGGGGTGGGGGAGGATTTGACCATATCAGCATATAGGCGACGTTTGATACTGGGAACTCTTAGAGCTGCTTCGCTGTAACTAATATTATCTTCTGCTACAATGGTTTTAATTAATTTTTGTCGACCATGCTCTGGACATTTTTTGTCAGTAGCAAAATGATTACCCGAACAAAATAAGCATGTAGTTTCTTTTTCTATGACCTGACATGTGAATCCAGTGTGAGGTTGACCACATTTGTAACATCTTGGTTTCGATCGACACAACGTCTGTACATGTCCAAATCTACAACGCGATAAACATTGTATTGACGGAAGTTGGTAGATATCAACCGGAATTGCGGCGTTGAAGCAGAAAACTTTTTTAGGTAAAATTCTACTCTTCAAAGTTATCGTCACAGTTTGAGTCGGAATCCATACAGGTTTGTTGTCAATGAAAGTTTTTCTATTGAGACGTCTGGCTTTGATAACAGGGCCACATCCTGGTGGGCATTCAATCGAACCTACTAATTCCTCCATCGACCATTAAACACGAATGCCTCGTATCACTCCCATCCGAGTCAAATGGAAGGTGGGAATTTTAGCTTGATAATTTTAAGAGATAAAAAGGGAATTATCTAAGAATGCATTTGCATCTTTTGCCGAATTAAATGTAATGGCTACTTTATTACGGCCAATTGCTGTAATGCCATCAGAAGAAATGCCACTCACTTTATTGCTAAAAAGGAGCTGAGCTAACTTGAGTACTCTCGACGAAGAGCCTGGAGTAGAATCAGGAATCACTTTTGTGACATGAACCAGGATGGACCTAAGTCACTCTCATCATATCTAAAATTATTATTTTGAGAAAATTCCGGAACTGTAAAAACATGTTGTGATGAAGAAGCTGGGCTTACATTTGTTTTGCTAGGGACTATGTCCTCACTAGCTTGGAAATCCCGAGGACGTTTTTTGGATTCCGAAGGAGTAGACGATGAGTCTATGAAAGGATCATGATCAGGAGGATCATCCCAATTCTCAGGATCACTCATTTTTCCTAAGAAAAATGAGTGATCCTGCTGAAATCAATATATAAAATGAATGTAAGAAAAATAGTTTCGTTTGAAAACTCGTACACAAAACCAGCACAAGAGTAGAAAATTTCTTCACTCTTCTTAAAATCAATTTATAGATTTATTCAGCCATTTTGCGTAAAATTGTTTTTAAATATAACGGCGATGTTCGGTCATCGTTGTTTGACTTCATACCCATTTAATGCATGTTTTGATTTCATGGATGACATCGTATGTAATATTACTTGCTCAGTGATCGTATGGATTCTGTTTGTAGCTATCATCTCGAAACGTTTTTGAGCACGCTCACGCTTTGCGTTAAGTGCAAAAAGGAACGTCCCTAAATAATTTATTCCAACTAATGCAAATGTACAAAACATACGAATCTAATGTTATATATGATTTTGTTTTTATAGTCTGTTCACCGAACAACCACAGACAATCCACATACGAACACCGAACCGAACGTGTGTTGTAATATTGACAACGAACAGAATGTCTCTCACGAAAACATAAATAAATGGCCACCATTGTATTACGTTCTTCCTATTTGTACTATTTTATGCTTGTAAAATGGATGCCGACTCTGAAGAGAGTATCAGGTAATGTAATTTGATGTTATCCACCCATGCCTCATTCAGAATCAGTAGAATATTACATAGATTTTTAAGAAATTTAATGTTATTCGCTGACAGAATATTTCGCGCCAATGCTTGCAGAACAGAACATTACCAACACCACCAAGCATTGATTGTCTTGCATTTATATAGTATAAATAGTGTGTGGAGTGAGATGTGTTGCGTTGTTTCAGTGATGTATTTATCTAGACGAACATTGTTTTCAGGGATCAGTATCTGTTTAGCAAAAGGCGGTACAGTACTATGGATACTAAGCGATTCGATGATCTTATAGCGGAGGTCACCACAGCCGTGAACAATATTCGTATCAGCTTCGAGAATGTAAATATTACTGAAGTAAGTACTTACCATCACTTCTTCCTATCAAAGCTGAGCGCTTGCCGCCATATACCGGTGGAATTCCCGCCATTATAATTAACTAATATCCCTTACAATGCTGCACTATGTTTGTGGATATCTTATATCGATATTGTGGTTTATATATATTTCACAAAAAGGATATAATAAAGAAAGGCTTCATGCAAAGTCACAAGCAACGAAAATCAATTATATATGAGTAATACATTTTAATTTAATGAGAAGTTAACCTTATAATTTCTTATTTTCTGATCACTAAACAACAAAACACAAAACGGAATGTTTTTGCCTACCATTATTTTTAAGAATGTTGTGTATTGTGAAAATAAAAAAACTGGATGGTTTAGATAATTTTTTTTTTATTTTAACATTTTGAACCATAGAAATGTATTAACTACATTAAATATGTTATAAGTGTAACCATATGTAGATCAAATAGCCTATAAGCCTTGGGATAGGTGTATTTAAAGATCCTGCTCTCAGTTTTCTAACATAAAAGTTATTAAAATTCTTTACTGTTCATAAGTCCATATCCTTGAGTATTCCTGATATATATATCATAAATTTGGAATCCGGAATATGATGTCTACATAGATAGAATTGAATGTGTACACAGCTTATGAAATTCCTGCAGTTCAAGTGCAAAACCTCTGATCTTAACTTAGAGGCAAGATGTAGGAGACAGCATATCGACACTTGAAAGGCAATCCTTACAAAGCAACTTAAATTCGTAAAATGAGTTATATATACCATTTGAACCGCCAGATTTTTCTGCGTCGTTTGGTCTAAGTCTCATAGTTCTACGGCGAGTTAAATGTTGCTTAATTTGGTTCAAATCAAAATTATATTTATTTTTTGAATTTCCAACAGTAACGACATTTTAACAATTAGGAATATGAACCTAGTTGGTTTTATATTTAATAAATTTTTCTTTTATTTGAAAAATTTATTACACATTACACATATTTACTTGTTATGAAGTTTTCCTATGAATCCACTTAGTAGATTTTACCTGCACAAAGCAATCGCAATTTAAATAGTTATGTATTTTATATTGTTTGTATTGTAAAATATTATGTATGAGTGTCATTTGTATGAATTAACCTGAAATTGAGTGAAAGAATATTTGAGTTTAGATATTTTTACTTGATAACGGTTTATATTAATAACGTTGGTTATATAGTCTTCCTGGACTTGCTAATTATGGCACATAGATGAATTTACCCTTACACAAAATTTATTTTCTCGTCACTAAAGAACTGCATGAGTTTAAATAACGTTGATTAAGTATGCTCGACGTATCGCGTCACGTGCCATGACAGTCTGTACGGATTCTCATTCAGATGTCCGCCGTCGCTTAGGAGGACATACTTTAATATTTGTCGCCGTTTAATGGAGACATAGTAAGTATTCCATCAAATTATGCATCCTATTTAAACCTTTTTCAAAACATAGTTTCAGATTATTTTAAATCTAGTAATTATGTTTTAGATGTTCTTTAATTATTCATCAAGTAGTAATTTATTTTAAAACAACATATTATTTTATTTTTCTCTGCAACTAAAAATGTGTCACAAGCGGAAATGACTTAGTTTGTTCATAGTTGAGAGGGCGTTGCTGAATGCCGGCATAGCAAGAAATGTTCAATGATGTCAATGTCTAAACACAGTAAGTATCCACTTTTTAACCGACTTCCAAAAAAGGACGAAGTTCTCTAATGAACTGTTTGTTGTTTTTGTATGTTTGTTATGCAATTACTGCGCCAATTATTAAATATTGTCAACGAATTTTCGAAAAAAAAACACCTGTATGTCAGTAATTAGTGGTAAAGTTATAGTAATTTAACTGAAAAATGTATTCGTTCACATGGATGATTTAATGTTATTTACTGTTGTCGATTATTATCAGTATTTTATGCAAGAAATGATCTTGTAAGCAATCCACATCACCAAAAAACGGAGCCTACTTCCAACACTAAAAAGTATGAAATAACTTGTGGAAGACAGACTATGATAATTTGAGGTCATTTTTTTGAATAAACATGGTACCTTTCACGAGTATTTATTACAACTTTCTTGAGTATCTATTTATTTATCTTGTTGGTTCTCTTAGTACTAGCTATTAACTAAACAGCATAGATTTAACATGACCGTTTTTTTTGCAGTCTGCGGCCCTGTCAACTTAAAGCAACACAAAGCAGTTTAATAAAACATTAGAGCCAGCTTCTATCAGCACTGACACTGAGCCATTCCGTATCTTGCCAATAGCTTATGGACCACATCAGATCACATTGAAACGACTGCACCGATAACTGCTGCATGTGTATTTGGTTGATCACGAATTGAATGATCACAGAGTTAAGAAAAATAATCAATATACATCAGATACCTCAGATCATGATGTACCGTCTCCATCGGCAGGACCAAGTTAAGAATTTATCATATCAAATCCAATTAAAAGTCAAGTTGGTACAAGAAAGATAATAATATTAAATAAATTGATTATGTTGTCAGATCAAACCAACTTTTTGACGGTGACATAACTGATTCAGATAATTGATCAGAAGGACAAGAAGGGATAACATCAGAAGATGATTTGCTATCAGCGGAACAAAAAGTTAAAAGAAATAAAAGATACACTAAACTGCCGTCATAAGGAAAAAAGTTGTATCTGACATTTTTTTTTTTATTGAGTTAGGCCGTTTTCTGACTTGTCGGTGCGGGAGCGGTGCGGATTCGTTTCGCTCGGTATACACGGTACCGAAAGCTTGCCGAGCGCCTATGTTTTAATGCGCGTCTTCTGATTGGCGCGGTGTGTGCGGGAGCGGGGAGGGATCGTTTCGTTTTACCGCGTCTCGGGATGCGTTTCCAGGCGCCGCTCGACATTTACCGCGCGAGGTCGTGCTTTCATCAGCAGACACACATTCTCTAAACCTTGTATTTTGCTTTGTTAATACTGTAGTCAACAAGTTCAAAAGCTCTTTGTAAGTATTTTTTGACATTCTATACATCAATAAAAAAATTTCGTCATCTTGGGAAAGTTCTTTAGCCGCAACAAAAAATCGGCAATTAATATTATTTTCGATATAAGGATGACGCCAATAACGTTTTCTTTTTTACGTAGGCGATAAACATAATAACACGCCAAAATATCGTCATCACTAGAAGACGACATCTTCGGTACTGCAGAATTTTATACCGAGAATATACCGATAGGTGAGTAGGTGAAGGCAACGCGGTATCGTTTCGGTACAGACCATACAGATCCCGCACCGCTCCCACACCGACAAGTCAGAAAACGGCCTTACGAGGGTCATTTGAAAAGTTCTTAGCCTAACATGGTTAAAGTCATTGGTTTTGTTTTATAACTACCCTCATTTTGTAGTTACATTATTTAGCAACAAGTTTGCACAGTTTAGTTTATTCACAGTAACTCATTGTTCGTTTACACATGATACCGTAAGACAAGTCAGAGCTATTTTTGAAAATGGATAAAATTGAACATCATGCAATGATAAAATACCTGAATTTGATAGGTATAACGCCAAAAGCTATACATTAAGACATGTCTGCTACTTTGGATGTGTCCGCTCCTTCGTATGCGACTGTTAAAACATGGTCGTGACACTATTCAAGATGAGATCGGCCTTCGACTGCTTCCACTGATCAAAACAAAGAAAAAATCTGTGAATTAATTTTATCTGATCGAAGATTGACTGTCGAGGAGATAGCTAAAACTGTAGGCATCTCATCTGAGCGAACACATCATATAATTACTACTGAACTTGGATTCTCTAAGGTGTCTGCGTGGTGGGTACCGCGACAGCTTTCAGTGGAACAAAAACGCAACCGACTCACAACTTCTCGCGACTGTTTAAAGTTATATGAAGCTGACCCAATAGAATTTGTTGAAAGATTTATAACCATGGATGAAACCTGCGTTCACCACAATACACCCGAGACAAAAGAACAGTCGAAACAATGGAAAAGAGCAGGATCGCCCACCCCAAAGAAGGCAAAGATGGTTATATCGGTGGGCAAAGTCATGGCATCCGTTTTCTGGGATGCAAAGGGTATAATTCTCATAATTTATTTAAAAAAGGGTGAAACAAACTTTTATCTGTTCCCAAAGCTGAAAAATTTTTTAGGTGATAAACATTTTTTTACAAATGAAGAGGTCATAGCCGCCGTGGACGCTTATTTTGAGGAGTTAGACGAAGATTTTTTTAAAAACGGGTATCGAAGCCTTACCGGGACGATGGAAAAAGTGTTTTGAGCTCGGAGGAGAGTATGTTTTGAAGCGCTCGTAGCGAAGTTTACTTAGCTGTTCTCAACCGATCAGCAAAGTTAAGCAACGTCGCGCGCGGTCATGAGTTGGATGGGTGACCGCTAGTGACATTACTACTGAGCGTTTCCGTGCTTCGGAGGGCACGTTAAGCCGTCGGTCCCGCTTGTTGTCTTAGGATGGCAGTCGTTATAGCATGGTGGTAGGGCATTTTGCGAATGCCCGCCTGGCTAGCTACCACCCTCAAGTAGAAAATCTGTCGCCAAGCACCTAACGGTGTGTTCCGGCAGCTGTCCTTGAGAGCCAGTACTTCTAGGTTAGCCTGAACAACATCTTCGACCACATCGTCACTTACCATCAGGTGAGATAGTGGTCAAAGGTTAACCTATCAGGAATAAAAAAAAAAAAATAAAAAAAAAAAAATGTTGAAAAATAAACTCAAAATCGTGTGGTTTCATTAAGTATGTTAGGCTAAGAACTTTTCAAATGTCCCTCGTACATAAACTAACCTCTGCCTATAACAGATGCATTTCGTCAAAATTCACGAATTGCACTGCGCCCGTCTCCTGGAGACATAGTAATTAAGTCTCATGTGTCTGAATTTCGCTGGCTCTCAAGGACTGCTGCCGGAACACACCGTTAGGTGCTTGGCGACAAATTTTCTACCTGAGGGTAGTCGCTAGCCAAGCGGGCATTCGCAAAATGCCCTTCCACCATGCGGTGAAGCTCAAGCCCGCGGCGGGATTCGAACCATGGACCTGTTGAGCGGCAGCGGCATAGCCGATGTCACTGAGCCATCACTGCTTCTACCATATGTGTGAAACTCACGAGAATTTAATTTCAAAACTAAGTTGTGATAATTACTCCTAATTAGAATTAATACAAATGTTTTTGATGCCTAAAGTTTTCATATATTGGAAAACCCAGAGGTGTTTGTGTCAGAGAGGCTTGATCAAGAGCAAACAAAAAACAGTGATAATTATTTAGAATAAGAATAAATAGGAACAAACTTTGATACTTATTACTGTATCAGCCTTACATATATAGCCCACTACTGAACACAGTCACCCCCAATATTGTGTGGATTATAGCAAACCAATATGGAGGCACATAATTGGTTTGCCATATTGCCCATGCTTGGTATGTTTGTGTATGAGTATGAGGTTTATGTTTATTAAGTATGTACCTGTAACTTTTCTTAAGATATGCCAAAACGGGCGTTTCTCAAAAAAAAAAAAAAAAGATTTCTGAAATTAGGTAGGTACCACTGAGTAGAAAAGCAGTAAATGTTTAAAAATGGCTTTATTATTTAGAAAATTATAACCTGATAACTCATTAATACTAAATAAGAAAGAAGTCATATATATCTTATATTACTAAGTTGAATGGAAGTATGTAGCCAGAAACGTCTTTTCATTGCAGTATTAAAAATTTGCTAGTATTTTTTTTTTCTAAAATGAAAAAAAAATGTTATAAACGTCCTTTTAGGGTTCCGTACCCAAAAGGTAAAAACGGGAACCTATTACTGAGATTTCGCTGTCCGTCCGTCCGCCCGCCTGTCACCAAGCTGTATCTCAAGAACGGTGATAGCTAGACAGTTGAAATTTTCACAGATGATGTATTTCTATTGCCGCTATAACAACAAATACTACTAAGAAAATAAAATAAATGTTTATGGGGGGCTCTCATACAACAAACTTTGTTTTTCTACCGTTTCTTGCTCGATACTTCGACTTGGTGACAAGTAGACGCTTTAACTATATACAGAATATTTAGTTTTATGTTCTCTTTAAATATAATTAATTAAAATAAAGTAAATAATTAAGGGGGTTCCCATCGCATACAATAAAAGAGGTTTTCGCCGTACCTACCCAGCTCAATCGGACGCTGCGAAAAGTATCTGTAACTTGCAAGATTAGGTTACAGATAATGGTAAGGAACCCTTCGTGCGCGAGTCCCATCCGCACTTGGCCGGTTTTTTCTTATGGCGGCAGTAAAAAGGGGTCAAAATGCAAAAACAGCGATGTCAGTACCGAAGATGATATAGTAGGAGAATCTGCGACGAGAATAAATCCAATTCAAGAAAATAACGGTCTAGAAATAAAAAATGTTGTCAAACAATATACAAAAAATAAACGTGTTAAATATGGGTCCAACATTTGTGAATTATATTCCTTTTAGAAAGTGATATGATAGATGAAGATGATAGTGTAATTTATAATTGTCATAGAAATAATAATTGTTCAGTTACAAAAAAATAATTGCTCTCAGATTGAATTTAGTGTCTTAATTAGTTTTGTTATTTATTTTGTATGGTCAGCACTACATAGTGTATTTGTTCAGTTTTCAATAAAGACTGTTCAATAACAATTGATTTAATTTATTTTCATGCATTATAATAATTTCCAATACAGTTCTTGGTTAAATGTCAGTTACGAACGGATGTTTCGAATAATTTTAATAAATAAGAGACATTTTCCGTGATCAAAAAAAATTACTAAATACCTAATGCTTAAGAAAATTTACTTGATTTATTTTAAACTATCAGATGATTTTAGATGAATCTTTCTGTATCAAAATTCTAAACTAAGTAATTTGCACACGATGATATAGATAAATTTACCTTTTTTTAAAATCAGGTACATGTTACCTAACCGACACAAACCTTTGTTTATTAAAGTATAAGTTGTATTATTTTGACATATTGGATAGCTATTAAAAAAATATACTTCTACGAGTGTTAACATCATTTTAATCGAACAGGTGGTTACAAGGTATTTTTTTTTGTTTATATTTGAACTTTAAACAACTCTCCTGTAAAGTTTACTCAATGACGCTTAGTAAGGGTTGCCTTTCAAGCGTCGATATGTTACCATTCCAGAAAAGAAAACTAATATCTGATATTTGTACCATAGTTAAAAAGCTCAGTCTCTTATTAATTCACTAGATCTCTTATCAAATATAGTATGCGTCCCTATTAGATTATTTAGAATACCTTTCTTCTCACTTCTTCACCCACTTAACTCCTCCAAATATAGACACAATTATTTCCTCATTAGATCAGTAATGAGCTACAATAAGAAACTGGTTTACTTTTCCAAATTAGACCTATTCAACGATGTTTAAGTGCCTTTTTTTTATAACTTCTGGTTTAAGGGTAAATCTATACTTATAATAAAACTGTAACAGATCCAATTCAGTACATGGCAGATATTTTGAATAAATATATATTTGAGAGCTCTCTGTAGCTGACACTGATGCCAAAAATATTTTATTTTTATTTTTGTCTGTCTGTCTGTAACTTGGTGCTTTCTTAACTAATGTCAAATTGCCGACAACTGAAACGAATAATCCTATTTTTAGTATGGCCATGTTAAGTGTTACACTAATGTGGATTTTGGTGTGAACAGAATGAGAACTACAATAGCGTATACAATTTGTGTTTTATCGACACCACACACAATCACACTAAATTTATTAAACTCGTAAGTGACGTGTGTGTCGTGTCTTGGTTGCCACTCACATTCAAAACGACAAACTTGCCACAAATATTTTATTATTTATATCCTGAATTAAACCATGGGATACTTTTTATGCCGATTTACTGAGATACTGCGATGTAAACGACCTATACGCGGGTGAAGCCGCGGGCGGAAGCTTTGTAATATTAGAGAAATCATATTGTACCTATAGACTACATTTACGTACGATAAAAGTAGAAGGTTTACATCGGAAAGATCATGATTTATTATTATGTTATATTATATAGTAACTGATGTCGTAAATAATTACATTTTTTCCGCTTACATTGCAAACGCAGGCTGAACCTTACGAGATTTATCAAAATAATGTACTAAGTATTGTACACATTGAAAAGGTCTACAGAAAACTCCGCTATGGTATATGTCTATCTCTTATGGATATCCCACAATATATATTTTTTGTCATTTACTTTTTACGACAAATAATGGCTTAATTTCGAAGCGATTTTAACCAATATAGCATTAAACCTTATCTAATTAAATACTTTAAATTCATTGTAGATTTAATATAGATCTATATGGCACTTTACAGCAGATGATTTTAATTAATATTTTCGAAGATATTACAGATTAAAAAATTGCGGGACGTAGCGTTTGCGGCGGTTCCGGCCGGCCCAAGCGGCAAGAGCGTGCAGTAGTGTAAAAATGTAAATAGTAAATAAGTAAAAATGTAGTGTATGAATTTAGATATTCCAAAGATAGCAGGAAATCTTCATGGTTTAGGGAAAGAAGAATTGTTTTACTCTAAATTTAATGCGTGCGGGCCACGGGCAGTAATGAATAAATCAAAACTACTGGATCGATTTTAATATTTTTTTTAGAGAATGACATAGGCTATATATTTTATACCCGTGCGAAGCCGGAGCGGGCCGCTAGTTACTAAATAAAAACAAGAGTGAAATATAGTATGTTCCTGTGGAGTTATAGACCAGTGGCTAGTGACTACTCCACCTTGGGCCATGTTTAAAAGTGTCAAAGTCAAAGTCAAAATCATTTATTCAATTTAGGCGTCTACGACGCTCTTATGAAGGTCAATTACAAATTTTAGTATTGAAATATTCTACATTGTACTGCCACGTTCAGCTAATAAATTGTATAGGGCCACTGCGAGAAGAACGGGCAAGAAACTCGGGGCCATTTTTTAAACATCTTTTAACAATGTGTTACATACATACTATATAATAGAGTTATTACAATATTTGTTTAAATTATGTAGGTGACAGGCAATAGCTTGGCGGAGGCGGAATTGTCCAGGCATTTTTGTCGTTTATGTAATCAGAAACTGTGTAGTAGGATTTTTTAATCAATATGTTTTTCACATGCAACTTGAATTTCCCTTCTGTGAGCGTTGTAATATGTTTGGGAACTTTATTATAAAACCGCACACAATTACCTAAGAAGGACCTTTTATTTGTCTTTGCTAATCTAAAACCTGGCACCACTATTTTATCTTTATTCCTAGTATTGTAATCGTGATTGTCACTGTTTAATTTAAATTTACTCAAATTTTTACGAACATACATAATATTTTCAAATATATACAGACTTGGTAAAGTTAAAATATCAATTTCTTTAAAAAGATCCCTCACAGATTCCCTAGGACCCATTTTATATATGGCTCGAATTGCACGCTTTTGTATGATAAAGATTGTCTCTATCTCAGCAGCAGTTCCCCACAGCAATACGCCATACGACATAATACTGTGGAAGTACGCGAAATATAATAGTGTGTGAGATAACAAAGATTTTGGATTTTGTACGGTTCAAATTTAATATTATTCATACATTATGTATACCACAAGGTCTCTGTGGCATCATGAATAGCATTATTATTTGCATGCTTCTGAAACAGAGGCTATTTTTCATCTATACAAATAGCGGAGACATCGAGGCTATATATTTATTCTGGATTAGGACCTTATAAGCATGGACATGTTGTTCACACAGTTATTACTTTCATATCCTAGACGTATTATTAGAATATATTAACATTTTACAATATTTTTAGTAATGACTATAAAAACAGTATAAAAATTATCTACATGCAAATCAATAAATGTATGTCTTAACTATTTGTAATCTAATATAAATGTTTTGTTCATTATATTTTTGAAACTATTTACTTATTTTACATTGATCAATAATTCTAGTATTAGTTATATTCGCTGTTCCACTATGCCATGGGCGATAAGTTATCAGGGGATGTTTGTATATTGTGGCTTCGTTATGATTTACGAAGGTGACAATCATTGATCCTTGGACAAATGGCAAGCCCGTGTCAAATTGCTTTTAAAGTGTACTAGGGCACAGGTAAGCTATCTGGAATAATTTAAGATGGCTGTAATTATGTCAAAAATGGTATGTTACTACTATCTTTATGTACACCCATGCTATAAATCCTTTATAAAAGTTTCTGAAACAGCTAGCTTATTGGCAACATTAAAACATTCTGTATCATAGTACCCATAATATTATCCAACCGAGTGTTATATTGTTGTACTAAATTTCTTGTCTCGTCTGTTCAAACTGGTATTCCGGTCGGTGGTTGAAAATCGTATTTACTATAAAATCTGCGAAAGTCCGATTTTCATAATCAAAGCGGTTTTCGAAATTATGCATCCTTGGATTTACGAGAAAAAAATTTTTTTTCCTGAGATAAAGGAAAGTATTTTTTATATTTTTATGAAATCTAAATCCAGCTCCAATTACATTTTGACGCCAAAATATTAGGTCCTTACATATGAAATTGGCGTTTTTCGTACTGGCCACTTTAATCACGAATTTCTCCTCTTTGGTAAGGAATTCCAAATTCAAATTTGTACAGCTATAGACTCATGTATTTGTGCTTCGATGATCGTCATTCATTTGTTTTTTTTCTTCTGTTTTTTTCTGTTTGCGTCACTCATTTTACAAAATGGAAAACCTTAAATATCGCATTATTTACGAGTACGAGTTCCGCCGTGGCACTAGTGCTGCGGAAACAACTCGAAGGGTGAATGAAGTGTATGGCGGTCGTGTTGCAAAAGAAAACACAGTTCGTTTTTGGTTCCAACGTTTTCGTTCTGGAAATTTCGACCTGCAGAACAAGCCCCTTGGACGGCCTGAGACTCAAGTTGATAATGAAGAGTTGAAGGCTATTGTGGAAGCGGATCCATCGCAAACCACGTCCGAGTTAGCTGCAGGCTGCGATGTTAGTGATAAAACTGTTTTAATTCACTTGAAGCAAATTGGGAAGATTAAAAAGCTTGAAAGGTGGGTACCTCACGAATTGACTGAAACAAACCGGCAAACGCGCGTCGACTGCTGCGTTACATTACTAAACCGGCACAATAATGAAGGTATTTTAAACCGAATCATTACCTGTGATGAAAAATGGGTTCTTTACGATAATCGGAAGCGCTCAGCGCAATGGTTAGATCCTGGCCAGCCAGCCAAATCCTGCCCCAAGCGAAAATTAACCCCAAAAAAGTTACTTGTAAGCGTTTGGTGGACTAGTGCCGGTATTGTTCATTACAGTTTTCTCAAATCTGGCCAGACTATTACGGCTGATGTCTATTGTCAGGAATTGCAAACCATGATGGAAAAGCTAGCGGCTAAACAACCTAGGCTGGTCAATCGCTCCACGCCACTGCTGCTTCACGACAACGCTAGACCACACACTGCGCAACAGACGGCTACTAAATTAGAAGAGCTTCAATTGGAAAGTCTAAGACATCCTCCGTACTCCCCGGACCTTGCTCCAACAGATTACCATTTTTTTTCGAAATTTGGATAACTTCTTGCAAGGGAAAAAATTCAACTCCGATGGGGCAGTCCAAATCGCCTTCAAAGATTTTATTGATTCCCGTCCGACTGGTTTTTTTAGTAAAGGGATCAATGAACTACCTATGAGATGGCAAAAGTGCACAGAAAATAATGGTTCATACTTTGATTAATTAAATATATTATATTAAAAAATATTCGACTTTTTGTTCCTCCCATACAAAACGCCAATTTCATATGTAAGGACCTAATATTACGTCATTTAATAATAATCTCGTAACTACTTCTACAGTAATGTACATAGATAACTGTAATTTTGCATTTTTATAGGGAACAAATCAATAACGGTGTCAAAAGAAACTAAAAAGATTAAAAAGTTTATTTTTAAGTTTTATCCCCTATGTAATTTGTCCCAACTATGTGTCCCGACCGGCATCCCGGTCGTCTGAAAAAGGTTTAGTTTGATGCTTGTAGGTATATATTCGATCGTTATTATTCAAACGTTTTTATTAAGCTAGTTATCCTTGGCTATACAACACAAAAAAACCGCATCACTCTACAACAACGGGAAGTTTTTCAAATCGTAAAATAAAAAAAAAAACTTTCACTCGATATTTTGCCGCGCAGACATTCACCGATGGAAACTTGCGTTATAAATAATCTCGTAACTACTTTTAAACTACCTACTCGTACTAAACCTAAAAATCTGAAATAATTTTGGTGCATAGATTACATGTAAATAATGTTATCAAAAGAAGAACCAAAGTCAAGGGTGGCAAAAGGATTTTGAAAAAAAAATTGCTTTTCCATTCAGTTTCCCACCAAAATTCTTAAAATTTTGCATGAAAAGGTCTATTTTCATTTCTATTCCCGTAAAGCCTTTATGATGAGGATTGCATTGCAGAAGTTATTATATATAGTATTAGTATATTTTATATCGTTTCACACCTAACCGGAAATTTCATTTTAAATTTGAATACCTATTTAAAAAGAATACTTATTCCAGTTTGTAGGTCTGTCCTTGAATATGCAACGATAAATATTTAAGCTGTTAGTTTTTGAATTACTTTACTAAAACCAGAAAATATACTATGTTCAAGACATGAAGGGTAATACATTTGACACATGTAGTAGAGTGGCAAGCGTTAATCCAGCCATCTAATATCCCAAACGAAAGCTCTCTGACTCCGGCGGCGGCCTCCCGGGCGGTCCCTGATGCATCAACGTGTCTTTTTGGACACCACACTTCTGCATTCGACGATTACGTGTGCGGCCATCTCCTCTGCTTCCATACAACCTCCGCACAAGGGGCTGTCTGTAACACCTATTATAGTAAACAAGTGTTTCTGACATGCTAGCCCGGCGGCACCCCATTGCGCCAAACAACGTCCGGACAGTTCTAGATACAATTCTATTAAAGTTGTCTAATTCATGGCTATTGAAGTGTATTCCCATATCAATATCAACACTGTAAACCAATTATGTTATGGACTTTAATATTTGTTTCGTACTTTTATAGTAGTGTATGCAACTGTCATATAATAGAGGGTATTAAAACATGAGTGTGCATACACTACTTTATTTAATCGCTATAGGTAGCTACATTAAATAAAAATTTTATCCAACAAAATATTACTCAAATTCGTATGTACGAAATAGCGCCAAAATGGAAATTTGTCTGTTATTGGTCTTGAAACCTCCTTGGTAGGGACACATTGTACTTTAATAATTAAAAAAAATGTTTTCAAGCATTGTTTTGTTAGGAGAATAATGCTTTAATTTAACTTTTAAATTTTCTTAAAGAAGTATGTAAATAAAATATGCCAATAAAAGTCTGTATTTCATTTCATAATTAGAATATTACCGAATGAGATTATATAAAATATATTATCATCAGTTTATGATTTATTTGTTAAGAATTGCGTATGTACGTGTTCCAGATTTTAGAGGAGGTACTGACGGATTATGTGCGTCGGGGGCTGGAGAGTACGGACAATCCCCCTAAATTCTCAGAGTTGGCATTGCTGCTGCACCACTGCGCCGCTTTGTATGGACGGAAGGTGGACTATCTCTACCAGAGCGTGATCGAAGTGTCCGAGGCGCTCGCTGCGGTCGCACCCGGGTCGTGAGTATCGACTGTACTGTAGCAACTCTACTGCCTCGCGCGCTCTACCGCTCCCAGAATGTGGTTCTGTACGAAATCAATTGTTCAAGATATAAGAAAGTAATTGATTATGAGTAAATCAATTACAGTTTTATTCATAATTATCTTCTTTTTCTCTATCTCGATTTGGTGACTTGCATCAGATTACGGAAATCTCCAGACTTACGTCTACGACGCCTTGTGAAGGTCAATTACAAATTTTAATATTGAAATATTCTACATTGTACTGCCACATTCAGCAAACAAAAATTGTATAGAGCCACTGCGAGAAGAACTGCCCGTTTTTAAGAAACTCTGGGCCATTTTTTTAAAGTTCTTTTATCAATGTGTTACATACTAATATTTATTTAAATTACGTGGCAGAGGTGGACTTGACCAAGCATTTTTGTCGTTTAAGTAATCACAGTTTGTGATTACTTAAACGACTTCACGTGCAACTTGAATTTTCCCTCTGTGATTGTTGTAATATGTTTGGGAACTTTATTATAAAACCGCACACAATTACCTAAAAAGGAGTTTTTTTTATGTTATTGTGACGGAACAAGCTAGAGGTCCACCTGATGTTAGGCGGACTAACCTCTGCCTAGAACAGATGCATTTCATCATAAGTGACGAATTGTACTGCGCCCGTTACCTTAAGTCTCATGTGCCTGTAATTTCACTGGCTCAAGGACTGCTGCCGGAACGCACATTAGGTGCTTGGCACAGATTTTCTACTTGAGGGTGGTAGCTAGCAAGGCGGGCAATCGCATGAAATGCCATAGTAATCGTGATTTTCACTGTTTAATTTAAATTTACCCTTTTTTTACAAACATACATAATATTTTCAAATATTAGGTCCTTACATATGAAATTGGCGTTTTTCGTACTGGCCACTTTAATCACGAATTTCTCCTCTTTGGTAAGGAATTCCAAATTCAAATTTGTACAGCTATAGACTCATGTATTTGTGCTTCGATGATCGTCATTCATTTGTTTTTTTTCTTCTGTTTTTTTCTGTTTGCGTCACTCATTTTACAAAATGGAAAACCTTAAATATCGCATTATTTACGAGTACGAGTTCCGCCGTGGCACTAGTGCTGCGGAAACAACTCGAAGGGTGAATGATGTGTATGGCGGTCGTGTTGCAAAAGAAAACACAGTTCGTTTTTGGTTCCAACGTTTTCGTTCTGGAAATTTCGACCTGCAGAACAAGCCCCGTGGACGGCCTGAGACTCAAGTTGATAATGAAGAGTTGAAGGCTATTGTGGAAGCGGATCCATCGCAAACCACGTCCGAGTTAGCTGCAGGCTGCGATGTTAGTGATAAAACTGTTTTAATTCACTTGAAGCAAATTGGGAAGATTAAAAAGCTTGAAAGGTGGGTACCTCACGAATTGACTGAAACAAACCGGCAAACGCGCGTCGACTGTTGCGTTACATTACTAAACCGGCACAATAATGAAGGTATTTTAAACCGAATCATTACCTGTGATGAAAAATGGGTTCTTTACGATAATCGGAAGCGCTCAGCGCAATGGTTAGATCCTGGCCAGCCAGCCAAATCCTGCCCCAAGCGAAAATTAACCCCAAAAAAGTTACTTGTAAGCGTTTGGTGGACTAGTGCCGGTATTGTTCATTACAGTTTTTTCAAATCTGGCCGGACTATTACGGCTGATGTCTATTGTCAGGAATTGCAAACCATGATGGAAAAGCTAGCGGCTAAACAACCTAGGCTGGTCAATCGCTCCACGCCACTGCTGCTTCACGATAACGCTAGACCACACACTGCGCTACAGACGGCTACTAAATTAGAAGAGCTTCAATTGGAAAGTCTAAGACATCCTCCGTACTCCCCGGACCTTGCTCCAACAGATTACCATTTTTTTCGAAATTTGGATAACTTCTTGCAAGGGAAAAAATTCAACTCCGATGGGGCAGTCCAAATCGCCTTCAAAGATTTTATTGATTCCCGTCCGACTGGTTTTTTTAGTAAAGGGATCAATGAACTACCTATGAGATGGCAAAAGTGCATAGAAAATAATGGTTCATACTTTGATTAATTAAATATATTATATTAAAAAATATTCGAGTTTTTGTTCCTCCCATACAAAACGCCAATTTCATATGTAAGGACCTAATATATACAGACGGAGGAAGGTAAAGAGACATGCTTCTCCACCTTCAGTCTGGACCCCTCCTGCACAGTGTTCCAGTCGGAACTCTACGCACTCTTCAGGGCGGTTCAATCTGCAAAATCCAGCGGGTCTAAAATAGTCAACATTCTGAGTGACTCAAGATCTTCACTCGACCTGCTGGAAAATCCCAGACTGACCCATCCCCTGACGAAATCCATCAAAGAGTGCATGAAAGAAATGCAAATGGAGGGGAGGCAAGTGCGGTTTTTCTGGCTAAGAGCGCATGTAGGTACAACGGGAAATGAGCGAGCTGATGAGCTAGCTAAGTTTGGAGCCCTACATGCAGCCTCTGATCCGGACTACGGTAACGTCCCTTTGTCCTACGTCAAGAAAAAGATCAGAGAAGAGACAGTCCGCAAATGGCAGGACAGGTATGTCTCCTCCAGCACAGGAAAGGTCACTAAGCAGTTCCTACCGGATGTCAACAAGTCATACCGGATAGTTAGATCTACAAAGCTTACACCTACACATGTGCAAGTGCTGACGGGACACGGCGGGATAGCTGAATATCTGCACAGGTTCAAATTATTAGAAAGCCCAGGTTGCGCGTGCGATCCCAATATATGCGAAACGGTATGGCACGTAGTTTTGGAGTGTCCACGTTTTCTGGCATTAAGGCATGATCTGGAGATTCAGATGAACCCCAGACTTACAATGCAAAATCTGCAGACCATCATGGCAGATCCAGAAAGCAGATCACATTTCCTGAGCTACGCTGAAAAAGTATTCAAATTGGCAGCAAAAAGGCATAACACACCTGAACCAAGCCGACAAAACGTGACTCAATCCATATCGGGAGCTACAAACCGTGTGCTCGATGTCCAGCAAACCTCCCCACAACGAACATCACTAGAACAACTGTTGAAGTTCGGGGAGAGAGGCGAGCCAAGCATCAAGGTTCGCGGGGTGGCCCTCTTCATGGACAATAGCAGCGAACGACTTGGAATCAGTTATTGCAACGCAAATACAAAAAACCGCGTTGTAATCTCACCCGGACTGGCTGCATTGCTAAACGGGAGTACTACAAAAACCACCATTAAACGCAAGAGGTACAATGAATTAGCGGAGACTACCTTAGCCGGTTGCCAGTGTCGATTAGTGCGATCACGAAACAAAACGATTGTACTAATCGATTGGGGTACGAGAACTCCTTTTGCTATGGCAGATTTAGTGCTCTCGAAGTGGTTGATGAAGGCGCTAGAACAACACCACGCAAAATCAGCATAGACGCAATGGTAATTGAATGTGAAAGAGGAGAGGTCGCAGATCACATAGGGTGCATAAAAGCCTCGAAATATCACCAGGTGATAGCATACGAGGATAGAGGACATGACCTTAGTTTCCTCAAAGCACACACTGCAACTTCACCTACAAACACCACGGGGATCCTCCAGCCGCATTCGATTACCCAAACTGGGTCTGAGCGCCTCCAGCAAAAACTCGAAGCCTTTAAATCCAACGCAAAGCATAAAGCAAATCCGAAAGAGAAAGCTGACCAAGCCAGACGCACAAAGACCTTTATGGATGTCGTCAGTGCTGCTGTCCACGGAATAAAGGACAAAATCTCAAGGGGGGCAGATAAACAAGCAGCCGCCCTTCAAGATTTCAATACACCTCGCCAAATACAAGTTCAGCCTCAGAAAAAACGTACTAGAGCCGACAGGGGGCAGGTCAGTCCACCCAGCTACATTCCAACAACAAAGCCCATAGACTGCGCTATTAACGCATTTCTTGAATTCTTGGCGATTGAAAAGGCCACACGTGAAGTAAATCTGGCCACTTGCAAAGACATCATTAAAGCATACCGCTGGGAAAACGAGGGATTGTTGAACGTTAGACTTGTGGAAGCGGAGGCGGCTGTATATGACAACGACACTTCTCAAATTATAAAAGGAACAATGTCAGGTCGATATATGGCCGCGTTCAGCTCCACGGGTAGCTTTGTTAACTTGAATGAAAGCGAAACACAAAGGACTGGCAGAAACATCTTCAACACGCCACCCAACGATCCTCTTGTCGTAACTGCCCGATGCACTAAGATAATGCTGCAGGAGAAAATCCTAGAAATGGCCAAAACAATTTCGGGTTCTCTCGATCCATCAGCGGCACGCGAGCTTTGGACTATGCCAAACATAACATGGATTAATGGAGTTCCAGGATGCGGCAAAACAACTTGGATAGTTGACAACTTCGATGCTGATAAGGACATCATAGTCACCACAACAACCGAAGCAGCCAAAGATCTACGAGACAGGGTAGCGCAACGCATAGGCGACGGAGTCAAATCCAAAGTGCGTACTCTGGCCTCCGTATTGGCCAATGGGTTCATGGGACGAAGTGAACAACGTCTTCTAATAGACGAGGCTCACATGAACCACTTCGGGGCCATCATAATGGCAGTGCGGTTGCTGGACGCTGAGGATGTCGTCATCATCGGAGATGTTAACCAACTGCCCTATATCGAAAGAGAAAATCTCTTCGATATACGATACGGTAATCCAAATATGGTGGCTTCCATCACCCAACAGTTGTTTTGCACGCACAGAAATCCCATGGATGTGGCATACGCCCTTAGCGAAGTGTATCCGGGCATATACTCATCGCGATCTCAAACTCATTCCCTGACGCTAGAACGTTACACAGGTGCAAACATTCCAACAGACCTCCAGAGTACCTTATTTCTCGCGCTGACACAGGAGGAAAAAGCCTCACTTGTCGGCAAGGGATATGGGTCTGGTACAGGGTCATGCACCTTGACAGTGCACGAAGCGCAGGGTTTGACGTACGAGACAGTAATCATAGTACAGATGAGGGAAAAAGTCACCAAGCTCCGAGACAGCGTATCACACGCAGTAGTAGCAGTGTCACGACACTCAAAGCGCTGCATTTATTACACAGACGACAGCTCGGACGCCATTGGCAGATTCATGAGGCGGGCAACAGAGGCAAATGGAAAAGTAATTTATGACTACAACCTAAAAATGGCTATAAAAAACCGGGACGAAGGGGTCGTAAGGACTCATCTACAATTATCAAGGGCAACGCCGGAACCAGTGGCCGGCCCTTCAACTTAGGATAATAAATACTTACTATATAAATTTTAATTTCTCACCTAACAAACTAGATAATAAAAAAAATGTATACATTAAAAATAAAAAATGGACTCACTTTAATGTTAACAAACTAACACCCTTCCCTTCAGGAAGACTGATGTATTGGAGACCACGATTACTTAATAAAATGTATTACTATGATAAGGAAAAGTAAGATCTCAAAAGAGTACGGACCCAGAGTCTGTAGTGTAAAAATAAAAATAATAAAAAAAAAAAAAAAAAAAAAAAAAAAAATTTACAGACTCGGTAAACTTAAAATATCAATTTCTTTAAAAGATCCCTCGGAGATTCCCAAGGATCCAATTTATATTAGGTCCTTACATATGAAATTGGCGTTTTGTATGGGAGGAACAAAAAGTCGAATATTTTTTAATATAATATATTTAATTAATCAAAGTATGAACCATTATTTTCTATGCACTTTTGCCATCTCATAGGTAGTTCATTGATCCCTTTACTAAAAAAACCAGTCGGACGGGAATCAATAAAATCTTTGAAGGCGATTTGGACTGCCCCATCGGAGTTGAATTTTTTCCCTTGCAAGAAGTTATCCAAATTTCGAAAAAAATGGTAATCTGTTGGAGCAAGGTCCGGGGAGTACGGAGGATGTCTTAGACTTTCCAATTGAAGCTCTTCTAATTTAGTAGCCGTCTGTAGCGCAGTGTGTGGTCTAGCGTTGTCGTGAAGCAGCAGTGGCGTGGAGCGATTGACCAGCCTAGGTTGTTTAGCCGCTAGCTTTTCCATCATGGTTTGCAATTCCTGACAATAGACATCAGCCGTAATAGTCTGGCCAGATTTGAAAAAACTGTAATGAACAATACCGGCACTAGTCCACCAAACGCTTACAAGTAACTTTTTTGGGGTTAATTTTCGCTTGGGGCAGGATTTGGCTGGCTGGCCAGGATCTAACCATTGCGCTGAGCGCTTCCGATTATCGTAAAGAACCCATTTTTCATCACAGGTAATGATTCGGTTTAAAATACCTTCATTATTGTGCCGGTTTAGTAATGTAACGCAGCAGTCGACGCGCGTTTGCCGGTTTGTTTCAGTCAATTCGTGAGGTACCCACCTTTCAAGCTTTTTAATCTTCCCAATTTGCTTCAAGTGAATTAAAACAGTTTTATCACTAACATCGCAGCCTGCAGCTAACTCGGACGTGGTTTGCGATGGATCCGCTTCCACAATAGCCTTCAACTCTTCATTATCAACTTGAGTCTCAGGCCGTCCACGGGGCTTGTTCTGCAGGTCGAAATTTCCAGAACGAAAACGTTGGAACCAAAAACGAACTGTGTTTTCTTTTGCAATAAGACCGCCATACACATCATTCACCCTTCGAGTTGTTTCCGCAGCACTAGTGCCACGGCGGAACTCGTACTCGTAAATAATGCGATATTTAAGGTTTTCCATTTTGTAAAATGAGTGACGCAAACAGAAAAAAACAGAAGAAAAAAAACAAATGAATGACGATCATCGAAGCACAAATACATGAGTCTATAGCTGTACAAATTTGAATTTGGAATTCCTTACCAAAGAGGAGAAATTCGTGATTAAAGTGGCCAGTACGAAAAACGCCAATTTCATATGTAAGGACCTAATATATGGCTCGAATTGCAAGCTTTTGTAAGATAAAGATTATTTCTGTAAAGTATAGCTGTAAAGTTTAATCCATTTTGATTCTCAGGAAGACATAAACTCCTAATATTTAGGGCAGTTTATTGATGATCAGTGGAATGTTCTGACTTGGGGACCGTATTCTCCCAGGGAGCATGCGGAGGAGTCGGGGGCGGGTGGGGGAGCGACGCCGGCGTCGGCGCGGCGGCGGCGGCGCGCGTCGACAGTGGGCGCGGGGGCGGGCACGGGGGCGGGGAGTGAAGGGTTCTCGCACATCCGGCTGAGCCCGTGGGAGGGGTCGCGGCGCGCGGCGGACCGGCCGCGGCCGCCGCCCACACTGCCGCGGCTCTACATAGAGCTGGAGCCGCGAGTGCTCAGCGCGAACGACCACCCGATCGCGGACTACGCGGGGGAGCCGCTCGGCTTGCCGCAAGACTTCCACGTCACCTGGAGGCTGCAGGTACATATCGATACTTACTATATAAACGCACCACCTTTTACCTTAAACGAAGTCACCTTGCCCACCTTATACTGCGATGAGTAAATATATTTTTGGTAAAAATCGAAACTGACTCTTTTAACGAAATCTTTCTGATGAGTCCCACATACCTTCCGTAATAGAAATCACCGATTCCCTTCAATAGACCTCTTCTTCCACCACACATCCTACGCAAAATCGGAAAAGATCTTTATATCGTTCCATGATGGTTTCCAGGAATGCTGTATTAGCTATTGTCGGCTTAGTTCTTGCCGTATAAATACGACGACGATCAAATATGTCAAAACGATACTATTAAATTTAAAATAAATAAAACTTACTTATCCTTTCACTAAATATTCATAATTTAGTAACTAAATTATATATTTGAGACGAGCAAGCAGCGCGATCGAGATCGAAACTGACTGTCGGCACACGCACTTCGATTGAACGGTACAATTTCTCTGATTCGATTTATATATACACCGTGTCCCAAAATTCAACGATAAGCCGGCATCGGTGCATGGACCTACTCATGACTCCTCGGAAAAAAATAAAAACAAAATTATAACTGTTTTTTTTTATTAATTACAGAGACTTTTATAAATTTCATCGATATTCGATACCCATTATGCTATTTTCAACTACCATGACCACAATTTTTGACATATTTTTGATATTTTTTGTGCATTAGCAACCTAAGAAGGACGGCTATCTACCACAATCCTTTAAAATTACAGAAAGTCTGTAGTTATTTTACAAAAATCAGTAAAAAAAAAAATTTTTCTTATATTTTTCATAGATTTTAACATTCTATGCACTTTCTATAGTCTGGGTTAAAAAAAAAAGTATGGACACTACCATGGCAAGTTTTATTAAAAGTTGGCGCAACTTTATAAAAGTCTCTGTAATTAAAAAAAAAAAGAGTTATAATTTTTCTTTTATTTTTTCCCGAGTAGTCATGAGTAGGTCCATGCACCGATGCCGGCTTATCGTTGAATTTTGGGACACGGTGTATAATTCCGTTCGCCACCTGCACAGGTTTTCCATAACCGAACCGACCTCCCACACACGGTACGACTGATCGAGACCGTTACACCGTATCGTCCAAATAGCATTCGATTTCGTAAGGTGTACGCCAAATGTTAGACAATTAAGACAAGTAATAGTCTCAAAAAGCTGAAATTTTGTATGTTTTTTTTTGTAAGGCAGTAAATTCAAAATTTATCTAGTTATTTCGCTTACCCTGTAATCCTGCCTGTTCGGTAAACAAATGTAAACAATGCAGTCTGGTTAAGAGCGAGCGCGGACGCGAATCTTGTCTGTGTTATATGCGATGGATTTGTAAATGCGTGCGTGCGGCCGAGCGCGGGCGCCGGCGTCGCCGCATTCTTTTGGTTGAAGTTAGTACGAGTTCAAGCCGCGGGCGGCTCACAAGTTGTTCGGGTGTGCGTGAGACAAATTGAGGTCGCGGCGACCTAGTGGATTAAAAGCAACGGATTGCTAGTTTATTAGTGACGATAAACATTGGTGCTTTGTGCAACAAAGTGAGGGATTGTTATTTGTGACGCCAGGCGTTCAGTGTCAGTGCGAGCAACGGATTGCTGTTCGGCACGAGATCGAGATCAGGGGAAGTATCCTATTATAATTCCGTATAGTTAGCTGATTGATCAATTATCTAGCTTTAGGGTGTTTAGCGATAATCCCCTTTCGACGGAGCGACTAGCACGTAGTCCGAAGGTAGGTCGTTCCCGCCGTTTTATACCCACGTGCCTAGTAGCACATATATCGGCTGGTGTCGTCCTGTGACATTCTAGGAGGCAAGTCGAATACGCCACAACACAGTGGTAAAGTGTGGTGTGTGTTTTAATATTGTTATGTTTGCAATAACGCCTGCTTACAACGTAGTACCACGCAAGTTGTACTATAGATGTCGCTCCATCTCAATACGATGGTTAATGAACGATAGGAAAGATTTGAGTTATGAGTCATTGTGTCATGTTAGCTAGCTAAATTGGTTAAAGCATACCCCGGCTAATGGACGTAGATGGACGCGGGTTCGAATCCCGCACATGACTAATTTTTTCTCTCGTTAATTTGTAATTCTGTAACCTAAGAGTGTGTTCCGGGAGCAGTCCTTGAGAGCCAGAAGGATTATAGGCACATGAGACTTAACAACGGTACTTCCCAGTTTGATGGGCGCAGTGAAATTAATCACAAGTTTTTTCTTCCGTTTGGTATATTTTTCTTTTTGGCAGTATAATGTATATTATATACAAATGAATATTTTAATATTCAAATTTTATTGACCTTCATAACAGCGTCTTGACGCCTAAATTGAATAAATTATTTTGACTTTGATTTTGACAGCATATTTGCATTCGGTGAAAAGCGCGTGACCATGGACAACTTCCTGGTTTAGACTGCAATAATTATAGCTCCATCACTCGCGCATTCCTTCCTCCCATGTGTAGCTCGAATGCATACCTCCATATAAAAAAAAACTCAACGTAACTTTACATTGAATCCTTAACTACTACTGAGCAAAGCAATGATAATAAAGTGAACCCATTGCTAAGATCAACACACATCCGCAGCAGATATCTGATGGAAGAGAAACCAAAATTTTACCAGATTATTATTTGCTCTTAAATCAAAAATATAGTCTAATTTTGTATTTACCGCAAAAGTCGTTAGTGTTTTCACTATTACTGAAAACAATTTTTATAATGGGCTAAATGATGGGAGCTAAATCGGGGATAAAATTATATGAACTGCAACTATAAAGTTACAAGTAATGAGCATTTTTATGCTTTAAATTAATGACACGTTGGTAGATGTTGCCGTGGTCACAGGTGTTAACAGACTATATATGCTATGCCTAGAATGACTGACGCTTAAGGAGTGTAGCCGGTGCATACTGTTGCTAGACGATAGATTTTTTTACCTGACCATGTGATAGCTAGACAGGTGTAAATATATTATTTGCAAAATAACTTACCACCATACTATAAACTGGAACTCGAGGTAGGATCCGTGGGTACATACACCGTGGACATTCATTCGCAATCGGATGAGGCACGATAGTACAGATCAGATGACAGTTATTATGATAACGTCAATATGTTTTCGTCAGTACAAATAACATTTTGTGCGACAGAATGGTTACCTGGTGGATGAGCTGGAAACTGGGGGCTGCGGGGCGGGGGGAGCGCTCCGCCCCCTCCCCCTGCTGGAACTGCAGGCTGCCATCGAGGCCGCCGCCCCCGTCTCGCCTCCCCACAGTCCCGCCCTCGCCCCCCCACCCGCCGCCTCCACCCCCCTGCCGCCGCCCACGCCCGCGCCGCCAGACGACCTGCCGCCCGACATCAGGAAACGGAAACGGAAGAGTTCCTCTAAACCAGAAGAATTGATGGTAATCAGCCTCAAAACACATATCACCGAAGGTGAGTCCTCCGTTTTATTAACAGCTTGGAAGACAAACATTGATTAGTTTTGTAGATACTCAATCAGAGACATGGTGTCAACAAGAGAAGGTCGAAAGTCTTCCCCCGTTTATTTCTGAAAATGTAGTATGCTTGTGAAGATCTCTACGTAAACTTAATTTAAACAGCGACTATGAAGATTTCAATAATATATATAAAGATAAGATAGTGGTGACTAATTTAAGAATAGCAAACAGAAATAAAAATATCTTAGATAATTGAGTGCGATTTATCACAATATTCCTAACGACAGTGCTCACAGAGGAAAAATTCAAGTTGCATTTCGAAAAAACCCAAATTATTTAGATGACAAATATACATTGAATTTTGAATACTCTATTTATACAAAGCCTCTGCTTGTTGTACCACATTGTAAGAAGATATTTAAAAAGAAAGGTCTCCAATTTCTTAGCCTTTCTTTTTCTATAACATCTGTTATTAAATACTCATGTAATTATAAAGCACCTCACACTGTGTTCCGGCTGCAGTCCTCGAGAGCCAGTAAATTACAGGCACATGATACTCAACAACTGTATGTCTCAGATTAACGGGCGCAGTGTGGTTCGTCTTGTGTCGAAATGCATCTGTTATAGTTATAGCCGCTTAACATCTGGTAGGCTACGTCCAAGTTCTGTCAACACCCTATTAAAAAAATATGTCCATCATAAGAGCATGGTAACGAAACGCTAAAGTTTACTAAATGATTTTGACTGTCGCTTTGTTGAGCAAATACTGGCCGAGTACTAAAGGCACTACTGTTTTGAAAATGTTTCAAATATTTATTATTGCGGCCCGTATCGCAAGTAAGTAGTTTGTTTACACTTCATAAATATCATTTTGAAGATGTCTACTGGTGGAAAAATTAAACTTTATTATGTTTTAATTCCAAGTCGCAATACAAGGGGCAATCAGGATAAATAAAACGGGCAAGTGCGTGTCGGATCGCTAATAGTGGCCTATTCGGTGCCGGGCTCTTCCACTGGGAGTCGTAAGAGGAGATGAAGGGAAAAAAGCAAGAGGTGGCAGTAGTGCCTCCTGAATAACTTTTATTTATTGATGATATGTATGTCTTCGACCACTATCTCACTTGATGGTTAGTGATGATGCGGTCGAAGGTGTTAACAGGCTTAACCTAGAATTATTGGCTCTCAAGGACATATGCCGGAACATCGTTAGATTTTTGGTGACAGATTTTATACTTGTGGGTAGTCGCTAGGCAGGCGGGCATTCGCAAAATGCCCTTCCACTATGCGGTGAAGCTCAAGCCCGCGGAGGGATTAGAATCATGGATCTGCTACGCGGCCGTCCATAGCCAATCACTAAGCCATCACTGCTTCAAAACCTCGAAATATATCTATCTTACATAGCTATCCCCAAGATAGGGAGTCCCCTATCGGCAGGCGTAACGGAGGAAATACTTGTCAATCGATACAGTTTATCCGGCTGTTGATGCAATCCGTCGTACCAATACTTAATATTCTGGGTATTTTTCCGTTAGTCGCCTCTCAGGATAGCAACGGGAAGTTACGTGGGAGTTCAATATGAAGCCGGCACCCCCCGAGGTGTTGCACATAGTGATATAGTGGAGTAGTTGTGTAGAAGTGTTGTGTTGTTGTGCAGGTGTGTTGGCGCGGCTGGCGGCGGCGCGCGAGTTCTCCGTGCAGGACTCGTGGCGGGAGCGCGTCATCCGGCATCGCGTGCGGGAGCTGCTGCGGAACCGGGCCGCGCTGCCCAACTACAGGGGTCTGTACTTACTCTACCTACCCTACCTACCTAGCTACCTACTGCCCGAACCTCCTTGCTCATACTCTCACAGGGATCCTCATCATACTAATGTTATTATCTACTATATTAAGACACAAGGTTGTGTACTATTCAATCCACATTACTGCCTGAGCTTCTGTGTAGAGATGTGAGCGTCACGTGGTTACGGACACACACTCACACACCTCACGGAATCATTCAATCGCATCGTCACCATTTGAATTATTACATCGTATCCTTTGTTTTTCCTACACGCAACTCTCAGTGAGGCACAGGCAGCGTCGGCATACGACGCTGCCTGTGCCCCATTAGCCGATAACAGGCTGGCCCCCAATTTCATAACGGTTTCATTCCATAACGTCCATTACCCAAATTAACCGCTTCCCAGAATTATTACTCTCAATACGTCCAGTTCCCACAATACTGATACCCCTATACTGACTACGCTTTTTACAATATACTGTAATGAAATACAAATTTTGAGGATTGTTAAGTGATAATTCATTATACACTATTTTGGAAACTTGTTTACTATGTGAGATTTAACAAGTTTGACTGCGAAATAAAGATCTCGATGAACTTTATTATTTTAGTCAAAAATTCGTACTCTAGCGTCAATAGTTTAAAAAAAATTTTTTTTTTAACTTTTGGTAGCTGTTATTCCGCAATTAAGATCTTGACTAGTCCTATCACTTCTGCACACGATCCATAATTTGTCTAAAATATTTTTTATATAATTTTTTTATCAATAATTTCTGAAATAAAGCGTTCTTACGTTTTACAGCTGTCACTGCAAATTAAGATCTCAATGACTATAATAATATGATGATAAGAACTGCCTTCATTAATAAACCCTGAAAAATAAATCATTGGGTCAACCGTCACTTTGACTATGGCCACATCTGAAACCTAATTCAGGGTTACTTCTAAATAACTTGTAGGCCAACATAATGTGAATTCAAAATATAAAAATACATTATAAATAAGTAATAACTACGGAAACTGTTGAATATGGGAAGTGGTCAATTCGGGAAGGGGACATGATGGGATGAACCTTCATAACACCTAATGACTTCTTGTCATCTTACAAAATATATTTAATTTGAATAGGCCTAGCTTTAACATATTTTTGCATGTAAGTATGGTTATTAGAAAATCGCCTAACGATGTTTTTCAGCAGCTGTCCTTGATAGCCAGTAATTTTAGGATAGCTTGAACCATATCTCTAATCGCATCATCATTGATAGGTGATGAATCATGTGATTCACCCAGGTGAGATAATGGTCAAGATCTAGCCGATCTGTAATTAAAAAAAATTACCACATCATTACCTACAAGTAAAATAGTCAATGGCTAACCTACTGAAGAAGAATGGGCAAAAATGTATGATCAGCCCCTCTCCCCTCATACCTAAAATAAACTATTGAACAGTCATAAAGAAATTACGTTCATATTGATGAACCACAAACTGTTTACATGACTTAAAAAATGGCTTATTAAATACCATCTTTTAAGTCGGCTATATTTTAATAAATATTGCTAATCATTATATGTTAAACATTTATCAATATTTGACTAGTAATTCATAAGAATTAATAAAAATAAATAATTGTACTGGTATAAATTATATTCTATTGCAATAAGGTGAAGGAAAACATGCCCGTTGTCTACAAAAAAAATACCATTAACATCCTAAAACATCACTGTTGTAAACTTTTCTTTGATCCTCAAGACAAGCGTTTGGGAATAGCAAATTTAATCGTCATGACTATTTGAAACTTAATAATTGTAATGCTGTAATACTAGTTTGTGATGAATACACGAAACACTGCCAGTGCACGTAGCTATTCTACCTGAGGTAGGTGGTGCTGTGCTATGCGATGTTGTGTTGTGTTGAAACGGCGCGACGACCTACATTTGCCTTTCTGCCGCTACCAAATGCTTATCTTAAATAAACCGCAGTATTGTTGTGTTATTGTAGCTTTAATCGGGTGAGTAAACCATTATTTTGTACATTTATACTGTCTCTATGTATTATTAGAAATTGCTATTAATACTATTTCTGTTATGTTAAACTCTTGCCGTTTAGATTGTTTACTTTTTTTGTGTGAAACAGGTTTTCTTTTCTAATTAAATCTTTTATCAATTTCAATCGTCGTCAAAATGGTGGAAGTTTCACAAAACTCTTGTGTTACACATATTTTAAATTTTAGAGAAGGCAATAGATTACCCCATTACAGTTACCGATAGCTTAGAACACAAAATCATACTGCAGAGGATCTTTTCTGTATAACCAATTATTTTTTGTTACAAGAAGCCTTCAGCAAATTACAGTCCGCCACGACCTTAAATAAAACTATCAAATAAGTAGTGTATCAGATGTCAACTGTTTTCAAGATTGTAAAAGTTGAAGAGTATATTTCACCACTTTTGTGGAAGAATTATGATTTTGAACAAATACTGCACCAATAACAAGATCAATGGCATCGGTGTGTGAAGCTCTATACTTACAAGTTACTAACTAATGCTAAACGTAAAAACTAAGAGTGTATAGGTTCAGATCAGTCAAAGATTGAATGACAGGTTGGTAAAGAAAACAGGTAAACAAAATAAGTCACATTGTGCCTGTCTTTGTTAAATGGAGTGTAATTTGTCACAGTAGTAGGACCAAGGGAATTAACGAGTGCTTGAATATTGTCAAAGCTGGGGACGTTACAGATCACTTTCATTATTTGGCTTTATTATTCAATGTCATATTCACATTGAAAGAGAAACCATCTTAAAATTTAAATATTTTTACTTTTGCATTAGACATGCTCCGCATATTACTAGGAAAAATAATACTCAAGTCCGAGGTTCGAACCCACTGCCATCCACCCCTATACAATACAATTCTTGTTTGTTGTACAACGTGAATTGAACTATAGATGTCACTCCATCCCCATACGATGAGGAACGAGAGGATAATTAGAATTATGAGTCACATGCCATGTTAGTTTAGCGGTCAGAGCATACATCGGCTATAGGGGTGGATGGCGTGGGTTCGGTTTCCGTACCTGACTTTATATTTCCTTTCGTAATTTTGTACTAAAACTACCTTGTCACAATGAATCGAGATTTTTTCCAAATATTCTAGAGATTCATCAATGCAAATTACGTTACTGCATTTGTCCCTTCCAATGTATAACGCAAGTTTTTACGCATGCCCTTTGGACTTTCTAATGACCCATCAGTGTACCAGTCCGTGAGCCATCAATACTTCTCTAAAACCATATGCAGACGTGTTTGCCCTTATTTATATCGATGTTATCATTTCCCAAGACTATCGGTGAAGCGACGAATCCTATGACATTTTGTGTCTTTTGTTATCATTACCTGTTTACTTTTTCCAGACTTACGACCATTAGGTTTTAATTATATCGTTTATAGAATTCATCCCCTGATGCCTTTTGCAACTATTTCAATTTCGTAGTCTGTTCAGATATCATAAGTAAATACTATTTAGTTGTTGTTGTAGTGCGGGTGAAGCAGGTAGTGTATGCGAGTAAGGATGTGTTGTCGTTTGTCAGATTTCCCGGGGTTCGAGTACCAGTTCGAGGGCGGGCTCGGGTTCCTCGGGTGGAGCGCTGTGGAGGGCGCGGCGGCGGCGGAGGCGGCGGCGGCGGCGGCCGCGGCGGCGGGCAGCGCGCTGCGGGCGTGGGAGGCGGAGAGCGACGACGACGGCTTCTTCGAGAGGAGCTCCTTCTCCTCCTTCGACTCCACCAGGACCGACTACTCCGTGCTCACCGACACCACGCAGGTACCACCTACACTATCTACACTATACACTTACCTAAACATTTACATACCGCAAGCTTTCACATTATCAACATCGGGACGGTGTAGAAGGGGATACGCATTTTGCGCTTAAATGTTGATAAGTTAGTCTGTGATCACTATCCAAGATTATCATTTAATTATTATTAAATTTATCGTTTTAATTATTGATAAATAAATAAATAAATCATCATCATCGTTTTCTTACCCTTATCTCATGCATTCGGGGTCGGTATAATATTTCTTCTTCGGCACCAGGTATAGAAAGCAGAGTATATTATAACTAAATTAAGTATCTAAAAATGGACATGTCGAATTGAAGCGCGTTCTTATCGATAGCCATACTTTCGCAATGATAAACGCAAAAGTTAAGTAAGTATGGATGTGTGAATGTATGGAAAATTTGTTACTCTTTCACGCAAAGCTACTGAATGGATTTTAATGAAACTTTACAATAATATTATTAGCTTATACATCTGAATCACACATAGGCCATAATTTATAAAGATATTGTGTGAATTGTCGAAAATATAACGATTAATGTCAAGTAGGTAAGAAAACAATCGGCCATATGCGACCTATTCTTGAGTGCGACTGTAAAAATGTCAAATGTCATACGTACATAATGTTTATCTTAAATTGTCCTACAAAAAAGCCCACGACAACATATATCTATTTGTATGTGTAAGCCATTATCGCCAAAATAGTGAACCATAAATACGATACTGTTTTTTTCTAATTTTTCCAAACTATTTTTTTTTCTAACGCATATTCGATATTAAGAAATTGATAGAGGTGTGAGTATGATAGATAGATAACTCTTTATTGAAAACATCATAATAACAACATAAACATACTACTAAAGCATAACTTAAAACAAAGTGTATCAATGGGCGGTCTTATCGCTCAGAACGATCTCTTCCAGACAACCAGGTCATAATATTGGGCGGGGTTTCTTTAGGTCTATTAATATCATTAATAATTCTATACATAAATAAATTAATACACAAACATCTAAATATATTTTAATATAAATACTTATATTGTTGTAATAAATGAATATACAAACACGACATATATACATATATTATAACATATATATAATAGAATATATACACATATAATTTTATACATGTTCAACACAATTGAATTAAAAAGGATTTTTATACCACAGTGTCCATTATTATACAAATTTAGAGCAAGACAATAGTTTTTGACTTAATCCTTGAAAGATTTGAATGAAGGAGCACTTTTCATTTCTAGCGGTAGTGGATTCCACAGATCAGCTTCAGCGGCAAATGAATAGTGGTAGAAAGAGTTTTAGTTGCAGTTTGTTGTAGCGTTAAGTTTACTAACGACCGTAGCGACGGAGAATGGGTAGAAATTTAAATTGTTCCTTGATTAGCACTTGGTAGCGCGGGGATAAAGGATTGAACAGAATACTGTAAAGGAGAGATAATATTATATGTGCATTCCGGCGACGACGAATAGGGAGCCACTTGAGCTTATTACGAAAATCGGTGATATGATAATACTTGCGTAAGCCGTATATAAATCCAATACAAAATATATGGCATGGAGGTAGATAAGGCGCTGGATTAACACATATCATACTTTTTATCATCATCATCCATCACCACGCGGGTGGAACCGCGGGGTGCAGCTAGTTGATAAAATCTTGCCTAATCCCGGAAACATGTCGTTTTGCCATCGTTTAGTTTCCAATCGATTTAATAATTATGCAATTTCAAAAATATATTTCAAAAGGTAGCAGTGACTTTTTCACTAAAATATCAGACAGATCTATGTCCGCGGCCGTCTCGCCACAGAGAGAACTGTCACTCCCATGGAGATGTAACACAAGTCTGAATATTTTAGGCATGGGACTTTTCTTGCAATCGGTACAAATTCAATTTTTTCTCATCCTTTGTTATTAATTGTAATAGGTGTTCACTTCACTTTTTACATCCGACCGCCTTCCTGACGGCAATCGTCCACGGTATTAGTATCTATGAACCAGTATAGATGATATGAATAATATTATACATGTAAACGTTCCGAAGGTTCCCGCAGCGTTGGAGAGCACGTTGGGTAGCGAGTCAGAGCTGGAGGGCAGCAGACGCGAGGCGGCGCTGGCGGAGGGCAGCGCGTGGAGCGGGGAGGTGGCGGCGCGGGCAGCGCGGCACGAGGCCAGCGCCGCGCTCGACGTGCGCGTGCTGGCGACACGGGTGCTGGCGGCACTGCCCCCGGCACTGCCCCCGGCATTGCCCCCGGCACTGCCCGCGGACACTGCGCGTGCAGAGGCGATGCCCTTCGAACAGCTGCTGCGTACGACCGCCAAGGAGCCGCACGATGTCTCGCGGCTGTTGCTCGCCACGCTCTTCCTGGTCAGTGCACCAACTCCCTACTTTACTTACAATACACCTATTATCGTTCCACACCTTAACGACAAAGCTTAGAACGTGAAAATAATAGCGTTCGTAAATTTAAATTTAAAGCGTGGGTTCTATATTAAAAATACATATTTTACAAACATACAAATTCTTAAAGGATGTATCTTGTATAGCCCGTCAGAGATAATAGATAGCTTATAAATTTATTAAGAAATAACTGTGTGTCATGGAAAAATGCATGGACATGGATGGGTCGTTGTGATCTTGTACTATGACCGGCTCCGTGGGGTACCAGGCTAGAATGTCACCCCCCTTTGCTACCGGTGGGTGTCGTAAGAGGCGAGGTAAAATACAAGAAGGTGGGCAGCAGCAACTTCTGAGGAACTGATATCTTAAACTGACCCCCAAGACGCCTGCCAAGCGTGTGAATTATGGCAAACCCCCCTTTAATGGGGGAGGCAATCAGCAGTAGACGATCCGGCTGTAACATTATTATTATATACATTTATTATACATTGTCGAATTTATTGTTTTATTTTATTTCATAGTTTAATTCTATGATATTACAATTTATGCCAATAAATTTTCCTTATTATACATTATTTTTTTATAATATAATAATTTTAAAAGTAGGTCCATTCGTTTAGGAGCTATGATGCCAAAACCAGAAAAAGACACATTAAACTAATAACCCCCTCTTTATGTTTTGAGGTTAGATAATGTGCCGGGTCGTGTTGACCTGCCTGATATTCACGGGTTAAGATAACAAGCAAATTATAGAACTCCACAGTTACAAGGCGTCAGACATGTATGGTGTGTAGTTAATGTTTAATGCTATTCTCAATATTGTACACATTTATAATTAATTATAATGGACGGATGTAACAGAATGTTGTATTGTGTTAGGCAAACTCTGGCAACGTGCAGCTAACGCAGGGCCCTCCACTCTCCATCGGGCAGTTCGAGGTGACGCTGGTCTCCACCGACGAGCGGCTGTACTCGGCCGCCGCCGCCGCTGATCCCGACTACTTCGCCTGAACTCTCTGCAGGCCTCACATGCTTGCACACGCTCCTGTTCATATATCCAGTTACCTGACATAATTATACCATTATTATGTGAAGCAACTACAAACATATCTAACGAATTAAACATTTTTAAATGTTATGATTGCTATAAATAATATTGATTGTGCAATATTTTGTATAAATTATATGATAAGAATGTGATGACAGTACAGCTGGTGGCCTCCTTTGTGCTAAGCTGTTGTCTCTACCCATAACAAGAACAAACCAATGTGTAAACAACATTTCGTTAGTTTGTTTTGTTATATTATATTATTGTATAACTATTGTATATATTACATATTTTGAGTGCTATGAGATAGTATTTGTAAGATTAAGAGAGAATAAGAAGATTAATTTTATTTTGTAAATAGTTATATTTGTAAATATAGAATGTAAGTTTGCAATGTATGTATATATTGAAGAATCGTGGTATTTTTTTCTCTTATATTGATATTGAATGTTCTATTTACCTAAGTCTATAAGTATATTCTACACGTGTGCACATTGCATTGCAATACAACTAAGTATTTTTGATGAATCTTTTAACAAAACTGGAAAAAAATAATATATGTGACATAAAATAATTTAATATCAATCAATTTGACAAAATAGTTACAAATATTCAGAAAAGGACATGGGGTAATAAATTATGTATATTGGTCACAACTCTTTTTTTAACTTTGCATGATGTTACAGTAGACATGTTGAGGTGGTGATAATAATCTTTATCTCATTTACAAATAATTTTTAGACAAGTGGAGTAATATATTATTATATTTTTAAGATTCCCCTTATTGTAGCAAAATTGGGCATTAATTATTTAGTAAATAGTAATGTTATAAAATAATATTATAATTACTTCAAAAAAGAATTGTTAATTCGAATGTCTTCTAGGTAAGTATTGTTCTAAGGATAATTTAAAATGTTCTCTACGATAAAGCGCAGGCGCGCTATTAACGAGTCTAATATACGAGAGTATTATTATCCATTGTAATGTAGCCGACGCCGGGGCGGTGGAGGTAGATTGTACAATGCAGGTACATTGCATTGTGACTTCGCGACCGTTTGATGCACTTCGCCTCCACCTCAGTGACATTGAACATAACCAAATGACTATATTTTAGTGTTTAAGTATCAAGTACAAGTCAGTATTTTTAAGTTCGATTACACCATAGGCAAGAAACTTGCTATTCTTTAGCTAGAGTGTAGTGCCAGCTTTAAAGACATTATTTTGATAGTAATGACATCGCATTTACGTTAGTAATAAAAGTGTTTTCGTTAGTTTACTGTGTCTTTATGAGTCAGCTTGCTTAGTACAATTACTTTAATTTTATACCATTTTTACTAAGTTATATTATGAAAAACTTAAATCAGCTTGCTTTCGAATGGAAACTATTATAAGAATTAATTCTTACTATTTTCTAAGTTGTGTATGTAGACGGTATATTTTGATACTGACTGATTCCTTGGGATTAATTATAAGAGAATATTTTTAAGCGCAAAACAATATGCCAAAGGCATATTACGTGTTGTATACAACTGGATGTTAGGTCTCTCACACTTGGTGAGCAATTAAATCGATTAGGTATAATTTGTGTTAATAAATACATTGAGATATTATGTTCTCAAGCCGCCTATTAGTTAGGCAGAGGCATAACCTCACACATGTAAATAGTATACTTTTGTTGTAAAGGTGTAGATATTTTTAGTGTAAAGTTAATTTACTGATTGTAATATTAATATATAAAATAATACCCATTAACTGGACTTTTTTTACTATTATTAGTATAATATCGTTTTGGCGAACGGCCTTATAGCGAAGAGCCTCGACTAACATCTCAAGAGGCTCTCGCTAGACGGTTGGATCAAGGGTCAGATGCAGAAGGCAGTGATACTAGACACAACACGCATTGTCCGGAGGTTCCTCTCTGCAGCCCTAACCACCGGCAGCTTGGGCCCTGCCCCGCTACCGGCGGCACCCTAGTTTTAAGTTTTTTATCATATTTGTTTTTATAATATATTTTTTTTATTGTTGATGTTCGGACCGATCAATTTCGCGGGCAATTGGAACACACCCCTTTGCTGTCGTCTATTTGTGATCTATGGATTTTGGTACGTGAAATTAACTTGTAATTTTGAAAAATCATTCTCTGTTCTTAAATTGGTTTTTTCGCTTTGTTGTTTGTTTTTTTTTTACTTTGAATACTCTAAACAATTTGGAAAAAGGGTTTTGTAAAAATTTTGATTGCTAACTCGTGGCAGAATAAATTTGTTAATATAATTAGTTGTTGGTGGAATCTGGAACTTCGGAGCCGCCTCACGTGAGTAGAAACTTACACTTTTATTTTGGCCAACATGAAAGTTAGGTACACTCTAGTGGGATCGTAGTATCATAAGTTACATGTAAGTCATTGTTGTAACTTTATTTTCATGTAATTGATTTTATAACTTGTCCCTTTCAGCCTTTCTTTTCAGCCTTCCCGGTGAATCGCCGGAGTTAAGCATTCAAAACAGATTGTCCAGGTGGAAGGCGCCTTCCACTGAACAATCCCTGCCTGGGCAATCTGGAATCTTAACAGTTGATAGGCTAACCTTTGACCACTATCTCAATTGATGGTAAGTGATGTAGTCGAAGATGTTGTTCAGGCTAGCCTCGAAGTTAGCTTTGTTAATATTTTTTAAATTATGTTGGAAATAAATAAAGTGAATAATAATAATTGTTATTTTTCCAAAGACACTATTTTACTATAGTTAATTTATACCAATAGTATTCTGGGTTTTGGGAAGTCTATTTACTTCCTATTAAACACATCTAAATGATTGAGATTGCATTTATACAAGACAAAAAATAAAATAAAATCATCTTAAATCATTCAAAACTATTAATTACGTTTTAAGGTTAAGGTTTTAGCGTGCCAATAAGCTATCCAGAGATTGGAATTTCTATCAGTGGAAGCAATCTATCGCTGGGAGGTCGGTTTACAGAAAAAAGATCGACCTCTGTTCGTAAATGTCACTTTGTGCGTGTCAATAATGTATCTATGGATTTTCGATCGGTGTCAGCAATCCGCAATTCGCAATCCCTAGGTTAGCCTGAACAACATCTTCGCCCACATCGTCACTTACCATCAGGTGAGATAGTGGTCAAAGGCTAACCTATCAAGCTTTAAAAAAAAAACAGAAACTTCATGGTTTAGATCCTAATCCAAAAAGGCAACTAATGTTTATTTTTATCTTATTCAATTTATTCGGTATTTTCGATAATGATCTTGAGTTATTAGGCTAGTTATCGTACTGGAGTGATAGTGGACAACATTTGATATTCATCTGAAATAAACTAAATTACTAGGTACCTACTTGATTATTTTCGTATTGGCGGGAAAAGCGAAGAAAGAGCTAAGCGTCATCTATAGACACATTCTTATTTCCACGAAACGAATCATTAATATAAATTAAGTAACGTATTACAATTACTTAACGGATTTTATAAACTTGGCTTTGCACAGAAAGAGAAAACAATGCCGCCGGGATGAAAGCATTGAGAGATCAAAGATGGCAGGCAGATGCCCAGATGGTATGAATGGCAATAACGGACGGGTAACCGAGAGACCTGACAAACTAAGAAGGAAAGACAGAGCCTGGTAGAATATCAAACTGAAGCCACTAGTTTCTATATGTGTGCAATGGAAGTGTTGCCATATGTAAGAAAAAATAACTAATTTGTGGGATTTATGACAAATACATTTTTGATGATAAAAATATACTATTACAACAAAATCTGTTCGTTAAAGTACAACAATATTGCACAATCCTCACGATTATTATTTTATACAATGGTTCACAATTTTTTTATGATATTCTGTAGTTTATGTTTCCTAGGACAATAAATAATTGACTAAGGCCGTGTTAGGTCACGTATATGGTAGAGTTTCGACGCAGGTGCCGTTTTTGGAAATAAAACTACTTGGCGAGTCTTTTTTAACCGATTTCAAAAATGGAGGTAATCAATTCCGCCTATATGTATGTAATATTGTCAGAACTGCACAGTTTTTGTTTGTTTTTGGATATGTACACTCATGAAATTGGAAAAAAATAAATATAGAAGTTGTATTCTAAAAAAAAATATTTTCTTGAATAAAGTACCTCTGAACTTTGGAGTTATTGTATTTTTTATCAATATTGGTTCAGTAGTTTTCAAGATATGGACTTTTAATTTTAAAATATGAAGGTTTCAACGGTGCTGTACCAACTACTGTGCGGATTTGAACAGAATTCGGCAGGTATATCACTCATAATATGTAATAACTGGATCTGACATTAGTGCAAAAATTTGGTGTAACAATATTATTGATGTGTGTTAGAAAGTTTAACGATCTTATACCGAGTGAAGATTTGTGAATATTTTTTTTAGTTTCAAACATAATGAGTAAATACTATTAAAAATGCATAAATAAAAGTATTTTAAAGAAAGTAAACCGACTTTAAAATAATTAAATTAACCAATAAGTGATATATAACACGAAAAACATCAAATGGGCATCTAAATAAGTAGGTACATATACCAATTAATTTTGAGGTCTGTCAAGGACTTATTGATGATATTTTAGGGCCTGATAGCAACCTTAAAAAATAGTTGATTTACGTACGATATTTTAGGGCCTGATAGCAACCTTAAAAAATAGTTGATTTACGTACCTACTTAGGTAGACTTTTTTTTTAATTACAAAATTCCTTACTACTTATTTCCGCTATAAGATACAATCTCTTAGATCCTCCTCTTAGCTAGTAGCTAATAAACATTAGCTTTATAAAATTACAAATTTACGAGAGAAAAAATTATAGTCATGTGCGGGATTCGAACCCGCGTCCATCCACCCGTATAGCCGGGGTATGCTCTGATCGCTTCAGCTAACATGACAATGGACGGGGGTTTAAATCCCGCACATGACTATAATTTTTTCTCTGGTAAATTTGTAATGTAATCCGCCGAGTAGGCGTTATTGCAAACATAACAATATTAAAACATTAGCTTGTTTAATTAAAGTTTATAACGTAGTGCTACGTACACCGACTTCTAAAAACTGCACACTTTTGGAAACAATCTAAAATGTATGTCTGGCAACACTTTTGTTTACATTTTTATTCGAAATTATAACCTAAATTGCGTTGTACAATATCAAAAAAAGTACATTATACTCAATACATATGTTTGTATACTCAAATCGGTTTTTAATTTATTAATTCCGTTATGTGAGACGTGCTTAAAGTGCGACGGTCTATCGTGAATGAGGACAAAATTGGCAGAATTTGGATACGTTTGTGTGAGGAGTTGTGTATTACATGAAATTGGCTTAATTTTATGCTTCACTTTTGATTTTCTTTACACTCCTTCTTTCTTTCTTAATTGCTCTGAGCGGGAGACTGACAGTTTTTTGCATTACGTTCCATTCTACTATGAGTATCTTGTATATATTTTTCACTTTTGTGTAAATATAATAAGATCTGATATCTGATAAAATATAATAAGTCCAATTTTTAATAAAAATACACTAAAGTAATATTGTACTGCTGATTATTTCAACAAAAGAGATTGAATATTATTTAAAATTATCATAAATCAAACTGACAATACTAAACAATTATTCTTTATGCATAGAACGGAATGGTTGAGAGGGAAGGGATAGCAGGATGGATTGCCGCCGATCTCGGCACAAAAAAGATTGGGTCTGATAAGTTTTGTTATTGGCATGCAGATTACAGATCGATCTGTGGATATGGTCTGATCTCGGATCGTTTTCAATCTTGGATTACAGATGCGATATTAATTTCGGGCGTGAGTCTTATATTGGATAGCATTTGACATGTCCGTCAACAGGGCGGGACCACCAACTCCGATTTGGCTCAAGATTTCTAAAAAGTTAGTGCTCCATTGGTGCCCAAGAACTAGAATTTATGCCTCCATAGTTGACGAGATATTTCAATCAAAAGGTGGCACCCAGGGTGACGTTTCGTTCAGTGTAGACAATGCAGCGAGCTGAATCCAGTCAACAGAATTACACGAAACTTGGCAAAAGTTTAGTGCTCCAAAAATAACTCAAATGAAAATAAAACCAAAACAATCATACTTACCTCCGGTTGTTAAGAATCATCCAATAACTGTGGCCCGCTGTGGTGACGCTCGGTTTAAGCGTAGATAATCTATTACTAAACGCGTCGACCAATGTTCTTCATATATACCACCTCTTAAGTGCCTCAGTTTATGCCATTTGTGTCGAAAATCATCCGTCTAGGCCCAGTAGTTTATGCTCGTTTTGTAAAAGAAAAGGGGTGCCGCTGTGGTGACGTAACCCTAGTCGTGCCACCTGATACTAGAAAACTGCAACATCTAGAGCTTTGAAATTCATTCTCGAGTAAGTGCTCGGAAAGACCTAATTTGTGCCATATAATCAGACCTACAACAAGTTTTTTTTTGCAAAAAGACTACAAGACCTCTGTACACTGAGTGAATACTGGGTGAATAGGGAACGTTATGATTAAAATAAAAATTCTGACGGTAGTAGGTACAAATAATTTCTTAATAACTCAGGTGACAAATAAAACCAATTAGTCACCCCCAGTGGGCGCTCTGGGCTCGGAGTAGGCATTGTCTTTTACTACGTGCAAATCATATATGAGACGTAGTGACTACGCTTTCTATGCAAAGCGTTTAATCCCAATCTGTTTCGCAATATCAATTGATGCTTAACTACCACAGTAACTATGTGTTTAATCTCATATATACATTAAAACATCTCCTATGTAATAAAATCAAAGAGTAACCCAATAGGCAAGCACGATATTTTGTGAATGTAACATTTTGAGAACAAGGGGTAGAAACAGCAGCCATTCTTACGAAAGTAGTAAGTTTCTTCAGAAAGTTGATTTCTACCACAGATTTGTATCCTTCCTAATGTAGGTTGTACTAAACTGTGGGTGCCGAGCAAGAATGTCACTTCCACATTGCTACCTGTTAGTGTCGTAAGAGGTGACTAAAGGTAAAATAATGGAAGGTGGGCTTTTTTTTTTAATGCCTGATAGGTTAGCCTTTGACATCGAGAAACTAACTTCGAGAGTGGAATTCATGGTTCGGTCTATCTGGCAACTAGTGTGCTGTATCGGACACACTCCAAATTTAAAATATCCTTCCTCCTAGTGTTGTGATTACAGTGCTTATGGTGGTGTATATCGATTTTATATAGATAATTGTCGATATTATGTTACCCTTCTTATGGTAAATTTTTGATTCCAACCATGGAATTTCTACACGGAATTTCATAGTCATCTGGACCATCACTGCTTCTAAAAGATACAGTGGAATTTAAACAGATATCGTACAACTTATTAATTTCTATCTATATAGTTTTGTCTTACATAGTTAGTAAAATATCTACTACACTTATTATATAGCCATTATTATTATTATTCAATTTATTATATGTATTATATAAAAGATCTTTATTTTACTTGTTTGAATTAGTTTTATGTATATCTAAACACACTCAAATACTTATTTTATACCTAACCTGTTACACTTCGAAGGAAGCCTTATATAATAAACCATTTTTAATATTTTCAAATACCGAATTTCTTAATACTCGCGATCAATTTTTTTTCAATAATGTCGTAGTTTGATATTTGATTAGGTTATTTAGGGAGTCATTTAATATTTTGCGAATCATAGTAATTACTTTATTTATAACCTATATATATAACTTAAAGCTTATAAAACAATATTTGGTAAGCTAGAATGAGTTTGGTAAAATTATAAGTTAGAATGAGTATTCTAATTTACATTTTTTTCCGTTGTTTTAGTCTTTCTTTTATGTAATTGTGACGGATCAAGCCCAAGGCCCGCCTGATGTTAAGCGGATACTGATGTTAAGCGCATTTCGTTACAAGTCAAGAATTGCACTGCGCCCGTCACCTTGAGACATAGTTGTTAATTACATAGCCTCTGACCACTATCTCACCTGATGGTAAGTGATGATGTGGTCGACGAGGTTGTTCAGGTTAACCTAGAATTACTGGCTCTCAAGGACAGCTGCCGGAACACACCGTTAGGTGCTTGGCGACAGATTTTCTACTTGAGGGTGGTCGCTAGCCTGGCGGGCATTCGCAAAATGCCCTACCACCATGCTATAACGACTGCCATCTTAAGACGACAACCGGGACCGTCGGCTTAACGTGCCCTCCGAAGCACGGAAACGCTCAGTAGTAATGTCACTAGCGGTCACCCATCCAACTCATGACCACGCGCGACGTTGCTGCCTTGATGCCCTTCCATCATGCTTTCAAGCTTTAGCCCGCGGCGGGATTCGAACCATGGACATGCGGCACGGCAGTCCATAGCCAATGGCACTGAGCCATCGCTGCTTCATATTTCTTCTGTATTTTATTTTCAAATCAAATCAAATCAAATCAAATTGTTTATTTGCAAGAATACAAGTTAATAGGATCTTAAAAATATTATTACACACAGTTGTACTCTGTCTGCAAGCAGACGTGCAAATATTTCATTCAGTTACATTGCAATTTAAATTACTCTTATATTTTACATAATAATTTTATTCATACATTTATATTCTTTAAACTCCTTAATACTATAAAAACAATTATTTAGCAGCCATGCAGTCAATTCTTTTTTAAATTTATCACCAGACAGTAATTTTATCCTATCGGGTAAACAGTTGTAGATTGATAGCGACATATAGTAAGCGTTTCGCTTGTATAAATCTTTTCGGGCAGGAGGTTCAAATAGAAGATTTATAAACTTTGATCTTTTTTGACGGGTATGCACTTCACTGCGTTTCAGAAAATAGCCAGGGTTTTGTTTGGCAAAAACACAAATATTTTTAATATACAAACACGGTAGAGGAAGTATGTTGCATTTTTTGAAAAGTGGCTTACAGCTGTCTAGAAACCAAGCCCTATTAATTACTCTCACACAACGTTTTTGCACCATAAATACTCTGTCTATATCAACCGAGCTACCCCACATTATCAGGCCATAGCTGAGAAGAGATGATACATGGCCATGATATGCCATCAAAGCCGCCTCCATGGACACAGTATTCCTAATTTTTTTTAGGGCAAAAACGAAACGTTCCAGTTTCTTGCACAATGTATCTATGTGTGTTTTCCAGTTTAGATGTTTGTCAAGGGTCAGTCCTAAAAAATTATGGTTGTCAACATTGTCAATGAATTGATTATTATAAGTAATGTCAAGTTGTAAAGGATTAGAATTATAAGATTGAAATTGAATTAGTTTTGTTTTGCTAATATTGATATTCAAATTATTAGTTTTCATCCAATGGATCACGTCAGAGAGGGCTTTATTTACAGTTTCTTCTGCTTGACTTTTGTCCGAACATTTTATAACTACTGTAGTGTCATCTGCGAAAAGAAAACATTTATGGGGAGTAGCGTTAGGCAGGTCATTTATATATATTAGAAACAATAATGGCCCCAATATACTGCCCTGTGGGACACCAGTATTGTTAACTAACAGCTCTTCTCTTATTGATAGCTGTGAAAACTAAAATATTAACTTACATTATGTGGATTAGCTAAAATGCGCTGACTTCATTAAAAATAGACTTAGTAGAATAGACATGGTGAGTGAATCATGTTAATTTATGTGTTAATTGATAAGTATCCCGTGGGGTACCGTACTAGAATTTTACTCCACCATTGCTATCAGTGTCATTGGTATTGTAAGAGGTAACTAAAGGTAAAATACCGAAAGGTGGGAAGCAGCGCTTTCTGAGGAACTGATATCTTAAACTGCGATCCCCAAGACGCCTGCCAAGCGTGGGAATTATGACAAACTCTCCCTAAATGGTGGAGGATGTGTTCGGAAGTGGACAATCCTGCCAATACAGCAGTTTGTAAGTGTATTTGACGTTGTAATTTGCTAACATTAGGTTTTGTTACACAGTAGTTTCCATTGTTTACCTACTTCTTACAGCCAAGCATAAATAGAATTCACACTCAACGCTTAAGATGTTTATAGATATATTACACTATATCGATATCGATTAAAATTGCACATTCATTCCGTCCCATCACTATAAATCACGTGATCGTGGCTTAGCCAATTAGAACGTGTTTCGATATGAGAAAAATTTACAGAAATTTGTTTCTTACAAAGCTAATAGAATGGCGTCTCTTCGGGTTACTTTCTCGAAGGCCTTTGACCACTATCTCACCTGATGGTAAGTGATGATGTGGTCGAAGATATTGTTCAGGCTAACCTAGAAGTACTGGCTCTCAAGGACAGCTGCCGGAACACACCGTTAGGTGCATGGCGACAGATTTTCTACTTGAGGGTGGTAGCCAGCCAGGCGGGCATTCGCAAAATGCCCTACCACCATGCTATAACGACTGCCATCCTAAGACGACAACCGGGACCGACGTCTTAACGTGCCCTCCGAAGCACGGAAGCGCTCAGTAGTAATGTCACTAACGGTCACCCATCCAACTAATGACCGCGGGCGACGTTGCTTAACTTTGCTGATCGGTTGAGAACAGCTAAGTAAACTTCGCTACGAGCGCTTCAAGACTAGACGGCTGATACAGTAACTAGGTAACCTATAATTGTTTTTTTCTAATAGCTAATCAATCATTATTGATTATTCATACAGTATTTACACCCCGAAACAACTTCACTTTAATCAGCCAATAGTTTTTATACATAATATTGCAAATGTATTTAACTGCATATTTTCAATGTCGAATGGTTCCTAAACTTTTCTTCGTGACTGGACCATGTATAATCCTAATAAATAGAAAAACTTAGAGCTTTTGTCAGTGGCACAGCTACCGGAGTGTTCGACGGAGCAGTGCCCCAGGTCCCTCAAGCTCAGGGGGCCCCTCGGTCTGACTTACAAACTATAAATTTAACCAGTGAAAATTTCTCCCGCATTCGGAATATAAGTAAACCAGAGTCGAGGAACGCGAGTTTAATAAAGGAAACTAATTTGAAAAAATACAGGGGAATTCCCAACAAGTGTTCAACAACAGTACTCTGTTTATAATATGTGGGCCAGCTTGCTGAAAGTGTTCAATTGATAGCTGGTCATGCCCTGGTGACTTACCCTTCGTCATATATTTAATGGTTTTACGCACATCTTTGGCAATAAAACGTGTACCAACTGCACCATTTGGCAATTCAGCACTGCGCACGCCACCGTTAGCCGGACTTAAAGGGGATTGAACACGAAAATGCCCTCTAAAAATATTGGCAATATCCCGAGGATCACTCACCCCATCAACACTCACAGGAAGACCAGCCATATACAAAGTTACTTTATGAGACCAGCCTGGCTAGCATCTTTGCACATGAGAGATATGTCACGCACGACACGAGAGACAAGTAGCGGACGATAGCAGCGGCCGCACCACGATAAGATCTGTTCATTGAGATTATCTGTGGACGATTCTCCATTGCGCTGTTTGTTGGTTGAATTTTGAACAGTTTTAGGAAATAAGCAGTGATGGACTGTGAACCAACAAAATACCATACTTTTATGAACGATTAATTTATTTTTTTCCCGTTCTCGACACTTCATTAGGAATTATGTTAGGTATGATGGCTATGCAGGTTATGATTAAAAACTGTTCCCGTTGATGTAATTTTCAAACGAATGATACATTGGATTGCCGACTTTTATGCATAAAGTATTTTATTTTTATCTTTTTTGACGATGGTTATATCACTATAAAATATTATTACATATATTGTTAAATAAAGAACAAATAAATGGGACCATAATCTGTTTTATCCCTATCAGCTTATCTGTTTTTCGTTTCATTAAACAATATTTTTGAAGATATAAATATACAGCAAAATCTGTTCGTAATAATACTTCGCAATAACATAATATTATTTATATTGCGCAATATTACTTATTATAATATTGCACAATCTTCACGATTATTTTTTAATATGTTTAGCATTTTTTTTAAAGATATTCTAGACTTTACGTTCTCTAGGACAATAAATAGCGCACAGTTATGATTATTTTTACACATATCTCTATCAATTTGTGTGTAATGTAATTGAAAACAAAATTAGAAAAAACATTACAAATTTGCCGGAAAAAAAAATGTAAAGTAAGGTTTTTAGGTTCTAGTACTTAAAATAGTGGTTCTTGAGACTAACTTTTCACGTCAAGACGTGCCCTACAACAACTTACAATGTCTTGCAAAGTCTCATTTAACTATATGATAGACTTGAGGAGTTCTTTAAGGGTTGGCTAATGAAAAGGTATCGCAATAACTAGTGCATTTATCCAATCATATAGGTACCTGTAAAATTTTAGCTCAATACACTTAATAAATAAAGAGATAAAGTAAAAAAACCCACAAGATGCGAAATTAGTAATAAGCCGACCAAGTTTGAATGGTTACAAAAAAGCGGCGGGAGTATATCATATGCGTGTCCTGACACGCTCTTGGTCGATTATTGTCTTCGTTAGTCATCAAAATGTAGGCTTTTGCCCAACTGTGGGACAATTATATAATTTGCCCTGCAAAATTTTATAAGAAGTATGAAATATATTGGTCGAACTATCTAACTACTATAGTTGCAGTGATGACAAAGATATTGCACTATAACTATAATAAATTAAATTTAACTAAAACATGATTAGTTGCAAAACTCTTTACTGATTATCATGATAACTTGAATCATTATTTGGTGATATTACTTTACTATAAGTATATTTTATAAGCAGTGTAATACTGATCATATGACAGTTGTAAAGATACTTATTTAAAATAGTTTATATTATATACTTTATTTATATGTGTAAAAACATTGAAGATTTTATTATACTTATTGCCATATGTATATAGCTTGATATCACACAATTGTCAAATTCAAAGAGTACTGTGTTTGTGACGGTAGTCGCTTCGTCAGCTTGTTTGTTCACTGCTATAAAAGGGGTAGTGTAAGGCGAGTAGATTCTCTTCTTATTGACGACGAAGTGCTGCTTGATTTACGTTCGGTCGGACTGTCGTGCCGAGCAGAGCTCGGGGGTGTCTAAATATATTTGGAAAGTAGTCATTAATGACGAAGTGCTGCCCGATCAAGATGTTGTCAAGTTTATTAAGTTATTATTCTCTTTTCTGATATTACATAACGACAAACCTCGTTTAATAGTAATGGTAATTTTGGACCATTACATGGATTGTTAAAAATGTTTTGGTAATTTATATATCGAATAAGAAAATATCTGTTTATGTAAGCAATGACTTATGATATGTTAATTAATAGTTGATAAACCAGAAAAAGTGTAAATAAAGTGTATAGAATAAATATTTTATTTTTTTATTTTATTTTTATTTTTACAATTTAGGGATTCTTACAGCTAGGTATAGCTTAAAAATCTATGTAGGTGCTGAAGGCCATTTAAAAGATTCCACTAATAAATTGAGAGAATTATTCTTATCGAGTAGACTAAAACATAGAGAAAATCAAAATAATATTATACAACACTTGCACAAGAATAGAATTAATTGAAAAATGCATTAGACAATACCCTCTTAACTTGCTCGACAGACGTATTAAAAATATCAAGGTCATGCCGAGGTGCTACGTCATTGAAACAACGATTATATATTTAACATATTGTTAAAAGACGTTTAAAAGAATGGCCCCGAGTTACTTACCCGTTCTTCTCGCAGTGGCTCTATACAATTTTGTTTGCTGAACGTGGCAGTAAAGTGTAGAATATTCAATATTAAAATTTTGTAAGAGCGTCGTAGACGCCTAAATTGAATAAATGGTTTTGACTTAGACTTTGTTATGGATACGTTATTGTCTCTAGGTACAAGTCGTTTTCTATTTTTATGCTTCTGGTGAATTTAGAATGACTTAGATTGCATTTCTGTTCGGAAGTATTGTTCGAGAAGTATATTTAATTGAACTTTTTTATGAACCAGTATAATGTTACAAGTCTTTAAATACCCCAGTGGGTCACCTGAGTATTTATTTTTAGGAGGTACAATAATTTTCAGTATTCTATACTGTATGTTGTATATGTCGTCAAGATATGTTTTGTTAGTTCGTCCGTAGCTGCTAAGTACTTCGCTGCAGCACTGCTCTGCACCTCCGTAATTGCATTAGGTAGTGATGGTCGCTCTGATACCACGTCGCGCCGCACCTCTGTAGTGCGGTCCCAGCTTTAGAGGCGCGTGGATGGCGTTATGCTACAATATGCTAGCTTGTTTACGTATTCATTTTCTATTACAACTTTTTTCAATAAAATTTATTTATGGTTTTTCATGCATTTTATTTTAGTAGATTAGAATTACTCTCTTGGAAATAATATTCTATAATTTAAAAGTCTGTATATATGATGCGTAGTAATGCAGTAGAAATGTATTTCAAGTAAGTAAACTTTGTTATTCAAGTTAAGAGGCATTTCACATTTTAATGCGGTATACGAAGATTTTAAGCGCTTAATTTTCTATCATAGGAAACATCTACAAGTTGTTTAATAATTGATAAAAATAGAATAATCTGTTCTCTTTTCAGGTAATGTACCAGATTTACAAACATAACATTAATTATTTTGTAGTGACCAATCTCCCGCACCTTGTTTTACGAATTAAAGTACACATAGCCAACTTCAGAGTTATATCTCTTGTATAAAGGTTCATCAAATTATCTTAAAAAAAAAACTGTGCATCAGGCATATAATCTTGTTGACACATAGTGTACTAGAATATCGCTAATTAATCGTCATTGTAGAAAAATAAATAAAGATCTTGCGCCAATTTCCACGAATTATATCAGCAGTTTACCATCCTATATTGCGTTTAATAAAGTGTAATTCCAAACAGATATTATATAAAAAGAAAGTTCATTCTTTAATTATTCTGATCTTTAATAAATTGTGATATTAACTCTGTTTTGTTAGACAAGAAAAAATATGTAACATAACTCGAAATGCACATAAATTGAAATGTACAAGCGCGAGGCGCTCAGTACCGCGCGAGCGCCCATCGAGGTAGGACCTGTGTTCGTTTTCCTTGCTCTGACGTCTCGTACGCGGAACGCTTAGATGCAAGTTTATAGTGCGACCACAGAGTTTTGATCATGTCGATATTTTTTTTAAGTAACAGACTATACTTTATTTTTGTTGTCCATAATATAAGTATTGTTGTCTTGTTAAGTAACTACATCTTTAGTTTCTGTTCATCCATTGTGTTAAAAAAAGGAAACGTCACAATTATGCAGCCTTATACAGCGTTATTGGAAAAATGCTAACAACCTCACAGGGTTGACTTCTTCTTTTTGGTCTGCTAGTTTTTATATTATTATAGTTTATATTAGTAACTCACTATAACTTTTGTTTTAGGAGGATTAGATGACAGGCGAATAATTGATTTCCAATATTTTTGGATTCAGTTAATGTCTATAAGTGAACACAGCGATAACTTCAGCTGGAAATTAAACTACCTTCTATTGAAAATTTGTACAAACCGGCCTCCCGGCTTTTCCAGCATTTGTACAAACCGGGATACCAGTTAGCGGTCGATAGTCGTATTTACAAATTTACCATAAATCTGCGTAAGTCCGACTTTCATAATCCAAATGGTTTTCAAAAGGATGCATCCTTACCCATACAAGAAAAAATCCATATTTTTCTGAGATAACGTATGAAGTAGGAAGTATTTTGAATATTTTGATGAAATCTGAAACCAGCACAAATTACATTTTGGCCCCAAAATATTACGTCATTTCATATTAATATCGTAACTACTTCAACAGTTATAAATCTAGAAAACTGCAATTTTGCATATGTATAAGTCATTTTTCACTCGATATATTTTGCAACGCAAACACTTACCGATGCAAATTTGCGTATTATATAATCTCGTAACTAATTTTAAACTTCTAAACCAAAAATCTGAAATAATACAGGTGTATAAATTACATGTAAATAATAATATCAAAGAAGGACCAAAGCCGTAGGTGGTATAGTTTTTCAGAAAAATTAATTGCTCTCCAATACAGTTTTCCCGCCAAAGTTCTTAAAACAATTGGGTTGTTTTAATTTTGTTACTTTAAAATATTTGGCGTAAAAATCTGTAACAATGCATGGCTAAAGAACAATAGTAAATTATCATATTAAAAGAAGGTCGAAGTTCTAGGTGAGTTAGTTACGAAAAAATAGAAATAGCAATTAAATTACTATTTCCCACCATTTTTGTCGTGTGTTCAAACCCCATTTCCAGTATTTTGTTGTATAAAAAGGTGTATTATCATTTATTTTCTATAGAGGAAAAAGTGAGCATAAGAGTATATAGTGAGGATTGCATTGGTACCAATAAGTATATACATACATACTGCTTGGTACCAATGCAATCCTCACTATATACTCTTATGCTCATTATTTCCTCTATAGAAAATAAATGATACATAAAATCACGCCTCTTTCCCGTAGGGGTAGGCAGAGACCACGGATTTCCACTTACTACGATCCTGACATATCTCTTTCGCTTCATCTATACTCATCAATCCTTTCATACATAAGCGTCGGTTTAGGGTACTTTTGACCTGGCCTTTTTTCAGAACGTCTTCAATCTGATTTCGGAAGTATATATATGTTGATTATAGATTGCATCAAAGATATTCGATTTAAAAACAAAAAAACCTCAAAATCTGTAAATATATATTTACATTTCGCTGTTTGGTCTACTCAAACTAAATAGATGAAAATGTTATTTTTTTTAATGGTGTAGGTGATATATTATGGTATGGGAATATGAGGGTGACATGTTAAAGTAATGGAAAACCAAAAACGTCATGGGACGTTTGTGGTTGGTACTAAGTTGTTTTCCGGATGCACAGAAAAATAAACCTCAATCCTATGCATGGTCATTATGACAGACAGTTTTAACGACTGGATATAGATACTGAAGAGTGTGAACGAGGAAAACAGCAATTTTTGGAAAATTTAAAAGAAAGAGCTTTTAGTCCGCAGCTTTTAATCAATGCCGTTACATAAAATATTTATATAATTTTAAGCCATATAATTTTTTAATTATGTAAGTTTTTTGTTACAATAAATGATTCGAACATATCAATTTTTTATTCATCAAGGATGAAATTTAAATAAAAGATTCACGATGCAGGTTGACTATTTAATGTACATGCCTACTTCTTTTCTATAACATTAGCAAGTAATCGACAAGAAATTGATTATTTACTCATGCCAATCACACAATTTTTAAATTCGCAACTTAGATTCCTTTATTAATGAGTGCTAGTATCAAAATATGTTACTCACAGTCACGCTATTCCGTCGTCACTTCTTTCGCTTGTGTATGCGATGCGCTGGCATTTACCTAAACTTCAGTAGCGTGATTTTGTGAAATGGCTCTTAATATTGGTTTTGATATAACTAAGAATTCATTTGAATTTTAAAAATGTCTTATTGCGTGTGTTACATTAATAAGTACATAATTTTTTTTTTGCCGGTATGTCTTTTACCAATATGCTGCAATCTATAATAAATATTTTTAACTACTACAACGAAAGCATTTAGTCAACCTAGCTGCCATTGCAGGCTTGCAGGCAGTCTAAACCCACCAGCCCTTTACCAGTTGGCAGCGTGCCCAGCATGCCCAGAACTATTATTCTAGTATTCCAATGTACCAAATGAAGTAGATGGATTATATATACCTATTGGAACTAACAATACCGCAGCCATAGGTGTGAAAACTATGAACGTGACAGTTGATGTCGTCTTTATCTGTTATAATTTTATATTTTGGCTACAATTGATATAATAGTTATCTAGAAATAGATCTCAAGCATGACAGTTATAAGACCTAAGATTAATCGCAGCCATAAGTGTGAAAACTATCAACCTAACAGTTGTGTCGTATTTATCTGTTATAATTTTATATATTGGCTACAATTGATATAAAAGTTATATAGAAATAGTACTCAAGCATGACAGTTATAAAACCTAAGATCTATCGCAGCCATAGGTGTGACAACTATCAATGTCACAGTTCATTTCGTATTTATCTGTTATAATTTTACATTTTGGCTACAATTCATATAATAATTATCTATTAATATTAGGTCCTTACATATGAAATTGGCGTTTTTCGTACTGGCCACTTTAATCACGAATTTCTCCTCTTTGGTAAGGAATTCCAAATTCAAATTTGTACAGCTATAGACTCATGTATTTGTGCTTCGATGATCGTCATTCATTTGTTTTTTTTCTTCTGTTTTTTTCTGTTTGCGTCACCCATTTTACAAAATGGAAAACCTTAAATATCGCATTATTTACGAGTACGAGTTCCGCCGTGGCACTAGTGCTGCGGAAACAACTCGAAGGGTGAATGATGTGTATGGCGGCCGTGTTGCAAAAGAAAACACAGTTCGTTTTTGGTTCCAACGTTTTCGTTCTGGAAATTTCGACCTGCAGAACAAGCCCCGTGGACGGCCTGAGACTCAAGTTGATAATGAAGAGTTGAAGGCTATTGTGGAAGCGGATCCATCGCAAACCACGTCCGAGTTAGCTGCAGGCTGCGATGTTAGTGATAAAACTGTTTTAATTCACTTGAAGCAAATTGGGAAGATTAAAAAGCTTGAAAGGTGGGTACCTCACGAATTGACTGAAACAAACCGGCAAACGCGCGTCGACTGCTGCGTTACATTACTAAACCGGCACAATAATGAAGGTATTTTAAACCGAATCATTACCTGTGATGAAAAATGGGTTCTTTACGATAATCGGAAGCGCTCAGCGCAATGGTTAGATCCTGGCCAGCCAGCCAAATCCTGCCCCAAGCGAAAATTAACCCCAAAAAAGTTACTTGTAAGCGTTTGGTGGACTAGTGCCGGTATTGTTCATTACAGTTTTTTCAAATCTGGCCAGACTATTACGGCTGATGTCTATTGTCAGGAATTGCAAACCATGATGGAAAAGCTAGCGGCTAAACAACCTAGGCTGGTCAATCGCTCCACGCCACTGCTGCTTCACGACAACGCTAGACCACACACTGCGCTACAGACGGCTACTAAATTAGAAGAGCTTCAATTGGAAAGTCTAAGACATCCTCCGTACTCCCCGGACCTTGCTCCAACAGATTACCATTTTTTTCGAAATTTGGATAACTTCTTGCAAGGGAAAAAATTCAACTCCGATGGGGCAGTCCAAATCGCCTTCAAAGATTTTATTGATTCCCGTCCGACTGGTTTTTTTAGTAAAGGGATCAATGAACTACCTATGAGATGGCAAAAGTGCATAGAAAATAATGGTTCATACTTTGATTAATTAAATATATTATATTAAAAAATATTCGACTTTTTGTTCCTCCCATACAAAACGCCAATTTCATATGTAAGGACCTAATAGATCTCTTTTTTTTATATCCGTATGGCTTCTCAACCATTTTATTTCACTCTATGGTATTTTAGCAGAATTAAACAACGCAGAAGACTATTGATAAATGCAGTTGAAAATTCCCGCGGTACAACCGCATTACAGTACACTCGAGCCCACGCGGCGAACGTGCGGCGAACTGACAGGGCCACGCGGTACACTTTTCAAGCCACGCCCGCTGCGGTATGGTTTGCGTTCTGTTGTTTTTGAGCTTGAATTACATTTCTTTTCATATTTATTCGTAGCTTTTACCCCACCTTCTTCTTCTTCTTCTTCATAAATGGCTCTTATCGTTGCTTTGACGATATACTGCCAATGTCTTGTCTGTGTGGCCAGTGTACGGTATAAAAAAAAAGGTTTAACGGTCTAAATATCTCAGCAAGTGTATTGAATATTAAATAGTAGAAAGAAATATAAAAGTTAAAGGAAAGTATGCTACAACTTAATATTATTAGATTTTATAAAATTACTTAAAACATAAATAAAAGGAGTGAACACAAGTGATAGGAGAGATTTAAAGTGGACAGGGCGAGGGATATCAGAATTTAGAATATCATATAAAGAATAAGAAAGTTTTGGACAATTGAAAAAGATATGATCTAGAGTACCTTCCTCCAGGCCACATTCACAAATAGTGATAGACAAAGAGTGATCTCTGACCCTAATTTTAGCAAGAAAAGCCGGAGAACAGACATGAACTAAACGTGAACGAATTATTATTGAAGTACACAATATATCAACTTTTTTAAATTTGAAAAACCAAGGCTTAGAAGGAATTTGCGGTTGAATATCACCAAAACGTCTACCTTTGATATATTTTGATCTATCCCAAAGAGTTTGCCAGTTATTTATCAAATCTTTTTTTGCTAGAATACGTAAATCCCTAGCAAAGTATTTCGAGTAATCATCAAGGCCAGTTACAATGGCTTGCTTAGTCAAATTGTCAACAGTTTCATTTCCTTCAATACCGCAATGTCCAGGAGTCCAAGCTAAAACTACATTCACTCCAGAAGAGTGACATTTGTATAATATTTTTCTAATTTCCAAGTTAGTCCAAAGCATGTCTTTAGAGCGGAATGGAAATTTAGATATATCTTGTAAACTACTTAGAGAATCCGAAAAAATTATAGATTTATTTATTTTATGTGATTCGACATATTTAACCGCTTCTAAAAGAGCTACAGATTCGCCTGAGTATGAGGATGAACAAGGAGGACATCGATAATTCAAAATTATCTTATATTTAGGAATCCAAACAGCTGAACCAACAAAACTGTCATCATTTAACTTTGATGCATCTGTATAAATGGGTATCCAATCCGACCAATGACGATTCAAATTATCCTGAAAAATCTTATCAGCACCAGGAGAATTTTTGTTAATACCAAAATGTAAGAGAATGTTTGGTCGAAAGATTAAACTTTCATATGAAACATTAAACAAAGGATGAACTGAACTCTGAAATAAAGAGTAAGATAAATTAAAAAGTATATTATAAGAATTTAATAAAAGTGGTGGATCCTTATGACGCCAAAAGTTTGAAGAAGTAACCAGATTAGATAAAGAGTATAGCTTAGATAAAATATTATGATGAGAAAATTGAGCAGCTTGAAAGAAAAATCGATCAGCTAAGAATTGACGACGTAGACTTAGTGGAGGATCAACGCACTCCACTTGAAGAGCGTTTGTGGGTGAAGATTTCATAGAACCTGAAATGATACGAAGGCAACGAAATTGGATAGAATCCAAGGACCTTAAGGACACTTTACTGCAAGGTTCTAAAAGGAACACACCATAGTCAAAATAGCTTCTTATAATAGCATTATATAATAGTTTTTGACAATAGGGATGAGAACCCCACCAGATATGGCACGAAGAATGTTAATACTTTTTTCACATTTATTCATAATGTATTCAATATGTCGTGAGCCAGATAATTTTGAGTCTAAAATGAGACCAAGAAACTTTGATTCACTATAAGTCGTGAGACATTGATCATTAATAAAAATTTGAATATCATTCTAGAAAACACAACCACCTTACTTTTGTCTGAAGCTAATGTCAGACCATGCTCATTCAGCCAAACAGAAAGATAAGAAAGAGCAGTATTAAGACGGGAAACAGAATCTGATACGGATTCAGAAGAATAATATAGAGCTATATCATCTGCATATTCTAGAATTTCACAAAATGAGTCCACACTTTTACAGAGGTCTGAAGTATATAAACTGTATAATAAGGGACTCAATACTGAGCCTTGCGGAAGGCCCTTCCAAATTAATCTCGGAGTAGAAACAGAATTTTGATATTTGACAGATATAAGTCTGCCAGCCAAAAGACTAAATATAATATTTGTCATCCTTATAGGTAAATTTAGTCGTAACATTTTTTGTCTGAGAAGAGGGAGAACAACATTATCATAGGCTCCCGTGATATCTAAAAATACACCAATTAAATGTTCATTTCTCGAGAATGGAAGACGAATATCAGTTGTAAAAATACCAAGACTATGAATAGTACCCAATCCTTTCCTAAATCCAAACTGTGATTTAGAAAGTATATTCCGCTGTTCTAGCAACCATTCTAATCTATTTTTTATTAAATTTTCAAAAAATTTTACCATAACCGATGATAATGCTATTGGTCTGTATGAAGATGGGTCTAAGGGATCCTTTGCTGGTTTTAAAATAGGAATTATTATCTGATGTTTCCAAATTTCAGGAAATTCACATTTCTCATATATCTTGTTTATAATTTTTAAAAAACCTTTTTTTGTCTCTGAACTTGAGCGACATAGAAAAGAATATGGAATCCCATCTAATCCCGGAGATGAATCTTTAAGATGATTTAAAGCAACATTAAGTTCATCAAATGAGAAGAGAGCAGCCATGGATGAGAAAGGCACGTTGTTTTCGGAAAGAGAAAAAAAATCTTCAGAAGGAACAAAAGGAGGGGCCAACTTGTCAATAAAGGCTTCTAACCAAGAAGAATGGTTTGAAGATATTTCATGAGAATTACTACATGAGCTTCTAAATTGTTTAATTTTCTTCCAAATGATTGAAGGAGGTTTTCGAGGTGAAAGACTCTCACAGTAGGATATCCATCCTGTTTTTTTCCTTTTAGATAAAAATCTCCTTGATTTTGCTAAAACCTGTTTAAAAAGGATAAAATTAAAAAGATTGATATGTAAACAAAAATATTTTTCAGCTTCATTTCGTTCTCTAATGACAGCAGTACACTCTGAGTTCCACCAAGGAGGTGATCGAATTTTTGAGCTTCGTTTTTTTAATGAAATAGTGGAGTCTGCAGACATAAGAATAGCAGCCACAAATTCATCATATACCAAAAGGAAATTATTATCATCAATATCATCAAGCGAAGCAACTCTAGTATCTAAAGAAGCAGAAAATTTCTCCCAGTCAGCATTTTCTAGTCTATATTTTAAAAGAGGAGGAAGAGGAGGGTTTGTGTGAGATATGGTAGATGTAGAAATAAGTATAGGAAAATGATCACTTCCATGCGAGTTAGACAACACAGACCAAGATAATTGTGAGGCCAATGATGAAGAGCACATTGATAAATCTACAGCGCTGGGACGTTGAATTGGTGAAACACGACGAGTAGGGGAACCGTCGTTTAAAATACATAAATTTAGATCATCCATAATATCGAGGAGAATAGAAGAAAAAGAATCTGAAAAATGAGAACCCCATAACGAATGATGACAATTAAAATCACCAAGTATAATGATAGGAGGAGGAATAGCAGAAAATAATGGCAATAATTCTGAAATTATAGAAGCATTGGCATGGGGTATATATATAGAAATAAAAGAAATATTTAAAGCTCTTACAGCAACAATATTAAACCTGCCACTGTGAGCAGGAAGGGAAAGAATTGAATATTTTAATGTTTTTTTAATAAGAAGGGCACATCCTGCCCACCCGTCATCGCGATCATCTCTGAAACAAGCATAGCCTGGAAGACTAAATATAGAACCAGGCCGGAGAAATGTCTCAGAGATGGCCGCGACAACGGGTTTATAAGTATTAAATAAATATATTAATGCATGTTTTTTTTGGCGTACACTCCTCACATTCCATTGAAGGAACTGATCCATTGTGATTATTTTCAACAACCAATGAAATTTTTTTTAAAACCTCTCTGATATTGTACGGTAATGATGAGTCTTCAAATTTTGATAACATATTAAGTAAGGTGAATGATAACAGTTCTAAAAAAATTATAAATTGGGGAGCACATGGTTTCAAGGGCGTAACCATTCGGAAGTGAGAAAGGTGGATTGGCAGACAGCTCGCGATGAGCATTTCTGTCGTAGGATTTTCCTAGAGTTGGTGTTGGACGACGTGAAGTTGAAACAGTTTTTTTGTATGAAGAAGGACGATGAACAGCAGAATTATCAGGGAGAGAAACGGGGGTGGGGGAGGATTTGACCATATCAGCATATAGGCGACGTTTGATACTGGGAACTCTTAGAGCTGCTTCGCTGTAGCTAATATTATCTTCTGCTACAATGGTTTTAATTAATTTTTGTCGACCATGCTCTGGACATTTTTTGTCAGTAGGAAAATGATTAGCCGAACAAAATAAGCATGTAGTTTCTTTTTCTATGATCTGACATGTGAGTCCAGTGTGAGGTTGACCACATTTGTAATATCGTGGTTTCGATCGACACAACGTCTGTACATGTCCAAATCTACAACACGATAAACATTGTATTGACGGAAGTTGGTAGATATCAACCGGAATTGCGGCGTTGAAGCAGAAAACTTTTTTAGGTAAAATTCTACTCTTCAAAGTTATCGTCACAGTTTGAGTCGGAATCCATACAGGTTTGTTGTCAATGAAAGTTTTTCTATTGAGACGTCTGGCTTTGATAACAGGGCCACATCCTGGTGGGCATTCAATCGAACCTACTAATTCCTCCATCGACCATTCAACAGGAATGCCTCGTATCACTCCCATCCGAGTCAAATGGAAGGTGGGAATTTTAGCTTGATAATTGTGAGAGATCAAAAGGGAATTATCTAAGAATGCATTTGCATCTTTTGCCGAATTAAATGTAATAGCTACTTTATTACGGCCAATTGCTTTAATGTCATCAGAAGAAATGCCACTCACTTTATTGCTAAAAAGGAGCTGAGCTAACTTGAGTACTCTCAACGAAGAGCCTGGAGTAGAATCAGGAATCACTTTTGTGACATGAACCAGGAATGGACCTAAGTCACTCTCATCATATCTAAAATTATTATTTTGAGAAAATTCCGGAACTGTAAAAACATGTTGTGATGAAGAAGCTGGGCTTACATTTGTTTTGCTAGGAACGATGTCCTCACTAGCTTGGAAATCCCGAGGACGTTTTCTGGATTCCGAAGGAGTAGACGATGAGTCTATGAAAGGATCATGATCAGGAGGATCATCCCAATTCTCAGGATCACTTATTTTTCCGAAGAAAAATGAGTGATCCTGCTGAAATCAATATATAAAATGAATGTAAGAAAAATAGACTAACGATATCCAATTCACTGCCAACTGAAAATAAAAGTTATTTTTGTTTTAGTTTGAAAACTCGTACACAAAACCAGCACAAGAGTAGAAAATTTCTTCACTCTTCTTAAAATCAATTTATAGATTTATTCAGCCATTTTGCGTAAAATTGTTTTTAAATATAACGGCGATGTTCGGCCATCTTTTCCATTTTCACATGGTAGTTTTTTTTTTCTTACCCCACCTTGTATTTCCGTTTTATTACTGTACGAATCATTCAGGGCCAAAAATGTGACAACGAATATCCACTTTATTAGTTGTCATTGTTATGATAATGTCATTTGGTACATGACATTCACTGCGCCTAAGCAAGGATGTACATACTACTTTATGTTTCGAATATCGATAGAAATAAATTGTATGTTATTCCTAAAACTATTTTAGAAACAAGCAATACTCACGTAAACAAGAAGTCTACCAAAAATCACATGGTATCGAGCACGAAAAAATACAAAGCTTTAAATTTTTTTATCATATTCACTAAACGATATATGGCTATAATCATATTTAGAAAAATGTGATATATAATGTCTGTTTTCCATATGGAATAAAAGTCAACCATAAAGTTTGTTACCTATTACTAAAACCGTATTGTTGGTACAATGTAGTAATAAAGCGTGATGTTCGGATGTTTGCTGACATTTATACAGCCAGATACAAATGTCGATATTTTAATGCACTTAATTGCTTATTTATATACTTACCTACTAGGTACTTATATTGCTTGCAATATCTGACAGGTAGCTTCGCATAGGCGGAAAGATCCAGGCACCTTTGTCATATTAATAGTTAATAGTTTTCGTGTGGGCCTTTTTGAATCAAAATTAATGCAATCAATTTTCCTTTTGTGAGTTGAATATGAATGTGGAAGAACAGAGGGGTAGGTAAAGTCAGATTTACTAAGGTACTTAATGACGAACTAACAGCGTGAAATATTATATGTGTTTATTATAGGTGTGTGTTTAAGAGTGCACCATGTACTTACTACACATATACATGTTGCACCGACCCACCTAGTGCAGGATAACGTCAGGAAATAGAGACTTCGACGTACAGAGAATTAAAATATCGATAAAATCGATCAATTATTCATCAACCCTAGTGTCATGTATGTGAGTGAAGTGAGAAGGGAGTCAAATGAAAAATGAATGACAAGCTGAAGCGTTTTGCATTGCATTGATTCTTGTCGTGTACTTATTCATATTTATTCATGTCCGGCCGGTCGTTGCGGTCGAATAAATCTAGTTCAATTTCTTTTTGTAGCTCAGTAATTTGATTTGATAGGCTACGACGTGACTGACGCTACAACAGAGTCGAAATAATCAGTAAGTAAATGTTATTTCTAATAAACTTCGTTGGTATATATTGTTATATTTCCTCTAGGTATTTATTGTTGTTCTAATCGTATCATGTTTGTCAGAGTGGGTGACTTGCAGTAACGATGGGGAGAACGTTGCTGTGTCTCCTGGTGCTGGTCGCAGCTGTGGCCTGTTCCAGTGGCTTCACTAGGTAAGTAAAAATAATATTGATATACCTAAGTACTTTCCAACTCAAATTTCATACTTGAGTCTAGGTTAAAGGTTCTAATAAAATAGCAATAGGTTCTCAGGACATGGTAACTTATTGGTTTTACATGTAGGTACCTAGTCAACTAGTGAATCTTCTATATGTCTTTCTCTTTGGGACTCTATTAATTACCCTATGGTGTACCTTCGCCTCTTGTGCCTTTAGGCAGTATCTTTTGAACATAAAAGAAAGCGGGTTGAAATTTTATTAATTATTAGAGTAGTTTGTTGCATGTAACTAGGGTTACCAAACAACAGTATCTTTTTTTTTATGTTATGGTGACGGTACAAGCTTGAGGCCCACCTGATGTTAAGCGGACTAACCTCTGCCTATAACAGACACTTTTCATCACAAGTGTCATGAATTGCACTGCACCTGTCACTGTGAGACATTAGTGAAAGTTTCATGTGCCTGTAATTTCACTGGCTCTCAAGGATAGCTGCGGGAACACACTGTTGGGTGCTTGCCGACAGATTTTCTACCTGAGGGTTTTTTTTTTATATGCCTGATAGGTTAGCCTTTGACCACTATCTCACCTGATGGTAAGTGATGATGTGGTCGAAGATGTTGTTCTGGCTAACCTAGAAGTACTCAAGGACAGCTGCCGGAACACACCGTTAGGTGCTTGGCGACAGATTTTCTACTTGAGGGTGGTAGCTAGCCAGGCGGGCATTCGCAAAATGCCCTACCACCATGCATAACGACTGCCATCCTAAGACAACAACTTTATCTGTAAAAAATATAAAAATAGAGAATTTTTACAATTTTTTTTAGTTAAAAAGGGCCCAGCCCTTTTAAACTAAAAAAAATTGTAATGAAAATGACATAATGTGTTTTACAGCAACAAAGATCTTTTTTGAGAATGAACTCAACAAAGTATATATCTCGGTCACTCTCTCATATTATTTTTCTAATAAATATTCTGAAAATAGAAAAATTGTACATTTCTGTATTAGATGTTACCAGAATTTTACAATCTGTATATGTATATATGACAGTTAGTGTGCACGAGCAGAAGCAAACTTTATTAATCTATTGTGAGAATTTACCCGACCTATGGGACCGATGTATTAATAGAGATAGCTCACTTGAGCTGGAGAATAATTTTGACTAATAATTTTGTTCTGTGCTGTATTTGTTATCTGTCGTGCTTTGTGACTTAAAATTATATTGTTCTAATAATAAGTTTTTAATGTGACCATGTATACAATGTTTCAAATTAATTTTTGTGAGGTAAATGTAACTGATTGACTTCGTTTTTATCTCAATAAATAATAATTTTTAATTTATGTGTATCAAATGGTGATAACTTTTCTTTGCTACTTTGGAGAATCAAAGTATGATCAGAATATGATGTTACAGTTATTCTTGACAGGCCAAGGTCTTTAAGTAGGTTTATAGGAATTTCGCATCTTTAAGCAGGTTATATGGTATACCCCTTTCCCACGGCACGGTAACTTCTATAAGTACTATTCGTTTTTGATTTTTTGAGTATAGAAATATGTCTGGTCTGGAAGATGAAACACCATCATCCTCAGGAATTTTGTAGTGTTTTTCATATGTGTCCATCAAGAGACAAATTACTTAGCATTCCATGGATTCACCGTGCGGGTGCCAGATCCATAACATTGCAGAGGAGGAGGCTAGAGGGGCCTGGGACTTGCAAAACAGGAGTAGGGTTAAGGGGCCCCTTTATGATGCATCAATGCTCCCCTTCCCGCACGAGCCTCCTCCCCTACCTAACCAAATGATCCGAGTTATAAACATGCGTAAAATTAAAATGAACTACATGTAACAAAAAGTCCACAAATCCCCTTATCAGGAGATTGTCTAAGGGGATTTCAGGAATAAGCTGTCAAGATGAAGTTCACCTCCATTACCCTTTTAGTTACACAATATGACTCCAGGTTATTTATAAATTTGAATGCTATTCTTTATAAGGACATCTTAGTGCCATTATATTATGCAACATTCAGACAAAATGGGAGGATTTGGACTGAATAGTCAGTAAATAAAATTGACAGGAATTCTCGAAAAATTTGATTTAGGTAGGCACCAGATAATAATAAAAATACAATTAAAAAAATTAAGCAAGTACTTACTTTTTTTTTTATATTGTTAGGTTTGCAATAACGCCTGCTATGCGGATTTCATTACAAAATCACAAATATATGATAGGAAAAATTTAAGTCCCGCACATGACTTAATTTTTTGCCTTCCACACTCACGCACAAACTACGGTCATCATTCATGTTTGTATCGTATCTGTTGTTCTTATAACAATATTTGTCATGATGTTGACATTTTTAACCCCTCAGTCTCTTCTTTTAAGAGGCTGCTATTATCCATTTAAAAACCTTAGTTCATAAATTATTGGTACACAATACTTTTAAGCATGCTGTGTTCACAGCAAGAAGGACGTGTGCGCCTGTACATGTTTTATAATGTAATTATCACTTGTGTTTAATTAAGTGTATATCCAGTTATGTGAACCATCAAGAAAAGAAAAAAAACTTAATATTTTCCTATTGTATATTTGTGATTTTGTAAGTTCTTACTTATCCATACAAGAAACTTGTTGGGCTAGAAAAAATGTGTTCTTGGTCCATAGACAAATTGTAATAAGTACAAATTTAAGTATCAATTCCTGATAATCAAATTATCTTACAAAATTATAACGTAAGGTAAAATTTAAACCACAAGCAGGATTCAAACCCATAACTATACCCGGAGCCGGGACATGCTCTGCTAATTTGAGCTGCAGTGATGTAGGTGAAGTATAAACTCGCAACCATCCATCCATTTTAATATATATTTATAACATTCCACTTTAGTCGATATAAGAGGTGCTGGGTTAGAATGGCACCCCGCCATCCAGTCGGTGTCGTAAGAGGTGACTAAAGGTAAAATACCGGAAGGTGAGCTGCAGCGCCTTCTGAGGAACTGATATCTTAAGCTACGATCCTCAAGACGTGGGATAATGGCAAACCCAATTAATTATTAATTTAATGGTGGAGGAGTTCAGCAGCGCACAATCCGGCTAGTACGGTACAATACTTGAGTCGATTTTAGACGATTGTCCCTTTGGTCGCCTCTTTTGATTTTCGATTGGCCTGTTCCTATGAACAGGAATGAGTTTTAGCATGTAAGTGTAATAATGAATGTTTATGGCGCAGAGTGCCGCTGTACCGCATGGAGACGGTCCGCACGCACTTCCACCAGGTGGGCACGGACCTGAACATCGTGCGGAGGAAGTACGCCGTCACGGGGCCTGCGCCGGAGCCGCTCTCCAATTATCTGGATGTACGTAATTGCAACTCGTAGCTGCTTTATGCTATAAGTGCTCATAAAAATAGCAGTAGCACTTGACAAATCTTCAAAATCAAATTGATGTAGATAGACGACAGTAACTGCTTACCACTAGGAGTGGCAGCCTGCTTGTTTGCTACCTGTTAAATAAAAGTAATAATATTTTCTTCCATGAATATACATATATTTTCTTTACATCACAAAGGACAACCCAAGAACATGTTAAACAGTTTAAGACAATATTAAATCTGTACCATAGTTAGTCCAGAAAACGATTGTGTGTAACCATAATAAGTACAGACTTAGCACACATCAGGTTTCCCAATATCCTGAAACAGAACACCTAAAGGTGTCAATTTAAAATGTTTGAAACTGTTGTTGCTTCGTCATATCACAAACTCTGCATCTCCTTTTAAATGACTTTGGAGATTTTGCCCAAAACAATGTTGATTGAAAAATAAACTTTATGACTTTAGTCTGACCAGTTCAAACTCTAAATCAAACAGTGGTTGTTTTCCGTGGGTTAAGTGTTCATTTCTCTATTTTTCGCGCGCATTTCTGACGGGGTAGTTAATACCGCCACGTGCTATTATGACCCTATTTCAACAGGTTTCTGTTTATTGTGTTTGTATTTATACATATTACTTACACATAAAACATTAAAGTAATCGGCTTCTGAAGCCCCTTAATCAATATACAACGCCTATAGTTACACTAAATATATTCTGTCCTTAAGTCCAGGACAACCAACCTAACGACATAAACCCCATCACTTGGTAGCTTCAATAATTAACGAGGCTCTGGCGTCCATCCAAACGTCTTCCTACCATCTTTAAAGTATTTAGCGAACCTGCGACCGGGGCAACGAACAGCATATTGCTAAATTAGATAATACTAGCTAAATGTAGCTAATACTAGTTACTAATCGGCCCAACTCCCACCTCCTAAAAACTGTCATGGAAAATAAACATCATTATTTCAAGCTTAAAACCTTGTCCGTCATAAAATACTATGTTCATATAGCGTTAGCTCTATCACACTAATGACTTGATTCAATGCGTGCAGCTCGCTCTCGCGTTAAAGTTCTAATGTACTTTGTTTCCTTTAATGCTATTTCGTAGTGCATAATAAAAATGCAAATGTAAGGTTACAATAAGACCTGATTAAGAGATGGTAGTTGGTCCCCAGGGCTAGTTGGCACGAGTGTGTTTGCATTACTCCTGATAACCTTTGCAACCTTTCCTTGGACCACAGTTGGTTATCTCTGCTCGTTCTGTTTGCTTTGTCTCCATATCGCTAGATTGGAAGCTTAGAGAGACATACGATCTGTTATATAAGTAACTTGACAAGACAATGACGAACTTGCTTCAAATAATAATGGCTGAGTAGCAATAGCTCGACTTCTGTGTAGGAGTTTCATGGCTTGACTCTCTCCGGCTCAAGCATGACCTTCAGGGCTATCCAGACAGGTAGTCGATGTCAATTTATGTGTCATTTATTTTTGCCCCCTAACTCTTCCCGTGGGTGTCTTCAGAGGCGACTAGGGGTAAAATATCTGAAGGCGGGCAACAGCGCCTTCTGAAGAATCGCTATCTTATACTGCGATCCCCAAGACACCTGCCAAGCGTGTGGTATATGGTAAAAGCCCCCTTGTTGGGGGAGGCTGTGTTCAGCCGTGGACAATCCAGCTGATACAGTACAGACACAATATACAATAAGTTGGCCCAGGTATAAGTAGGAAACATTATTATTAATTATTCTATTTCCTCCCCAATTAAGACGTTTATTTTACGTTAAACAATATCAAACACCTGATGGAAAGTGACGACGCGGTCGACAGTGGAGCATGCTTGCCTAGCAAATACCTGTTTACTCTGTACTTGAAGACTTCCAGATTATATATATCGGGAAATAGAGACGCTGGTAGGGTGTTCCACACTGAGATAAATGACTTCCGTCCTTCATTACTTATTGACGTGCAGAATAATTAATAATGGTGATGCCTGGAATAATATCATGAGTATGATGAAATAGCACGAAGGCAGATATAATTCAGGTTTCATCCCTGCAAGTTTTAATTCTGATAACGAACAAAAGTCATGACAGCCTTTCATTTCAAAATAAAGTAACTAAATACAAAATTATTACGATATACCTGCTTTTTAACAGGAATTTCATAACTAGTTTTCATATTTGTCGTGAGCAAAATGTATCACGACAATTAATCAAGAATTAATGCGTAACTGAAAATAAAATACCAAGACCGAGCATGACTAAAAGACATAATTTTCTACCCCAAGAATTGTAATTGAATCATAAGCAGTATTGGGTTTTTACCAATAATTTACTATTATGTATCGTTCTAAATAATTATTGAAATAATTATTCGTTGGGAAAACAAATAAAGATTGTAATGTCAAGTTCAACTTTCATGACCGACACGACGCGGACGTCCCTTACATAGACTTTGCAGTGACGCGAATGCTTGCCTGGCTGGCTACCACCCTCAAGTAGAAAAGCTGTCTCTAAGCTAACCTAATGTCCTTTTATTTTAGGTCACGTTGAAGCCAATATCCATTCTGCCCATTCTAGCTTTAGCCTGTTGGTCAAAAATTTTCAACCAATGAGTCATCATCAGAGATTTATCTTCTTCTTAGTGGTATTGAGTATATTCTATATTAAATAAACTCATTTTATTTAGATATTTCTTCATGATGCATACTATTCACTCCTTGCAATTTCATCAAGATCTGTTCAGCCATATTATTGCCAAAGAGTTCAAACTGACAGTTCCTTTTACACTACCTAGATGGCGCTATCCCTATTTACGCTCTTTCCTATACAAAAAGCGTCCGAATGTATGAAATCCTGAATCGCGTTAACGAAATAATCCGACGGTTCCGAAAGATATTCAGCTAACATTGTACTAAATATATTAACATCGGCAGCACTCGGCAACACTCGGCAGTCCACTGCAGCAAAATCACCAGGAAAATACGCATTAAAAGTTATTAGTCTACGATAATATACGAGAAAGCTCTTTAAAACTGACATGATTATATCGAAAAGATATCAAAACATTCCCGTTAAGTTGTAAGAAAATGTATTCTTATTTCGTGAATTTCACAATAATTTATCATTTTATTATTGAGATTATACCATTAATTCTTATGTTTTTATGATTCCCATCACGAATTTTTGTCATTACTGTTAGAGATAATTCAGAGTTCGTCATGATATTTCGTCATGTCGCGTACTGACAAACCATGAGTACTCAGCACTAACAAATCTTGTGCTGCTGCCTGATTTTTTATCGTAACATCAATTCATGATAAATTCTTGTGATTTACATGCAAATTATAATGAAATACTCTTGGTCCGTTTTTGTTGGGAATACGGATATTTATTTCAAAATTCCTTTACAATTATCATGAATCATGACAGTCATTTTTCTCAGTGCATAATTCGGCCGTACGCATTATATTATAAAACTAGATTTAAAACGCTTTGTGCGTATTTTCGGGATGTCAACCATATATGGATTCCGTGTTCCTGTGCGTCTTGTTGTCCGATGAAAAAAAGGAGAGGAGGGAATAAGGTTGTGTATATCGATCGCACACTCTCCGAAGTGTAGCCTGTAAAAAACCGATAAACTAGCAACTTTGCGTAGATATAGGAATAACTGAAAATAAGAAACGTTCCTAATATTATGACCCCCCTTATTTTATTTCTTTTTGTTTCCATTATTAAGTATTTGGTGGTGTCAACAATATTTTGTGAAAAGTTGCAACCAGCTCTTGTTGTGCTTCAAAAGAAACAGAGCTTTATAAGGGTAGGACGGACTGGAAGTTCCGTTTTACCGTACGTAACCCAAAATCATCATCAGTCGTCATACGGAGGAACATTTCTCTTTCTAAAGAGTGCTTCCCTTTGACCGAAAGGGTCTGTTTCGACAGTTTCTAAGTAGTAAAATGATTTACTACTTAGAAACTGTCGAAACAGACCCTTTCGGTCAAAGGGAAGCACTCTTTAGAAAGAGAAATGTTCCTCCGTAGCTCCGTACACTGTTCCGATATGATAACTTGCATACCTAGGTACGGTTTCCATTGTTCCATTCCGTTATTGGTGAATGTTCACGTATCGCTTCGGCACAACGCAACGTCGCGCGTCACGTCGTCGTCGCCGCCTCATTCTCATGACTACTCACGAGCTTGTTTGTCCAGTCGAGGCGATGCCGATACAGCGTTTATTAGTGCGCGTTGCGGCATAGAGTTCCATACAAGGCTTGAGTTGAAGCGATGTCGGTACGGTGCGGTGCATTGGCGAGTTGATCAGTGTGCGCTAACTATTGAGCACGCCTTCCATAATTCCGTTACTACAATTACCAAGATAACAATATGACTGTTTATGTAAAATTCCTTGTTGTTGGTTAATAATGACTAGGAAATCTAGTTGCAAGTGCACAATTATTGTAATCGATCTGTGAGAACATTAATTATCTTGACCTACTTTACTATACATGACAAAACAAAGCACTAAAAGCCTGATTCACTAAAGTTTTGAAATACAGTGGACCCCCGGTAGTCCGACAAACATTTTGCAGGGCAGTGTCGAACTATCGAATTCTTCGGATTATAGAGTACTGCCGAAGACCCCCATAGTCCGGATTTTTTTACAAAAGTGTACCTTGTAATCCGACAAATTACAGATCCAATGATAAGAATCTTTATACATATTATATATACATATGTACATATATGTACTCTGAAGTACAAATCATACTTGTATATCCATCCAGTGACCATATCGGATTACAGGGGGCGTCGGATTAGACAGGGGCCGGATTACCGGTGGTCCACTGTACTTAGACTCATTATAGGCACTCGTTAATATTATATTGCTCACCTGCGTATGTGTGTACGCAAACATTATATATTATAATTCTCAAAGAATGGAAACTACATACCGATGATAAAATATTTAAAATAAAAATCGTTGTCATTAAATTTGTAATATTTTACTAGGAATCCTATGGAATGCTCATGGAAACTTGGAGTGACATAGTTTACAACAGACGTGGGCCCTTAGAGGCCCTTAGGTATTTTGTACAGATGACAGGTACCTTGACTCCATGTTGAGTGTGGTCGAGTATACTAAAAGTACATGGCTCTCAAGAAGCTACCGGAACACCGGTAGGTGCTTAGCGATAAGTTTTCATTTGGGTATTTTTGAGTAACTTTTTTGCCAGGTTAAATTATAAAATATTTTTCGAAATACCCTACCATTATGCAAAGTTTCGGAGTTTTCAGGCCTCCGATATAAAGTTCCAAGCGCACACCGCAGCGAATATTGCTTAATCAAGTCGATCGGTTAATAATGACTAGGCAAGCTGCGCTAGGGGCGCTCAAACTTATAACCTATACGTATCAAGTATAGTGAATGCATTGGTGCGAGGTATCAGTAACCAATGTAAGAACTATAATGTTCGGGTGTAACATGTGAGGTGTTGCATACAGGCGCAGTACTACGGGCCCATCTCCATCGGCATGCCGCCGCAGTCGTTCAAGGTTGTGTTCGACACGGGCTCCTCCAACCTGTGGGTGCCCTCCAAGAAGTGCCACTACACCAACATTGCCTGCCGTGAGTATGCCACCAGACGTACTAACTATAGCTCGTTTCGTATATATACCTACGCATATTCATATGTACAGAACCGAGAACTTGAAGACGTTCTGAAAAAAGGCCAGGTCAGGAGTACCCTAAACCAACGCTCATTTAAGAAAGGATTTATGATTGTAGATGAAGCGAAAGAGATATGTAAGGATCGTAGCAAGTGGAAATCTGTGGTCTCTGCCTACCCCAACGGGAAAGAGGCGTGATTTTCTATATGTATGTAGCCAAGCACCTAACGGTGTGTTCCGGCAGCTATCCTTGAGAGCCAGTGAAATTACAGGCACATGAGACTTAAAAACTATGTCTCAAGGTGACGGGCGCAGGTCAATTCGTGACTTGTGACGAAATACATCTGTTATAGGCAGAGGTTAGTCCGCTTAACATAAGGTGGGCCTCGAGCTTGTTCAGTCACAATAACATAAAAAAAATATTACAGAACGTCTGTGATATCTCATTCCGCACCGCACAGACACAACACCCGCAGACTTTCACGGCAAGAATGTACTGTCGGTCTAAATGGACGACTACTGGTGTTTGCGTGGTCAGTATGGTCATATGTACCGAAGAACTCTTTGGTAGGAACAAATGCGTCTACATATGAAGAGTGATAAATTAAATTATATACGTTTCTTTACGATGAAGTGATTGTAAGGTACAGTGAGAGTTCACGTTGCCTGTGAGTCTGTCAATAGTGTGCCGGTAGATAAGAGTAATATAATAACGATTTTCTTGCGATAGCCACGCTGCGTGCTGGACGATCTGGACGGTACTTTGCTTTGTATGAGTCACCGGGCGGGCGCCGCATGCTGCATGCCGAGTCCATCGCGACGCACGAGAAGAAACTTATTAATTATTAGGGAGGGTTTAGTTTGGGTGATGGCGTAACCTAGGTATTCGCATCGATTACGTGATTTAACTCAATAATAACTGCCTATTATTTCGCACAACTAAGCTTTTACATGTCACACATACATTGAAATTTGTACAGGAAAACGTACCGCAAGTTATCCCAAATTATTTGTGCCACGGGCTAAGGAACGTCCAGAGGGCTAAAGAATGCCACGTATGACTTTCTTATTGCCTCTTACTTGTCGTGACCTTTGACTCCATTATTGTCTTTTACTGGTTGGAGAAAAGTATAAGTGACCAGATTGTAGATGGCTTTTGGCAAAGCTAGTAGTACTTTTGTTTATCTTGTGTGTAGGTACTGGCTCCAAGCCAACATTCTGCGAGCGCTGTTTGTTTACAATCATCAGTCAAAGTCAAATTATTTAATTAGTCGGCGTGACTTGCAGACAAGGGTTCTGTTGCGAAGACGAATCGGAATATCGTTGACATTGTCTCACGCGATGCTACACACGTTTTGATAGTGTAACGCGCAATAAACAATATGTGATATGAGGTCGTTGATCTTGTGAACGCGTAGTTCATTTCCTCATTACATTATATTCTGACGCCCTTAAATCATAGCTTTCTATTCTCTTCGAATAGGTAGAAGACATTAAGAAGTGAGTTCCTTTTTTAGATGTTTGTTTACTCACTATACGTAAGTATGATGATGTAGTCCTGGCCGATTTTGGCCACAGCGACTTAATTCTGGACAGGCATGCTTAATTTATGCATTTAGGACTAGGTTCTGCTGTTCGACCCTGTGGTGCGCTCTCTGGTGGCTTGAGTACCCGATTTTGTTGGAGAAGGTACGAGCGCACTTGGGGCATGTTAAGTATATACGAATAATAGGAATAATTAATAGTATGCCGTTCGTCAATTTAAAGTTCAATGTAACATATGCATAAAAATATACATATTATTTAAATTCTGGTCATGAACAAATATGCAAAATCTTGTAAACATCGCATGCTACTTTTGTAACAAACAACACAATATCCGAAGTTCTCTCATTTTCCTGCCGAAATGACAAAATAAAGGGTGAGTCAGTCTCGCTATCAGTTTACTTGTTCATGCCTACACTTTTATCAGAGACAATGTCTTATTTATGAACATCTAATAATAATAGTTCAAATTGCATTGTTTATTGCGATATATTTTTGTGACGAAACTGGAATTAATATTTCGCTTATTTGTAATTTTATTTTCATTGCTGATAGGTACCATTGACCACAATCTCACCTGATGGAAAATGATGATGTGGTCGAAGGTGTTAACAGGTTTAACCTAGAGTTATTGGCTCTCAAGGACAGCTGCCGGAATATATCGTTGGGTGCTTGGTGATAGAAATCTATTTGAGGGTGGTCGCTAGCCAGGTGGGCATTTGCAAAATGCGATGAAGCCAATGCCACTGAGTTATCACTGCTTCAAAATTCTAAGTATATAGTCTAAGTTCTGTTTTGTGTAGTTTGCGGGGATTGTAGGGACAGTACCGAACTCTATACGCTACGTAATACCGGCTTGGTGGTACAATGTGCCAGTAGTCAGCGCGGTCTGGCTGTCATTTTAGTCCTATTCTGTATATTAGGAACACAGATGTTTGTTCCGATCCAAATGTATCTCACGAAGAAGTGTTGCTCATGATTGAGTACATCATCTTTGTTGTATTATGTCGTTTGTGGTTCCAGTGCTGCACAACAAGTACGACAGCACCAAGTCCTCCACGTACCGCGCTAACGGCACACAGTTCGCCATCCACTACGGCTCCGGCAGTCTCTCCGGCTTCCTCTCCACTGATGACGTCACCGTTAGTATACACGCGCACACTACTGCTATTATACATACTTTTTTTTATGCCTGATAGTTTAGCCTTTGACCACTATCTCACCTGATGGTAAGTAATGATGTGGTCGAAGATGTTGTTTAGGCTAACCTAGAATTACTGGCTCTCAAGGACAGCTGACGGAACACACCGTTAGTTACCGACGGCTTAACGTGCCCTCCGAAGCACGTGCACGCTCAGTAGTAATGTCACTAGCGGTCACCCATCCAACTCATGACCGCGCCCGACGTTGCTTAACTTTGCTGATCGGTTGAGAACAGCTAAGTAAACTTCGCTATTAGCGCTCCGAATACTCTATGATCTCTATTAATTATATTCTTTATATTCTAATTACCTGAACCTAAATTAATACATTATGTTTAATGAGATTAAAGTAATGCTATAATAATGAATGAGTCCCGTGGCGTGACAGTTAGGTGTGTGTCCGATAAGTAGTTAACGATAATCGTATTGGCGTTCATTGCCCGTTTGTGTCGGGCTTCGTTTGTATTTGAATAACTTAGTTCGTATGCGCATTACTCGGTACGCGTTTCACCTTCAAAGTTGAACCTGCTTTTATTATAATTAATCTATAGAATATCGTTTATTCGCATAAAATGTACAAAGGATGGAACAATAACAATTTGCCAAACTGTGGCATGCAAACATTGATTTAAATTAATTACAATAATGATTATTACATTGTAATATTTCAATTATTTTACTTAATGTTTTTCATCTTTATCATTAACTACATATATATTATGTCATTTTATTAAACCATTTATTGGATAAAATATGTCCGTGTGTATATTATATGTACTTTAAAAATGACACATTTAGGCGTTAAGTCAAAATTCATTAAACAATGCTTATCTCGGTAAACTTAAAACTTAAAAATTCTAGGCTAGCCTGAACAACATCTTCGACCACATCATCACTTACCATCAGGTGAGATAGTGGTCAAAGGTTAGCCTACAAGGGAATATAGCCTGTAGGCTGTATCCCGGATTACTTTATAAATACTGAGAGACAATGAGGCAGCAAGGTACTTCGCGGCGCGCTGAAGCCTGATGCCTCATTGTGAGCGAGCGAGCTGGTCTAATCAAAACCGTTAAAGAAAGTAGTATTACAAAGTGTATCCCGTGATAATATGTTCCCGAGAGAGCCTTGAGTGTAAGTGTTGTGTGTTGTTGCAGGTGGGCGGCATCTCTGTGCGCTCGCAGACCTTCGCGGAGGCACTCTCCGAGCCGGGCCTGGCCTTCGTCGCTGCCAAGTTCGACGGCATCCTCGGGATGGCCTTCAGCAGGTACATACAAACAGTTGCCGCAAGATAAACTCTGGTGTACCAAGCTCTGTATAACGTTGCCTTATATCTGCAGCATCTCCGTGGACGGCGTGACGCCAGTGTTCGACAACATGGTGGCGCAAAGACTCGTGCAGCCGGTCTTCTCCTTCTATCTCAACAGGTGAGGGGCGGGAGGAGTTATATAATTTAGTAGACTGCCTGACATTTTTACGTCGAAGAAATAGGAGGTTGTCCTCAACGAGCATCTTCCATGTGACTGACATTTTTAAACTTACCGCGGCTTCCACTCATACTTCCCAAAGCTCAACTGCATTACTTGACTTTGATCCTTTTTCTTCCAGAGACCCTAGTGCAGCCCAGGGCGGGGAGATAATCCTGGGCGGGTCGGACCCGGCGCACTATGTGGGCAACTTCACCTACGTGCCCGTCTCCAACCCCACCTACTGGCAGTTCCACATGGACAAAGTGCAAGTCAATGGGAAGACGTTCTGCGCTAACGTGAGCCTCTTACACTATATTGTATTGAATTGTTTAGTTATTAATGTAACCGTTACTTTACAGAAATACATATTAACACTCCGTTACACGCGCGGGGCACAAGTGTACCCCAGGTATAATTATTTGCTTCTTATTTCAAAATAAATGGACCACCCAAAATGTCTTCTTCATACCCTGATGTATTTGTTAGTGACTCGGTAACAACGACGACGGGTACGGGGCACGGGTTTATTTTTTATCAACATATTAGTCATGCTAGAGTTCCCTTATTTCCTACATTTTGAATAGAAAAAGCGATAATTCAACCAAAACAAGACTTTAAGTGAATGTGTGGGGTACTATACATTGTTGTATTTTTTATATATTTTGCGACAAATAAGTTTCTTTGTTACGGTTCTAAACATTAATAAACACTGATTTTGAAAACACTAATAAATTATTACATTTATATTAAATAAGTAATCCTCATTTAAAAAAGGGGCACAGTGGTGCCCCGCGCGTTTAATGACGTGATAAATAAAACCGCGTGTAACGGACTGTTAAGCAATAAATGAAAGAAGAATTACGTAGTTACCTAAATACAGTAGAGCTTTCATAATTCTAACCAAAAACTATTTTGTTTAAGTTCCTTAGATTTTGTTCAAAGTAAAATGGTAAACATTTTCAGGTGACGTGTGCCATCCCATAACGCTCTCTAAGTCCCACGCCGACACGCCGAGAGCGCAGTTACAACTGTCTGTAACATTGTAGCTCCTTTTATATTAGTTAAGCAAGCATTTGACCGCTATCTCACCTGATGGAGGGTGACGACGCGGTCGACGGTGGAACATGCTTGTCTAGCAGATACCTGTTTACTGTGTACTTAAAGGCTTCAAGATTCTCCAGATTTATCGGCAAATAGAGACGGTGGTAGGGTGTTTGATTCTTCGGCCGTACGCATTGTAAAGTTGGATTTAAAACGCTTTGTACGTTTCCATTTTCGGAATATCGACCATGTATGTATGCCGTGTTCCTGTGCGTCTTGTCCGATGAAAGAAAGGAGAGCTCCTATTACCATAAACCTTCTTTCTTTGTCTTTTTATTTGTTGTGGATGTATGTGAGAATGAAAGTGTTGAATTGTTTGAGAGTATTTTTAGCTATGATTCAAGAATGTCTATCATCTGTTTGAACATTATTAACTATTTTCTATTTGATGGAGGGAACCGCGGCTGTGGCGAGAGGTTCCGAAGAGCGTATACGTGCTTCGGAGAGCACGTAAAGCCGTCGTCGATCCCGGTTGTTGTCTTACAATGGCAGTCGTTATAGCATGGTCATAGGGCATTTTGCGAATGTCCAACTGGCACACCAGTTACCACACTGACAGAATATTGTCACCAAGCTCCTAACGGCATATTCCAGCAGCTGTCCTTGAGAGCCAGTAATTCTAGGTTAGCCTGTACAACATCTTCGACCACATTGTCACTTACCATCAGGTGAAATAGAGGTCAAAGGCTAGCTAGAATTAATTAAAAAGCAAATCCCGATTAAATAAGCTTGTACCTATTACTTAAGTGCCTTTTAGATGTACGAGTATACATAGCAAAATCTTTTTCTGCTGAGACTAGGTACTATATGCACATACATAGCTGTACATAGAATATGAGCACAACTCTAACCGGCGTACCGCGTTAGAAGAGATATGAGCTACGCGATAGAAAGAGAGGAGCCTTGTACGTGATTATGTTATAGGTACTGAACGGTGTGCGATCTGGATTGCTCTTTATCGCGGCGTAGAAGAGTTGCTTATTCATTTTAATATTTTTGCAGATTCTTGTGGTCCTTTTGCTTGTATGATAATGAGTTGTATGATTGTATGTATTGTAGGGTTGCGAGGCGATAGCGGACACGGGCACGTCGCTGATCGCGGGCCCCGCGGCGGAGGTGAGCGCCCTGAACGCGGCGCTGGGCGCGACAGCCCTAGTCTCGGGGCAGTACATGGTGGACTGCTCGCTCATCCCGAAGTTGCCGGCCGTCTCCTTCACTATAGGGGGGCAGCCCTTCACGCTGCAAGGGGCCGACTACGTGCTCAGGGTAACTGCTGCTGCCTTTGTTTCTCTATGTACACTCACCCCGCCTGTTGCTAACTCTCACAATCTATGTAGAAGATCGGCATAGCATGTCTAACCTGCGCCCGACTGAGTCTCGAAGACAGACGCCTGATCACTGTTAGGTCTTTACCCACTGATTATCTAGTTGAGGGTAGCGAGCGAATAATCGGTTATCGTGTTGTTAAGCTCTAAATATACACTTGTTCCAAGTAATATTGCTGTTTGATAGCATCAAATTCAGTTCTTGTGAGTGAATATTAGCCACTAACAACATCACATAGTAATGTTACATACAGCACTTACTACACAACGATGAACTAAATACGAAATTTCACCACTTTTTGCTAGTTCGTAGACATATTGTTAATTAAACCTCCTTATTTCGAAATAAGGAGGTTCTCAATTATACTTTTACAGCTATAGGTGTCGATTCTACACAAATTCTATAAGAATATGGTAGTATGTGCTTATTCTGTTCAACTAAAATCCACATTCGTGTGACACTTAAATGGCCATTCTTATATAGAATTATTCAGTTTTTTTCCCATCAGTTTACCGGGCACCGCACATGGCGGCTAAATTTACGTAAAACATTCCACAATTGAACACAAATTCAAGAAGTGTCATTCTACCGTAACGTCAATCGCAAACGCTATACGTTAAATTTTAGAACACAGAACTAGTATAGTTTAGAATATATGTAATCGTACCATATACTTAATATTTACAACATTCACTGTACATGGCGATATTTAATTACGCGGTTAACAAGTTGTTGCTTACAATCCGCCGCGAGCGGGCTGGGTACAGTTAATGCGTCCGTGCGTAGAGTAGTGTAATGAGAGAGAGTGCACGTTACAGATATCGCAGTTCGGCAAGACGGTGTGCCTGAGCGGGTTCATGGCGCTGGACATCCCGCCGCCGCACGGCCCGCTCTGGATCCTCGGGGACGTGTTCATCGGCCGGTACTACACGGAGTTCGACGTGGCCAACAAGCGGCTCGGCTTCGCTATAGCCAAATAAACCTTTATGTATAACGGCGACAATGGCGCACGCAGACACGACCCTGCACTACATGCAAACAATAGTACTCATGTACCGTTCTATAGTAAAGCAATTTGCATTAAACAATAATGATATAACCAGCTGTGTTTTGTAATAGAACTGTGTTATTACAAGGATAGTTATGTTACTAATATTTATAGTAATAAATAATAGTAACATACATATAGTTGAATACTTCACTGATGTCGTGGCTGCGATGTTGCCATGAATTTGTAATCCTATGATTGTTCTAGTTGTTAGATTGATTCGACTTTCGACAGTTGAGTAGAAGCTATAGGAATTATTAGCCATTTATTTTTATTATCCTGATTTAGTTTGTAGCGCTTTGATTAGGTATTTAGCTACTGAGTGTGTTACACATACCAAAGGTTTTTTTTATTAAGTATCTCTTTACTAGTTTTCAGCTTAGAGATAAAACAGCTACTGTCATGAAAAAATGTATTGCTAATGGCTCCATGACAAACGCTAACTCTGTCAACGTCAAATGCTCTTTTTATATAGTTTCTGTTAATTATATTTTTTAATAAAAAATAAATAAAATATAAAGTGTTTTAATTTATTTCTATTTTTCTTTCAACATACATATTCACTTCTCTTGTAAAATACAAAGAAAAAAATATTTAGTACATCATTAAATACTATTACTTTATTTTTTAAATAAAACATTTTTTTTAAAGTAAAATACATTATTAATAGATAAGTTATAATTACATTATTTGATAGTTCTTACATAAGATAGATTCTCGCGTCGAACAGCACTCCACTGCACTGCACTGCACAATATTGCCTATTTAAGATAATACACTATTAGCTAAGGTCCGGGCTACGCTAACTGCACTACTCCTAATTTGCGTCTTTTCCTGAATTTCTTGACGTACGCTTCCACAAGCGCTTGGATCTTTGTCGGGTTGATCTCTCCAGTCTTGTTGTGGCAGATCTGGAAAGAAACGAAATATATTGTCGTTAATTAATTAACAGTGACTATGTACAGGCAGTAAAGAAGTCGTCAACCGCTAGAGTACTGCACTTGCAATATTGATTTTGAAAATGGGAGTTGCAGACGAGAGTTCATCATTTTTCATCATAACTGCAATTTTTTTTAATGTCAATGAAAGGAAAATTTTAATTCGCTGAAGTGTTTACCACTAGACAGTTTTTTGATTAGTCTGACTACTATCCTGATGGTGAGTGATGATGTGGTCGATTTCTTTTGCTATCTTATATAATAAGCATGAGATCCACCAGGTGGTATTTTTTTATGTGACGTATTAAGCACGAGGCCCACCTGATGTTAAGCGGACTAACCTCTGCCTATAACGGATGCATTTCGTCACAAGTGACGAATTGCACTGCGCCCTTCACCTTCAGACATGGTTGTTAAATCTCATGTGCCTGTAATTTCACTGGCTCTCAAGGACTGCTGCCGGAACACACCGTTAGGTGCTTGGCGGCAGATTTTCTATTGAGGGTGGTCGTTAGCCAGGCGGGCATTCACAAAATGCCTTTCCACCATGCTTTAAAGCTCAAGTCCGCGGCGGGATTCACCTACGAACCATGGACCTGCAAAAGCTGTCCATGTGGTAAGCGGTAACCTCTGCCTATAACAGATGGAGATTGTAACAAGTGGCGAAATGCAGTGCATCCATCACAGAAACATAGTTGTTAAGTTTCATGTGCCTGTAATTGTACCCCATACCCTTCAAACCGGAAGATAGTAATGCGAACATTACTGCTTGTCGGTATAAATAGATATGACGGCAGGACTCCCCCGGAGGACACTCACAAAAAGAATTCTACTGCTACTAAAATACGTCCACGCTAACCTAAAATGAGTGGCTCTCGAGGATAAGTCATGACATCGCGTCATAGGGGATCGGCTAAGAAAGCTATTGTACGAGCGCTTCATTAATCTCAATAATTGGAAAGAAAGAGATATTAATTTTGTTAAAAACAATAGGGTAGTCTAAATATGTTAGCTAGTAGAGTAACATAGCTTCATCATTTTATCTAATTATGTATAAAATTTTAATTATTGCATTTATTATATATTTAGTAAAAAGCACATTTCGTAATCTATACGTCGCGTCATGAAAAACAATTCGTAACATTTCAAATCGGAAATCGCATCGTTGTGACAAAAATTAACAGTGCTGACTGCGTAAATGTTATTACACAAATAACTGACAGCTGTAAGCAGATCTCTGAAAAATTGACGCCATGCCAAGATGTTATAAACTATTGGGAATTTTCTTCCCAGTTTATTTACTGATAGTAAAATTAAAGCGATATTTTTTTTTATATTGTTTGATTACACACATTATTGTTTGATGTTTTTGATAATGCCCTGCTTGGCGAATCACATTACCAATTTACGAGGGAAAAAATGTCGCTCCATGGCGGTTGAGAACAAAAATTAGAGTTTTGTGTCATGTTAGCTCAATTGGTTAGAGCATACCCCGACTAAAGGGGTGGGTGGATGCGGGTTCGAATCCCGCACATGACTATAATTTTTTCTTTATAATTTTGTAAAGGTTTTTTTTTAGGATTATTATCCCCAATAGATTTACTAATAGTAAGATTACGCGAGTCATGTTTGTTTTTGTGAATTTCCTTCCGAGTAGAGTTAGTTATTTATAGCGTTCGCAATTGGCACTACTCTTATCAACGCTACATAAAAGCAGACTCTGTAACTAAAAGGTTATATGTGTGCGTGTGCTCTAAGTGTTGAATATGACTGCTCAAAGTAACACTACACTACTGGGGCTGGCCGAGATATTAGCGTCCTAACAATTTCCAACTAGATGTTACAAAATTGCTTTTTCAACTAGCGCTTAAATAGTGCCAAATTGAAAAATTTATTTAAAAGCAACGATTCTGATATGTATATTAAATTAGGAGGAAAGTTTTTCATGTAACTTTAGATAGGTAACTTTGAAAAAAAATATCAATCAATTTAAGGAATACATATTATGTGTATGGTTACTCACTAAGTTCGCGTATTTGGATAAAGAATTCTGTAGTGTACCAGCTGGATCGTCCATTGCTGTACACAGCCTCCCCCATATTATCATATATATCATACGCTTGGCAGGCGGCTTGGTGATCGCAGTATAAGATGGCAGTTCGTCAGACGGCACTGCTGCTTACCTTCTGGTATTTTTTTCCTTTATCGACACTAACGACTCCCAAAGGAAAATATAAGTAGGGGTGCAAGTGTAGCGGGGCATATGTGCTTATGTATTAGGTTCAACAAGAGAACAATGAAGTGCTAAAGTACAAGGGCGAGGGAAGGGGGGAGGGGGAGGGTTATACCTTGGGCACAGTCCTTCGGAGGATATGTTTGTACTCGTCCTTGGAGACGTGCTTCTTGTTGTAGTGCGGCTTCAGCACCAGCTTCACCTCCTCGACCACGCGCTCTTGCCGGTTCAGCTTCTTCAGGAACTGGGGGGACAAGAGGACAGACTATTACATTTTTTCAGCACTACACAATGTCAACTTTTATTTACAACCGACTTTAAAAAAGACAGGAGGATATTCTCAACCGGTAGTATATTTTTGCTTGTTATCTTAGAACTCGTGTCATTGGTAACATTTTGAAATATTTATATAACATTAGATAGGAGCCGTTGACGACTACCTCGCCTATTGGTCAATGGTGTGGTCGATGATGGTCGATGAACGGGCTTAACGTACAATGTATGCTAGTTTCAAGAACAGATGCCGAGTCACAGCATTAGGTGCTCGCCGATAGATAGTCTCCTTGAGAGGGTAGCAGCAAGCCGCGAGCATTCGCAACCCAGATTAAGACTTCAACCGATACCGACGGCCTATCGTGCCTTGCGAGGCAACTGCACACTCAGCCACAAAATAATACCACTAGCGGTCACCTATCTCAGTAGTGACTGCAACGGACATTGCTTAACCTAGTGGATGTGTGGTTACTTTCAAAATAGTAGAGTTATCATAAGGACATATTTTTTCCAAATCACGGGATGAGTACCTATTGGAGATCAGACCTCATTCGCCTAAACTTTCTGCTTGTTGATTATCCTATTACAGAAAAGATTTAAGTCCGTATTAATAAACCAACCCTATTGTAGTGCGAATACCGATCTCAGCTGGTAAGCTTGCAGGACCTGGGCAGGATTATATTCTGTGGGTAATTAAACTTTGTTGTATCGCGAGATCTCAAATATCCTATACATTTAAGTTAGGTTTATTAAGTTAAGATAGATTTACAAAATATTTCAGCACCTTCGGTTATACTGGTAGTTTAATTCTCTATACAAGCGTCGAAAGGTGATCACTCCCTTATTTTCAACCTTAAGGTGTCTCTTGAGAGCATAAATAAAGTTGAGATAGATTTATGATTACAGTTGTTATTGTCATATACAATGTGATGCGACACTGTAAGATACTCGGCAAGTTCGGAGTGTTTATGTAATTATTGTTATAGGCAGGGCAATAATACAGGACCCTGTTTTTCCTATGTCAATAATGTAATCTATTTTGAGAAGCCATTACCGTCAGAATTACAAGTTTGTCCTAAGATGAAAAAACAAATAGAAAAAAACATGTAAGTATATATAAAGTATAAATAAAGAGTACACATTTTTCTTTATTTACCTACCCTTTTATGAAAGAGGGTTGCCGCGGCGCAGAGAGTAACTATCTTTCGAGAAAAGGAACACTGCTCATTCTAAAAGCACGGAAGTGTAAGAAAGTAAGTGGCAATTACTTACAAATAACAAACGCAACATCAAACAGAAAAACATATTGTTCCGTTCACAAACTACTTGAAGCTTTATTTTAGTTTTTGGTAATTAGACTTGTATGGTTTGTATATTTGCGTCAAATAACACAAGCTATATTTTCTTTTTAAAAATTATCATAGATATAAGCAAGCCAGCATTACACAACACTCGAAAGAACACACATTTTGGAAAATAACACAATATCAACGAGTTCACACTGCCTTCTGACACTCCACTTAACAACTTTACTTTCTCTTTATCAACCAAAAGACAAATATAAAAAAAATTGTGAATATTATACATCACTGACCTGTCCAACAAATTATATACCTAGTCCGATTGTAAGACATCCTCGGGAGACCACAACACAGTAAGTTTTAGTATCAGTAGAACTCTTTGTGCGAGTTCGCCTGGAGAAGTGTTGTAACCATACCTATATCTACCGCCAAGCACTTGTTCACATTACTGCTCCGGTTTGAAGGGTGGGGGTGTCAGCGAAATTACAGGCACATGACCCTTAAAAAATGTATATCTCCAGGTGATGGGAGCAGTGCAGTTCGTCATTTGTGATGTAATGCATCTGTTACGGCTTAACACCAGGTGGGCCTCGTACTTGTTCCGTCATAATATAACCATTAAAAAACAAGAAAAGGCCAGAAACAAAGGATTTCATTGATATTTTCATATTTCATAACTAGTTGTTGCAGCCAAGTAATGCAAACTAACTATAGTATATAAAAATATCTGCCCGAGTATACAGGGTTATTGTAAAATGCTAACAACCTCTTAGGGTTGACTTCTGCTAGTCCTAATAAAAAAAATGGGATATGTTATTATTTTAGTTTTTTTTGTATTTATTTATGTATTTGACTGAATAAGAACGAGGACCACCTGATGTTAAAAGTGTCTTGCGCCTGTAATTTATTTTTTCATATTTTATATTACTTACCTCCATGTAAATATTCAAAACTCTATTTAAAGGAAACGCGGCGCGGTCGAGTTCGCGCTCTTAGCTCGGAGTAGACATTGTCTTTGACTACGAGACACAGAACTTAACATTGTCAGACAGTACTAGAAAAAACTTATTGTTTTATGTTTTGAGTCTCTCCGAGCCAAGAGCTCCCGCCACGGCAACACTAGACCGCGCCGCGCTCGTTTTGAATAGAGTTTTGAATAATTGCATCGAGTAATAAAAAATATGAAATATTAAATAAAAGGCACAAGAGACTTTTAACATCAGGTGGTCCTCGTGTTTATTCCGTTAAATACGCATATACAAACACAAAAAAAAAACATATCAAAATGTTTGTTAGGACTAGCAGAAGTCAACCCTAAGAGGGTGTTAGCATTTTACCAATAACCCTGAATACTTTATTTATGCCTTATTCGGTTCTTACAAAATATTTTAAAGCATTCACTACCAAGCTTTCTATGGAAGTTTTAAGTATTTATCTATTAAACATTAAAAACTATTGTATATTTTACACTAAAAACGTTATATATTTGAAGTAGAAAGCGGTGCGAGTGTATTGTGGACCTAAGTGATATATCTGCCACACTACTAAAACATTCTAGTCAAATCTGCACTTGTTATGTGTCTCGAATAAAAACTATTTCTACATTTATTTATATACATAAATAGCCAAAGTTTGTGTATAACCGGGTTTAATCCGTTAGCATCACACGCATCCGAATACCAGCATTTATAAATAAAACTTAATTGTTATACTTTCTATTATACACAATGATTAATAAAGAAACGAATCTAAAATGTCACCCATTCTCCTCTCTCGATTACGATTGTTTATTAAACCGGATTCTGGTAAATACATAATAGTATATGTACTTATAAAAACAACAAAGAAATAATTATTTAGTCTCACATAAACTCAAGCCGATTTGTTAATAAAGACACATGCTCAATTACAAAAAAATCAAACTAGTTTTCAATACTTCAATCTACAAAAACTCCACACAAAACAAGGAAGCGGATACACTACAGTGATTTTACTTACGATATAGTGGCGGCGTACGCATTACCTGTTCCAATTGTCAGCCATGTATAACTAACTGGCAATATAATATTGTATACATTTGCGTTATCCATTCATTATACTTATATAAGTAGATCGTGTGTACAGTACAGTGCAGTGCAGTATAGGGAATGCGTACGTCGCGAGGTAAGTCTAAGTAAGTGAATGATTGGAAGCGTGCCTTACATTACTCACTTTACTCTTGACTTGCATCTCGACGGCCGAGCTCGGCAACTCGTCCAGTATCTTTAGATTGTCGTCGTCTATTTTCACATCCACTTGAGTCTTGCCTGCAAATAGATTCAAACACATCGCAAATATTATAAATATTACATTATAATTAGCGATTACAAGATTGATATAATGAAGATAAAGAATCGACGACGACGACAATAATAAGGTTGGTCAGATCAGGTTTTATTTGAGTGAAGATAATTTGTAGAACCAAGTAAATAAGGGTTTATTTGGGATCCATTAAATTTTGAACGAAAACGACAGTTTAATTATTCATCGAAAAAAAATCACTTTGCTGTTTTATTTTTTTATATCAATTTATTGGTTTTGTTAAATAGGGAAAAGACTCGGATCGGCGTTACCTTTTTTCTTGTTCAGTTTAACGGGCACCTTGGCGGCGTTGGAGCGCTTTTTGCCGCGTGGCGGCTTGTCGAAGAGAGCGTCGAAACCATCTCGCTTGCCGCTCGCCGCCCCCCCTCCCCCGCCGCCGCCCCCGCCGCCGGGCGGCGAGAACAAGTCCCCGAAGTCGCTGGAGCCGGGCGAGTAGGGCGACTCGCCGCCCACCGCGCGGCGCGGCAGCGGCAGCGGCAGCCGGGATATCTTCGTCGCCTGCTGGAACACCACACGATCACATATTCACTACACTACTCCGGAATACATCCCGGACACTGACCTTCCAACAACTTCAAATAAATGCCTACATAATAAAAAGATTACGTAACGTTAAATAAAAGAATTGAGGTATCTACCTATACCTCATAGTATCTCAGCACAATCTTACATAACAATGAGGGGAACTGAGAAACGAATTTCTTCTCAGGAAGCAGTACAAAATGCCTTCACACAGTTTGTGGAGTTCAGGTCCGCAGAGTTTTATCGGAACCGTTTAAATAGGGTGTTCATTATGGCCGCCATCCGTAATGAACACCCATTATTAAATAAATAAAATGATATCTACCGCACCGCGGGGTGGGAATTAAATCTGAGAGGCGACATCGGGAGAAGTTGCGCTCACCTGCATCGGCTTGATCGGGTCCGACTTGATCGGTGAGGGCTTCGCCAGGAACAGCTTGGGCGCTTGTTGCGCGCGGGCTGGCTCCGGCAGCACGATGCGCGGTGCCTGCGGGGCGGCGGGCAGGCCGGTCGCGGGGGCGAGGGCGGGCGGGGGCGGGCCGGGGAGCGCCCCCGCCCCCAGCCCTGCCGCGGCCGCCGCCGCCTCCTGCTGCGCCTCGCCGGCGGGCGGCAGGGGCTCGGGAGAGACGTCCCGCGTCGACTGCAGCAGCGCCATCACCTTCTCTATGGGCGAGAGCGGCCGCCGGTCGAGCACCTCGTCCGCGGACATGTTCGTCTTCTGTGCCGCCTCCAGCGTGATGGGCACGCGGGGGGGCGAGCCGCCCGGGGGCGGGGAGGGGGAGTGCGTCGGCTCGTAGGGATCGTACGCGTCGGGAGAGTCGGGCGGCTCGGGGGGCGTGTTGGGCCCCCGCGGGCTGTCGGCGGGCGCGGCGGGGGCGGGCGCGGGGGCTGCGGGGGCGGGCGCGGTAGCGGCGGGGGCGGGCGGGGGCGCGGCGGCGGGGTCGGGCGGAGTCTTGGGCCCGTGCGGCTCGGAGGCGGGCGGGGGCGGGGCGCGCTCGTCGTCGCTCAGCACGATCACGTTCTTGGGGGAGGGGGTGAGCTCGCGGAATGGCGACCGCTCGAGGTCGATGATGGCGACGGGCTTGGCGGCGAGCTCCTCCCCGCAGGCGCGCAGTCGCCGCCGCCGCCGCTCTCGCCGCCGCTCGCGACGCGACTCGACTACCTCCGCCGCCTCCTGCTCTTTGAAGCTGACGCTCACCAATATGTTGTCGCCGGAGGTAAATACCTGCACAATGATATCGCACAACACGATATACTTCCATGCTCCCACGATTGTTTTGTTTTTTATAATAGATACGCAAGCATTTCTTGGGTGCATGTCCCTACAAATCCACTTGTTGTCGAGATGATTAGGATATATAGGACAATATAGGAATATTTTCAGCAGTTCATGATGATTTTGATGATGAATTCATTTAAACTTTAAAGCTCGAGGCAAAACCATGACCTAAGAGCTGAATCAAATCAGAAGTCATGATGGAAGCATTATAAAATGAGAAGAATGTGTCTTGAAAAGATGGAAAGAGTATTTTGAAAGAGAGGGAACACTGGACCAGGTTCCAGGAACCTACATGAATATATATGATGATGAAAATGAAATAAGCATGGATGAAATTTGAAAGCATTAGAGGGTATGAAATTAGGTAAGGCTGCGGGATAAAATAGAGTGTCAGTCGAGATGCTGAGAGTTGGGGCCCAATTCTCTTAGCTATTGAACGGCGTTAACGCAACTTAATTGCATGAAGAGACGAATTACTTAGCATCCCATGGATTCACCGTGTTTGTGCCGGGTCCATCGCGTTGCAGAGGAAGAGGCTAGAGGGGCCTGGGACTTGCAACCCAGGGAGTAGGGTTAAGGGGCCCCTTTATGATATATCAATGCTCCCTTTCACCGCACGAGCCTCCTCCCCTACCTAACCAGATTTGGTAAGATCCTACTAATGCCGTCTTAGATACACGTTCTAGGATGGAAGTTACGGTTGTTCTTGGTAGGCCAAGGTCTTTAAGTATGTTATATAGGGATTTCGTTGGTAGACCCCTTGCTCCAACTTCTACAGCATATAAATTAACCACATAACCGTTTTTGGTTAATTCATTTGTTAGGTCATAATATTTGTTTGTTTTTATTGTGCGGTCTTTAGGTATGTTTGTTTCCGACGGCACAGTTAGTTCTATAAGTACTACGCGTTTTAGATTTTTTTAGTATAGAAATATGTCTGGTCTGAAAGACGAAACACCAACATGCTCAGGAATTTTATAGTGTTTTTCATACGAGTCCATCAAAAGAGTCCAATCGGGAGCTACGCCTAAGATGGAGTAAGGCTTGGATTTAGATTTTGTAGATGCCCCCTTCTTTTACAAAAGCAACGTGTCGTTTGTTCGTGGTCAAAACCTTTTTTTGCTCTAACTACCGGGAGGCTCGCCGCTTCTCGTATGATTTCGGGGACTCTATCGTGGCGATAATGACCCCTATCAAGGAGCACCTTGCATACTACCAATAAGTGCCTTGCTGTACCTATGGCCTCCCGACAAATACCGCAAGACATTTCGGTGGCTTTCCCCCATCTTACTAAATTACTTTGGTCTGGGAGGGTCATCTGAAAGGCGTTTAGATAACATTTTAATAAGGCAGGTGACCAATCGTGTATCAAGGTGCGCCACTTTAACGCCAAAGGGATACAAAATTCACCTATGGTTAGCCATTCGCTCTGCATTTCTAAGCTCATTGCATGTACTTTATAGCTATCATTTTCGTCTTGTTGTAGAAAAGATTTTACAATGTCTTTATCCTGAACTTTCTTTTTCGACCCTAAACCCGCTTTGCTGAACTGTGCACCTATCATAAATTGTTTCAAAAATTGAAGCCTCGAATCAAGGTCGGAGGCACTTTTGTCTTTTGGAAGAGATGCGACTATATCGTCTTGAAATTTTAATAAGACGTGCGTTTTGGTAACTCTGAGGTGTTTATAGTGCTCCGATGGTTTCTTATTTTCATCCCAAAATTAGTTTTATCCCGAAATAATGTAGATGGGTCTGCCGAAAATGCAAGCCGCAACCATGACTTCAATGTCCTTATGACGTTTTTAGTTTTGTTAAAAGTGTATACGGTATGGACCTCATTATGACACTTGAACGCCTCAATTATATCGCTAACGAAACCAAGGAGGTTCCAAGTGGTTGATCTTCCTGGTAAAAAGCCATGCGGTTGAGTATGTATTATTTTTTAAACCATTGATTCAAACAGCTTTCCTAATGATGACAAAATCGAAATAGATCTATAGTTAGCCGTTGCTTGTCGTTAGCTGATGATCAGCGTTCTTATGGATAGGGGTAATGTGTACAGTTTTCCATTTGATAGGGAAAATGCCCCTAGTTAGGGATATGTTGAAAATTATATATAATGGGGCGACTAGTTAATGGGCACCATTAATTTGTTGAAAATTGTTAAATGCAATAGAGTCAATCAACTCGATTGAGTCGATCATACTTAGACGGTCACTATAGGCCTATACCACCACAAAATGGATATGCACTCACTTCTTTGGAGGGTCCGGTGGCGTCGAGCCGGCGATGCTTGGAGCGGTCGCGGCGCTTGCGGAGCCGGCGCGGCTCGAGCGCGGGCGGGGGGGGCGCGGGGGGCGGCGTGCGGGGCGAGGCGGGGCGCGACCACGCCGCTGCGGCCGCCGCGCGCGCCAGCGGGGAGCGCCGCGCGCGCTTGCGCTTGGGGCTCTTGCGGCGCGGCAACCGCGCGCCCGACGTCTCCGACCGCGCGCGCTTCTTCTTCTTAGCCTTCGGCTTCGGGCTCGGCGCGGACGCAGACCGGCGCCGCTTGCGGGCGCGCGAAGCCGACGCGCGCCTCCGTCCCGCCGCGCGCTTGCCGCGGGACGACGAGCGCCGGCGGCGGCGGCGGGGGCTCGCCGACCGCCGCGCTACTATAGGGGGCGTAGGGGAAGGCGAAGGTCGGACGCGCCGAGGGGAGGGGGACAGACGAGCGCGCCGCGGGGAGGGGGATAGGCGAGCTCGCCGCGGAGAGGGGGACAGGCGAGCCCGCCGCGGGGAGGGGGACAGCCGAGAGCGCCGCGGGGAGGGAGAGAGGCGCGAGCGGCGCGGGGAAGGCGAGGGGGTGCGCCGCCGAGGGGAGGGCGTGGGGCGAGCGCGGCGCGGGGAAGGCGAGGAAGTGCGGCGCGCGGCGCGGGCCGAAGGGGAGGGGGAGGAGCGCGCGGGGGGCGCGGCGGGGGAGGGAGAGCGAGGGGACACATCTCGCCCGAACGCGTCCTTGGTGCGGCGTCGTTTCTCAGAGACGAGAGTGCGCACGTCGTACCGCTCGAGATCGGCACGTTTCTCCTTCTTGCGGCGCGCGCGCTCCGATTCGCCAGACTCGCGTTTGTCGTCCGAATCGTCTTTGTCGCGTTCGCGGTAATTTCTCTCCTTGACGTTCTTCCCGCTCTTCTTGAAGCCGATGTCGCCCTTCTTGCTTTTGCCCTTGCGCTCCTTGTTTTCTTTTTTCGAATCTTTCTTCTTCTTCTTCTTGGGTTCCTCCACGCGGGGTGCGGGCGGCGGGGAGGGGGAGGGGGCGGCCGCCTCGGAGGGCTCGGCGGATGCCACCGGCGGCGGAGTGGGAGAGTGACGTTCCTCCTCGGAGAAGATCCCGTCGCCGTCGTCTTCGGAGATCATCTCAGTATCGAGCCCCTCTATCCCGCGCTCGTCCCGCTCGCGATGTTCGTCCAGGCAGGGCGTGTAGCTGCGCTCGTCCTCCGTCTCGCTGATCGACTCGGTCATCTTCTCGAGGTCGGCCGCGAGCCGCGGGGACCGGGGGGAGCGGGGCGGCTCTTCCTCCGCGCACTCGCCTTCCGATTTATCGTCGGCGTCGTCTTCCTTGGCGGCCGTATCGTCGTCGGGCAGCGAGGGGGTATCGTCCCGCTCGGAGCCCTCAGGTTCGCGCTCCTCGGTGGGAGCGACTGCGGCCGTCGCATCCTCCTCTAAATCCGGCGTCCTTCGTCCGGTTTCGTCCTCGGCCGTCGGTGGCTCGTCGTGGCCGATCGCGTCGGCCGATTCCTTCCCCGGTTCGTCCCCGGCTCGCGGCTCGCCCGGCTCCGGCTCTGCCTCCTCTTCCACGTCCTCCTCGTCGTACAGCGACACCTGCCGTTTTATCAGCGAAGGCGTGTTCAACTTGATCTTTATCGGGTTGCGAGTGTTCGTGGTGATCGGACACCTCTTCGATACTTTCTCTTTGTACTCTTCAGATTTTTTCTTGGCGGAGACCTCGTAATCGGAAGGTTGCGGAGGAGAGATTAGCGGCGCAGGCTCAGGAGACAGAAGCGGCGCGGGCGGAGGGGACGGTAGCGGTGCGGGCGGAGAGGACATTAGGGTGGGCAATGACTCTTCAGCGGCGAGAGCGGGGGGCGTGGCGGGGACGGGGGAGGCATCACCGTCACCCTGCACGAGATCTTCGAAACCGGCGTCGGGCAGGGCCAGGGCCAGGGTCGGGCCCGGGGCCGGGGCGGCGGCCAGAGCGCTCGCGCTCGCGTTGGACGCTATGTGCACACTTGTCGCAGAGTAGATGGAGAAGTTAGGGCAGTCGCCGTCCGAGTCGCCATCGCTTCCCTCTGCTGGGGGCGGTGCGGGGGCGGGGGCGGGGTGTCCATGGTCGCGCAGCGCCTGTCGCACGGCACTGTCGAGCGCCGCGTGCGACACGGCCATCGCACCCCTGTCGAACCCTGCCAGGATGTGCTCCACCGCGGCCAGCGGGGCGGGCGGTTCTAGCGCGGGGAACGCGGGCGGGGGCGGGAGGGGCGCGGCCGCGGGGGCTGGGGCGGGAGCGGGTTCGTCGCCGCTGTCCTCGTCGTCGTTAGTGGGCTCGGTGGGGTCGTACTTCTCGGTATCGATAACGAGGCTAGAGTCGCTGCGCTCGTCCTCTTCGCCCTCGCCCGCAAGCGGCTCCAAAGGGAAGGCGGGTGGCGATGGGAGGGGCGCGAACTGGTGCGCGGGGGGCTTGTCCATGCCAGCGGGGACGGCGTCGGAGGGGGCGTGCCCCACCCTCATGTCGAGAGGGTTCTCGAAGCCGCCGAACGAGTGCCTGGTGGGATGGTCATTACGGGGCGCGTAGGGCCGCCAAGTGGGACCGGGGCCGGGGCCCGCACTCTGCCGACGGTCCTCGTGGCGCCGGTTGTTGAAGTTGTCGTGCGGTCCGCGGCCGTTGTCAGCCCGCCTGTTGCGCTCGAATGGCGGTTCGTCGGCGGGGTACTGGTGGGGCCTCCTGTTATCGTATGCGTTAAAAGGTTCATTGTCGGCGTCACGTCGCGCAGAGTCGTTCTGCTGGTACCGGCCCTGATACCCGCCGTACCCGTTGTCGTGCCCGCCGCGTCCGTACCCGGCGGGGGGGTGCTCGCGCGGGTAGCGGTACCCCCCGCCCCAGCCCCCGCCGCCTCGCGCCTGCCCCGGGTACGAGGGGGCTTGCCGCGCGGAACCTTCCGCTCCAGCCCGCTTCACGTCGACGCGATTCTCCCGTTCGCCCGCTGCGACCTCAGGCTGCCGTCTCTCAGGGGTTCGCTTCCGACTGGATCCTTCGAAATTTATATCGACGTCGCCGTTGGCCGAAATGGAGACGACGGAGCGCTTCGAGTGCAACAGCGTCTGGCTCTCGAGGATCGTCGAGAGGACATCCGTGGCGGAGGTCGCGGGGGTAGGAGACGGAATCGAAACCATCTTTCGTCGCGCCTGAAAACAGTAAAATGATAACTCGCGACACGTTCGCAGGGGAGGAAGGGCAACGGGAGGAAGGTAAGACGACACGCACCTGCCTGTGAGCGGCGAACACGGAGGGAGCAGAGCGCGCGGCGAAGGCCATTCCACCGCCCCCCGCGCCCTCCTCCTCGTCGGTGAAGTACTCCAGGTCCCGCTCGGAGCCGAAGAGGCTGAGCGCGGGGATGCCAGCGCGCGCGCGGCGGGCCGACAGCGGCACGGCGGGGGCCCGCGCGGGCCCCTCGGCACGCTCGGCACGCAGCGAGGCCAGCGCGGCGCGCACGCTCTGTCGCACGTATGTGCGTCGCGCTGCCGTGCGCGGCTGACGCTTTTTTGTCTGCGAACGAGAATGACACACAAATAAGCAACGGGCGCTACCGCCTACCACACTTTGGATCGACGATTTGACGCTCGACTCACTCTTCTCTTTTTCACCCTCCGTTTGACTCTTCTGGTGACGGGGTACTTTCCATTTTCTTCGAGCTCGTACTCTATGATGAGGGTGCGGGGACGCGTGCGACGCTTGCGGCGCGAAGTGCCGGCGGTGACTCGGCGGCGAACTGGAGGCGCGCGGCCGGCGGCGGCGCGGGACGTGGAGGGGGCCGGAGCCCCGCGGGAGGAGGAGGGGCCGGCCGCAGGGCGTGGCGCCCGGTGGGACCGCCTCGCTACGGTTCTGCCCTCGCCCTCCGACACATCCGAATCCAACAGTTCGTCCATCTCCGCCATTGTCACTTGGAGCACGTCAAAACCTTCCCAACGGTCGGCACAACTCGGACACAGCCATTGATTTATAGGAATCTGAAAATTTATTTTTAGAATGAATTTTTCATGACCTATCTGGTCAACACATATAGGGTTCAGAAAGTTATCGTGTCTGGATATGAATTAGAGAAGTTTGTAGTGCCCTCTGGAGCTCCACAGGGATCACACTTGGGTCCAATTTAGTTTCTAGTTTATCTAATGATTTACCAATGTTATTCAACTCACCCCGTCACCACGATCACTGCAAAGTGTTTGAAACGTCGGGACAAAAATAATGATAAATATACGCGATTTAAACCGTTTAAAGTTGTTTAATTACTATGTGTAATAATTGCGAAAACCTAAGACAATATAATGTTATTCAACTTTGTCCATTACTCATTGTTTGCTGACGACTTGAAAATTTGTCATAAAATAGATACTGTTGATGATTGGGGTAAGTTGCAAAGTGATTTAAATGCTTTAAATACTTGGTGCCAAGCAAACAAACTCCCACTAAATACTAGTAAATGTAAACATGTAAAATTTTCTAAAAATCCTAATATTATCCAAAGTGGATGGACTATTATTGGAGGAAGTAGCTAATATAAGTAATAAGGGACTCTTTCACTGGGAATATTCCGTTCGATATTATACAGTGGGCCAGAAAGACGTACGATTTTAAAAACACCATTGCATTGAAACGGTTTGAAGAAGAGGTGCGCGGAAGGGGTTATCCCCCATAGGGTAGCTTGATTCTCGGAAATGTTGTCGCCATGGAGCTCTTCACGGATGCGCAGCGTGCGTTCTGTGTAAAAATTATTACAAAAATGTGGATTCGTGCACTGTTATTTGTCGTTTATTTTTTTCTGACCATCAATAAACAAAACTGCCGTTCCTGGCCGCGAACAATCCACGCTCTAAACATCAAAAGCCTCTGCATTATCCGAAAGTAGCAGTTTGGGCGCCCATTTCAGGACACGGGATCATCGGTCCCTATTTCTTTGAGGATCAGCGAGTGTAATCTGTGACTGTAAATTCCGATCAATACACATTCAAGTTACGAGATTTTTTCTTTCCCCAACTAAGTACAACAATTTGAAGCCTATAATTGTGCGACATGGTTTCAATAAGGCGGTGCAACATGCCATACATTTAATGACTCATTGGCAGTCATAATCGAGATGTTTGCAGGGAAACTCATATCGAGCCGAGGCCGAGGTGATATTCCGTGGCCACCCAGAAGACAGATCAGAACCCACCAGATATTTTCTGTGGGGATACAAGAAACTCTTCTTTTGAGTTTACATCAATAACCCAACCCCGATTGCCCAGTTGAAGACCAATATCCGAGAAGAATTGGCCGCTATTCCATGCGCAATGTGCCAGCAAGTTTTTACCAATTTGAAGTCCAGATTTTAGGAGTGTTTGCAGTGCATATGGATGATGTTATTTAAAAAACAAAAATAACCTAATGTTCACTTTTATTTAAATATAAATTAAACAAATTTATGTTTACTTATTTAGTGTACTATTTTAGCTTTTTTTTAATGTTTTTTTCTAATCCACCAATCTTTTGGACCCATCCTGTATTAAAAAACGAAATTAACTTCCAATATTTATATATGTCAAAATCCAAATTGGTTCAATTGTTTAGAAGTAACACACTCACGAACTTTCACATTTATAATATTAGTTTAATTAATGTTTTATTTTAAATATGAAACATCATATTTAAAATAAAACATTAATTAAAATACTACTACTTGAGCTTAAATCTATAGATTGAAGCTCAAGTACTATAGGTACGTAGTAATATATAGCAAAATTTTACAAATATATGATTTATATCAACAAGTTTTCATGATATCTATTTTTTTTTGCCATGTTCACTGTTTAATAAGTTTTATTACAATAACTCGTTTTAGTGAATAATAGGGGATAACTCACATGAATAAGTCAGATAGCACTGACTACTGCTTCGACCACAATTCATTTCGAGACATAAAGCAGACTGGATGTGGTAAAAAATATAGTTTAACAAGTTTCCCAACTGATACTATGATGGTGTTTTGCCATTCACATTTAGCTCTGAAGTTAACTAAACTTTGTCTAATCCTAGCAAGCATTGAGTCCCAAACCAAGTCAAAACATCTGATTTCCGGCTGCGGCTCCGCCCACGCGTATGTCCATTAACCTCTTTTTGCGCAGTTAGATAAAAACTATTTTATGTCCTTTCCCGGGTCTCGAACTATTTCCATACCAAATTTCATCCAAATCAATCCAGCAGTTTGTAAATTTATTTGTTGCATACAAAAATCAAAACATACAAATCTTTCCTCTTTATAATATTATACTGTAGATTCTCTTATAAAATAAAAACAATGGTTGAGGGTAAGAACATTTTCATACGGCGATATCCTGCATCATTGGAATTGATAAATGGCCTTGATATATATTAGCCATATTCATTTTAGGTTTAGGTTTAAAGAACTTTATTTCTCATAAGAACTAGTGTTCACTTACAATGAGATTCTCTTAAATATAATATATAAATGAGTCCTCTGGCTTGGTAGGCATTACTTATTTAACGAGCTATTTATATATTGCTTCAGTTTTTTTCGATATGTATTAATATTTTCACATTCTTTCACTTCATTTGGTAACTGATTGTATAGCTTTGCTCCTTCAAATAATAATGTTGTTCTCCCATAGTTAGTACGGGGTGTTATCAATCTTAATTTATTTTTATTCCTTAAATTGTGGGTATTTATGTGTTGTGTGAACTGAATGTTTGAGTGAATTGATTGAGTTAAGATATTTTTTATGAGAATGCAAGTGTTATATCTGTATATTTGTTTGATATTATAAAGTTTAGTACTTTCATATAATAATGTTGTTGGTGTAAGATAGTGATAATGGAATAGGACTTTAATTATTTTATTTTGTATTCTTTGTAAGGGGTCCAAGTTAGTTTTTGAAGCTGTTCCCCAGATTTCGACTAGATATTCCAGGTGTGATTTAACTAAAGAGTTGTATATCGTGGTGCGTATTTTGTACGGAATACAATTAGCGACTTTTCTTAGTGCTCCTAAGACTGATGTCAGCTTCGATCGGACATGTCCTATATGAGCTCGCCAATTGAGGTTGTCGTCTATCCATAAGCCAAGATATTTTTCTTTTTGTGATCGCTTTATTATTGTATTATTAATTTTCAGTGGAGTAAAATTAGGGATAGTTTTATTTTTTGCAGCAAAAATCATAAAAGATGTTTTAGTGGCGTTGATTGTTAATAAATTGTATTTAAACCATTCCTGTAGTATGTCAAGATCTATTTGTGCTTTAGATATAATATCGTGAATGGATTTACCAAAATAAAAGATACAGGTGTCGTCTGCATATAATGTTAAATGTCCAGTAAGGCCTATGTTACTTATATTATTAACATATATCAGAAATAATAGTGGGCCTAATATAGATCCCTGGGGGATTCCGTAAGTAACGTTTTTGGGGGTACTTTCAAAAGAATTTTCAATTTTTACTATTTGCGTTCGGTTTTGTAAGTATGACGTGAAAATTTTTAAGGCTGTCCCAGTAATACCTAAATTTTTTAATTTGTGTAATAGTTTTATATGACTCACTGTGTCGAAAGCTTTTTTTAAGTCGATAAATATACCTAAGACTATGTTTTTTTGATCAATGTTAATCTTAATTTTTGTAATTAAATCCATGACGGCTGAGAGGGTGCTTGATTTAGAACGAAATCCATATTGTTGTGCTATTAAGAAATGTTTATCATTCAAATATCGGTTTAAGCGTGTTTGTAATATTCTTTCAAATATTTTGGAAGCTATTGGTAGCACCGATATGGGCCTAAAATTACTTGGATCAGTTTTGTCTCCAGATTTGTATATGGGACTTACTTTTGCTATCTTAAGGGTGTCAGGAAAATATCCGGTTTCTAAACACTTATTTATACACTTTGTAAACCTCTCAGCAATAACATCTTTGAGGCATTTAAAAACTTTAGTACTAACTCCATCGATACCCGTGCTAGTGTCTGTATCCAAGTCATTAATAATTTTACAAACTTCATCTATACTACATGGCGATAATTCGTTAAGTAATGTCTGGTGTGTATATGTGTCATCGTACATTAGAGTGTTACCCGAGTGTGTATGGTATTTGTTGGGTATTTTATTGGCTAATTCTATTCCGATTTGAGAGAAAAAGTTGTTAAAAGCTTCACATATTTCGTTACCTTCGGTGACGAGGCCTGAGTTCGACATTATTTTTGGAGGAGCACTGCTATGTTTTATTTTATTTTGGGCTAGATTATTTATGACTTCCCATGTTTTCTTCGAGTCTCCAAGGCAATTATGAAATAAATTGTAATAGTAGTCCTTTTTGTAGGTTTTAATCATTAAGCTAACTTTTTCTCGCTCTTCAGAAAAGTTCTTTTTCTTTTCTTTATCAGACGGATTAGATTTTGTTTGTGTCCACAGTATATTTCGTGTGTTAATAGAATTAATTACATTTTTATTAATCCACTCCTTCTGTGGCAGATTTAATATTTTAGTCTTTTTTATCTTATTTTTTAGAACTTGGTCTTGGATGAAATTTTCTAGACAGATGTAATCATTATTAACATTAATGTACACTGCTTCTGTTGCTGTTTTCTGCAAACGGACGTAATCAAGGGCTTCATAGTGAATTTTTTCGTTCACAGTTGGCGCCAGTTTTGATATTTCTAAAAATATATGTCTATGATCAGATAGTGACGATTCAAGTATTGTCATATTAAAGGTATGGTTGTCGGTGTTGGTACATACATGATCTAAAATAGTATTTGTGGAGTTGGTTTGCCGAGTAGAGTGCATCTTGTCGATTTTGTTGAGTATTCGATATCCATTTTCTTTTATTTCATTCAAATATTGTTTTTTGGCGCTGCTCTTTCTAGTGAGCAAGTCACAGTTAAAGTCACCAAAGACTACTGCTCGCTTCCTTTTTTCTAATTGTTTAGAGTATATGTCGAGAAAATTATTTATATTTGTATCTCCTGGTTTGTTTTTTCCTCCGATATTTAATGATAGTTTGTTTATATAGATCCATAGGTAGTGATTTCCGTTTTCATATATATTCTCTGTAATATCATATTTAATATTATTATGTACATAGATGGAGACGCCTCCGCCTCTAATGTTCGTTCTGTAATTATATATATGTGTATAGTTAGGTAGTTGGTAAAATTGAGCATCTTCTTCTGATCTAATCCATGTCTCAGTAAAGATGAGTATGTGAGTGGTGCTTCGTATGGCGTTTATTATACATTTTATCTCATCGAATTTACCAGTTTTACGTATACTACGTAGGTTGGCGTAAAAGAATCTCAAAGAGGAAGGATTTATTGGGATATCTTCATATTTGTTTACAATGTAATGATTTAAATAACTATTCTTATTTAAAATGTTAATTTTATTTTGTGGGGTGACAGGATCTAGTTTTTTCGGTTACGCACAATCATAGGAGTTCCTTTAATATATTTGATGATAAGGTCTTGTTCTCCGTTTTCTTCACGAGATTTCATTTCTTCTTTCAAGGACTGTAAGTATTGTTTTTGTGAAGGCGTTTTGTCAGAATATAATAAGATATTTTCGGGTAGTTTTAATTTGTTTCTTAATAAACTTCTCGGGGTGTCAGTGTCATTGAAAAATATTTTAATTGGGCGATTTTTACCCGGGACATACTTTCCAAGTCTCATACATAGTGTTGGTTTTGGACAGTTTTCGAACAGTAATGTTATTACTTTTGTAACTTCTTGTTCATCGTAGCTTCGTCTTGTCTTAAAGTTTTTATCGTTTTTTTCTGGTATTCCCACGATTACATTTTCAGTAAATAAAGGGTTTTTCAACAAGAACTTTGTTTCCTAAAACAAAATTAAACAAATAATTTAGATGCAGATTATTAAAAATGTTATTGTATTACGAAGAGAAAAGTTTGGCAATTATGAATGAATAATGATATCTGATAAATGTCCACCATGAGCATGCTGACAGTCTATTCTTTCATCAAAGTTTTAAATCACTTTTTGGCAAAATGGCGGGTCTATTTCGTTAATCACATGACGGATTTTGAGTTTTAAGGCTGCAATTGATTCAATTGGCTCCGTATAGACTCTGTCCTTAACGTAGCCCCACAAAAAATAATCCAGTGACTTAAATCACACAATCTTTTTTTTTTTATAATAATAATAATAAGTCCCCCAAAACCCAACCACACGTCCAGATCGACCATCAGATCACGTGGGGGACGGACACACGATTTAAAATTACTGGCGTGGCAAACGTGGAACTGGTAACCCATTGAAAATGGAGACAAGATCGAAAAGTAAACTGAGAGGGCCGCTACCCGGGGGCGATCGCCGGGGCACACCTGGAGCTGACGCTGGGTGTTCCAGCATACGATCCGTCAGCGGTGAGGAGCTGAGCAGGCGGGCTCCCACCGGGGAATCACTACCCGAAAATACTACAGCAGCCCATAATACACATATAGATAGTAGGAGTAATAGCCCATACGAACCCTGTAGCCCGAGTACCGCATCGTATAACCCATCGGTACAGTCATCACCATCATCCTCGGGTCACAGCGTTTCACCAACACCAGCACTGGATGTTGCGCGGGAGGTGAATGCCTTCTTACCCGCGTCCACCAAGGCAGGAAAAACAAGGGTGCGCATGAAATGGAGTAATGATGTAAACCTATTTATCATGCGCACCTACTACTATATTACTAAATTAGAGACTGATATGACCATTTATAGAAAAAGACTGCATGAACTTTTTTCATTGAAATATCCTGATGTAAACGTATCTGAGCAAAGGTTATCCGACCAAAAACGAGTAATAGAACGAAACAAATTACTATCTCAACAAGTACTAGACCATCTGAAACAAGAAGTAAGAAATCAACTGCAGGAAGAAGAAATTTATCAAAATACAAATGAACAACAAACAACAGCGGAAACAAACAATCTACCCATTCAACCTTTAACACTTTCGACTAACCCTATCACTCTCACTCCATACATATCAATCCCACATACACAAACTACGGAATCATCTACGCAAACAGAATCGATAACTCTGTTGCTGGAAAATGAAATAGAAAATTTAGATAACCCTGGAGCAGCAGTTTCAACAGCAGATTATGAATATATTCAAAAAATATCCGATAAATTTCGAACTTGTCTAACACTATACTCAGGTATGGACCCTATGTCCCGACCACATTTGCCAAAATTAAAGTATAGCCCGGAACTATTTGAATTGATTAAGATATTCAATCAGAACATCTTAAAGCAATACATCTCCACAGACACCCAACTTACAGACATACACACAATCATATACTGTACTGCATTAGTGATTTCAGAAGAATTAAACTACAAAATAACAGAGAACATTGGTATTTCAAGAAAAAAATGTGAAAATAAGCCATCCTGGCAGCATAGATTAGAGAAAGATATAGAAAAATTGAGAGTGGACATTGGACAGCTTACACAATACATTAACAATAATAGATCCACAAAAGTAGTTAAAAGAGTAGAGGCCATCTTCAGAAATACCATCATACACACAAAACACGATAATAATAATAGAAACCAAAAAGAATTTTTAGACACTCTCAAACAGAAACTAGCACTTAAAACTCACTTAAGCGATATAAAAAAGCAGATGAGCGAAAAACGAACAATAGTATTTTTACAACAAATGAGAAACAATTTTATAGAAACATGATAAAGCCACAGTCACACACAAATGAAAGTAATATAGAAATACCTACAAGACAACAACTAGAAGATTACTGGTCTGGTATATGGGAACAACGGACACCACATAATGAGACAGCTGGCTGGATAGCTGAAGAAGAGGAAAGATGGAACACGATACAAGAAATGGAATTTGATGAAATTTCAGAAGACGACATAAGAAGTATTACATCAAAGTTGCATAATTGGAAATCTCCAGGTAAAGATAAAGTTCATAATTTTTGGTATAAAAAGTTAACGGCATTGCATGATTGTTTGGCTAAGAGTTTTTCAGATATAATCACAGGAAAGCAGAATATACCAAATTTCATTGCAGTCGGAATAACGTATATGCTACCGAAAACTAAATACTCTCCACAACCATCCCAATACCGGCCAATAACATGCTTACCAACCATATACAAAATCCTCACATCCGTTATATCAAAACGCATCAACATCCACATAGAGCGTCACAATATACTCGCTGAAGAACAAAAAGGGTGTAGGCGGGGCCACATGGGATGCAAGGAACAACTGATAATTGATTCAACCATATTAAAACATGCCACCTCAAAAAATAGGAACCTTCATTGCACTTATATAGACTACAAAAAAGCTTTTGATAGTATTCCACATACCTGGTTGATTAAGATTCTAGAAATATATAAAGTAAATCCAACAATAGTTAACTTCCTTCGCAATATAATGATACACTGGAAAACAACACTACAACTCCGTTGTAAAAATGACAGCATTAGTACTAGGGAAATAAACATAAAGAAAGGTATCTTTCAGGGTGATTCGTTGAGTCCACTGTGGTTCTGCCTTGCCTTAAACCCACTATGCTACAGATTGCATAGTGTACGGGCCGGATATCGCCTTAAATGTGATAACGTAGAAACATCACTGTCACATCTTATATATATGGACGACATTAAACTCTATGCCAGGAATGATAAGGAGATGAAACAGCTTATTGAAACCACAGCACATTTTAGTAAAGACATAAACATGCAATTCGGGCTTGATAAATGTAGAACCATTCACATAATAAGGGGAAAAATCCGACCCGGTAACTATGAAATTAGCGACACTGACACAATAACAGCTATGGAACAAAATGAATTATACAAATACTTAGGATTTCAACAGCTTAAAGGACTAGATCATACCACGATAAAGCAAACATTGACCAATGAATATAAAAAGAGACTAAATGCCATCTGCAAATCAAAACTTTCTGCAAAACATTTAATAAAAGCACTCAATACCTATGCCCTCCCGATTTTAACATACTCATTTGGAATTATTAAGTGGACTAAAACAGACTTAGAACAAATAGAACGTATCACACGCACAACACTTACCAAGCATAATAACCTGCACCCCAAATCGGCAATAGAAAGGCTTACTATTAAAAGACAGGACGGAGGTAGAGGAATGATAGATATCCAACATCTGTGGCATAAACAAATTTTCAATTTAACAACTTTCTTCCGTAATAAATCCCAATCAAGTATAATGCATAAAACAATAGCCCAAAATGATAATAACTACACGCCACTCAACCTCGCAGAAAACTCAGAACTAGAAAATCCAAGAAATACAGACCCACATGAAAGAAAAATAGAAGATTGGAAAAAGAAAGTTCTGCACGGTCGACACCCACATGACATAAACCAATCTCATATTGATATGAAAGCGTCAAACCTGTGGTTGAAAACTGGCAGTTTATTTCCGGAAACTGAAGGATTCATGATAGCAATACAGGACCAAGTTATAAATACAAGAAACTATAGAAAATTCATCATAAAAGACCCCACAGTTACAAATGACAAATGTCGCAAATGCCAAAACCAACCGGAAACCATTCAGCATATAACTGGAGCGTGCGTTACTCTCACACAAACCGACTACACTCACAGACACAACCAACTCGTCAATATCATCCACCAAAAACTGGCTCTCAAACATAAGCTCATACACGACTTTAAAACCCCGTACTACAAATATACACCCCAGACAGTTCTAGAAAATACCTCACACAAGCTCTACTACGACCGTGCTATACTCACAGATAGAACCATTCAGCACAATAGACCGGACATCACTCTACAAAATAAAACTACTAAGACCACATATTTAATAGACATCGCTGTACCTAATACACATAACTTACAGAAGACCATATCAGAGAAAATTAGTAAATATGCTGAACTAAAAGAAGAATTATTGAGAATCTGGAAACAAGAAAAAGTTTATATAGTCCCCATAGTGATTTCTACCACCGGAGTAGTACCGAATCATATTCACCAAAGCCTAAAACTCATAGACGTAAAAGATAATTTAATAATAAAATTACAAAAAGCTGCGATCCTTAACACTTGCCGTTTAGTAAGAAAGTTTATGCAGTTGGAGGAAAATGAAATTATACACCCACCTTAACTTCTACAAATTACACGCTGTAATTTACTTGGCCAAGGCCCGTAATTACAGTTAAAACCGGCTTTAAGCTGAGAAAAGTAAAACTTTAATTAAGAATAATAATAATAAAATTTATTTAATCAGGTAACAAAACCCAGTTGTTAGTAATTATACAATGAAACAAAAATTAAAACTTAAAATTATGTTGGTTACAATAATACAGATTTGGACAGTATATATCAAATACTATTTCCTATATACTACTAATATTTTGCAGAATTTCTATATGTACCTCATCTGTTTAATACATAGACGAAATGCCTATTTATCGAGGAGTTGAGACACTCCGATACCATCTGCAAAATACTGTTCGAGCTACTCCCCAACCTATTAACTATTGAGGCTGTCCTTTTCCGCAAGATAGCATGAAAGCCGTCGACCCGGGCCTCTGCAAACATATTTGATGCGCTGCAGAATCTAGGCAGGCCCATCAAAATACGGAAGCCATTGTTATAGTGGACGCGCAAGGCACTGAGAGCTTTCTGCGTATAGCTGGTCCACAGACTGCACGTGTAGAAGGTTTGGCAGTAAGCTTTAAATAGTGTTACTTTAACCTGCTTACTACAACGAGCAAATCTGCGAGCCAGCATATTGCATCTAACTGTCAGTGCCCTGCGTTCCCTCTCCATGTCTGCTCTGTCATCAAGTTCCTCGGTGACAAGGTGCCCCAAATACTTAAATTGTCTAACCCGCGTTAATGCTTCGCCATAAAGACAGATTCTAGGCACGTTTTGGGGCCCCTTTCCAGCGGCCTTGAATACCAACCACTCACTCTTCGTGCTGTTATATATAAGCCCGTGTTCATTGGCATATCTTTCACAAATAGCTAACAATTTTCGTAAGGCTCTGACCGTTGGGCTCAGCAGAACCATATCGTCAGCGTAGCTTATATTGTTAACACACACATTGTTTATGTGACAACCGATATGTTGTCTGCTGAGCTCAGCGATCAGATCATCAATGTACAAATTGAAAAGCTTCGGAGAACTCAAGCCCCCCTGTCTTACTCCACACTCCAACCTGTACGAATCGGAAATACCGTTAGCCCACTTGACATTATTTTCTTGGTTACCATACCAGTATTTAAAGATTCGTATCACCTGTGTAGGCACGCTTGTCTTTTCCATTTTGACCCATAACTTGTCATAAGACACGAGGTCAAATTTATGCTTGATAGGTTATCCTTTGACCTCTATCCACGTGATGGTAAGCGATGAAGTGGTCGAAGATGTTGTTCAGGCTAACCTAGAAGTACTGGCTCTCAAGGACAGCTGCCGGAACACACCGTTAGGTGCTTGGCGACAGATTTTCTACTTGAGGGTGGCAGCTAGCCAGGCGGGCATTCGCAAAATGCCCTACCACCATGCACAATGCATGGTGCATGCAGCATGCACCATCTTGCTGGCCACTTAACGGCTGAGTTTCGTGAAATTATGCGATCGGGAAATTTCGTTTGCAATATATTGATGGTTTCATTGGATGTGTGACATGTGGCACCGTCCTGTTGAAACCACATGTCAGTGATATCCACGTCATCAATAATAGGCGGTCTCAGAAGGACGATTATGTTGTGAAATGTAACTTTCACAGAACCACTATTTTAAATAGTGGATTATAAATATTTTAATGCGATTTTATAGCGAAATTTAAATAATTGTAACAATTGCCAAAGAATCTACTATGAATACGTCCAAAAACTAAATGGCAAATTTATTATATTAAAATTGTAAAAAGGTGGAAAGCCACCGAATAGTCTTGCGGTATTTGTCGGGCGGCCATAGGTACAGCAAGGCAGCTATTGGTAGGATGCAAGGTGCTCCTTGATAGGGGTCATTATTCACGCCGTCATAATAGAGTCCTGGAAATCATACAAGTGAGCAAAAAAAGGTTTTACCACAAACGAATGACAGGTTGCTTATGTAAAAGAAGCGTCATCTACAAAATCGAAATCCAAGCTTTACCCCATGTTAGGCGCAGCTCGCGATTGGACTCTTTTTATGGACACATATAAAAAACACTACAAATTTCCTGAGGATGTTGGTGTTTCGTTATCCAGACCAGATATATTTCTAAACTAAAACGCATAGTACTTATAGAACTTACTGTGCCGTGGGAAACAAACATACCTAAAGACCACACAATAAAAACTAACAAATATTATGACTTTACAAATAAATTAACCAAAAACGGTTATGTGGTTAATTCATATGCTGTAGAAGTCGAAGCAAGGGGTATACGAGTGAAATCCCTATATAACCTACTACATGACCTTGGCCTGTCAAGAACAACCATAACTTCCATCCTAGAATGTGTAACCCAGGCAACATTAGTAGGATCTTACCAAATTTGGTTGGGCAGGGGAGGAGGCTCGAGCGGTGAAAGGGAGCATTGATGCATCATAAAGGGGCCCTGTAACCTTACTCAAAGTCAAAATCATTTATTCAATTTAGGCGTCTACGACGCTCTTATGAAGGTCAATTACAAATTTTAGTATTGAAATATTCTACATTGTACTGCCACATTCAGCAAATAAATTGTATAGAGCCACTGCGAGAAGAACGGGCAAGAAACTCGGGCCCATTCTTTTAACAATGTGTTACATACTTGCTATATAATAGAGTTATTACAATATTTGTTTACATTATGTAAGTGACAGGCAATAGCTTGGCAGAGGCGGAATTGTCCAGGCATTTTTTTCGTATAAGTAATCAGAAACTGTGTAGTAGGATTTTTTAATCAATATGTTTTTCACATGAACCTTGAATTTCCCTTCTGTGAGCGTTGTAATATGTTTGGGAACTTTATTATAAAACCGTACACAATTACCTAAGAAGGACCTTTTATTTGTCTTTGCTAATCTAAAACCTGGCACGGCTATTTTATCTTTATTCCTAGTATTGTAATCATGATTGTCACTGTTTAATTTAAATTTACTCAAATTTTTACTAACATACATAATTATTTTCAAGTATATACAGACTTGGTAAAGTTAAAATATCAATTTCTTTAAAAAGATCCCTCAGAGATTCCCTGGGAACCATTTTATATATGGCTCGAATTGCACGCTTTTGTATGATAAAGATTATCTCTATCTCAGCAGCAGTTCCCCACAGCAATACACCATACCATATTTTGGAAGTACGCGAAATAAACTAGGCGAGCAGTAGCTACGTCTGTTAACTGTCTTATCCTAAGAACTGCATATGCAGCAGAACTAAGTCTTCCGGAGAGATCATGTATTTGGAGATCCCACTGTAAAGTGGAATCCATTTTGATTCCCAGGAAGACTGTCGCATTGTCAATAGGGAGTTCATCTGGGCCAAGCTTTATGTCTGGTTCAACATAAGGAACATTTGGTAAAGAAAACTTTAAACATTTCGTCTTTTTTTAATTTAAGAGAAGATTATTAGCGGCGAACCATTTACAGATCTTAGATAATACATTATTTAAATATTTTTTTTTATGCCTGATAGGTTAGCCTTTGACCACTATCTCACCTGATGGTAAGTGATGATGTGGTCGAAGATGTTGTTCAGGCTAACCTAGAAGTACTGGCTCTCAAGGACAGCTGCCGGAACACACCGTTAGGTGCTTGGCGACAGATTTTCTACTTGAGAGTGGTAGCTAGCCAGGCGGGCATTCGCAAAATGCCCTACCACCATGCTATAACGACTGCCATCCTAAGACGACAACCGGGACCGTCGGCTTAACGTGCCCTCCGAAGCACGGAAACGCTCAGTAGTAATGTCACTAGCGGTCACCCATCCAACTCATGACCGCGCGCGACGTTGCTTAACTTTGCTGATCGGTTGAAAACAGCTAAGTAAACTTCGCTACGAGCGCTTCAAAACTACATAAGTCAGTTCACTGTCTTTCCTATCTACTTTAAAACTCCTTGGGTTGCAAGTCCCAGGCACCTTGACTTTAGCCTTTTCCTCTGCAATGCTATGGACCCGGCACCTGCACGATGAATCCATGGAATGCTAAGTAATTCGTCTCCTCTGTCATGCTGTTGGTGTTGCCCCAATTGAAAAACAAAGTTCTTGTTAAAAAACCCTTTTCTTCCGTAAGAGAGTTTGTGTGTGTTGTGTATCAGTGTCTAGGTTGTATAATGATTAGTGAATATATAAATAAAGCATAACACTAAGCGCATGGGCAGGGAAAGTGAAAGTACTTGTTTATTTTGTATTTCATCATAAGAGAATTTCAAAAGCCACTCTTTTATTATAGAGTATACTTTTACCTTTTCAGACTTTAGAGTTTATGTGTTTGATGTCCCAGAAATTACTGACATTGTTAAAAGTTTTGATGTGAGCATATGCTGTACTTTGTTTTGCAATAAGAGATATAGCCCTAGGGAGAGGAAGGCAAAAAACCCATGGGTCTTGCACTAGTTTGCAATCTGAACGATTGAGATATTCTCTATGAGCTACATTAATTGCAATGAGAATAAAGACCTGTCTTACTCTAAGGACATTTAACTACTGGTAAATAGCATTAGTCGGATGCCTGAAAGGCTTCATCAAAATTACCTTAATTAGAGCCATCTGAGCCTTCTCAATGGTAATTTAAGTTACTTTTACTGCACAGCCCCACACGGATAGGCAGTATTGTATGATATCTGTCATACGGCGAGATATACTTGGCACAAGTCTATTGCTACAGTAGTAGTAAAATAAAATGTATAGTAGAATCTGTTTTGAGCATTTTTTTTGCATAATAATGCATATAATTATGAAAATAGCACCTGCTGATGTGTGAATGCTGCTTTTGTTGTATCTCATTGTTTGTGAATAAGTATATAATATGTTTTATACGAAGGAGGAAGGATGTTGTTACGATGGCTTGGGTCTACCCAAGCTGGCGGAGGAAATGCACACATCCTATTCATGCACACATACTTAGAAAGTACACATCCTATTCATTATGTTAGTGTAACTAAGTACTGAATAAAATATCTTGTTTTAGTATAAATATGTTCAATATTTCAAGAAAGTTTTTTTTTTTAATTATTGAAAAAACATACTGTGCACAGTTATCTGAAATAAAGCCATAGAATACTTGTATGCAGTATTATAGCCTATATTATGGCTTTTCTATATCAGTAACTTAATTCTAAATACATATAACTGTTATATAACTAGATGTAAATGTTTATGTTGCAATATATATTTTATACAGACATATTAAAATGCCAATTTATCATATTCTTGACATGTGATTCTTGACTTCAATATGAAGGGTTAAACCTTTAGCAAGGACAATGCCATTCCACCTTACAACAGTCATTGTTAGCACATGCTAGGAAATTAGATCAAACAAAAGCATGCATGCAACTAAGTTGTTAGAAATTCAAAAGCATTTAAAACAATTAAAAATGAATTATGGCTAATTGCTTTGCTATTGAAAGTGAATGTTTAAACTCCTAAGAGTCAATCAATCAATACAATAGTGCTGATTCATGATTGCAATCTCAAAATATAGATTACTTAAATTAAAGTCTCTAAAAAAAGATGTATTGCACAGAATTTGGCTTCTGGTGTGCACTTTATATCTAAAATTCTCTATTATCCAAATATAGCTTAGAGCAATAACTAAACTGTGAACTAGTTATTTATAAAAATAAACAATCTGAAGTATTTAATATCTCTGCCTACCCCTTTACGTCTATACAGTAATGACAATGGATAGTATATGCAGTTTGACATTTTTAAGATAAGTAACATGCACAACAGAATAACAAATTATTTTATATAACATTTAATTTATACAAATTTAGAATGCACTATGATTCAACTCCAATATACAAAGCTGATAAGGTAAACCAACCAATACCATTTACCTAATCTCTATTTTATAAGGATGTCAAAACACCAATTCTGAGCAACTATACAAAATAAATCTTAGAATCTTAATGATTCTTGAATGAACACAGGTTAGTAACATTACACATAACCTAATTTAACATTAATTTTATCACCCTCATTCAAAGAGCCTAGAGTAGAGGTGCTCTATATCTGTACAAATGTAATAATGTACTTTACATCAATTATAATGGTTAACGGCCATTAGGCGTCAAACCAAATAAAATATAATATATTGCTTACTATTAGTAACTAATAAAAAACAAACAGTAAATCACCTTTCATAGCTTTTTACATAATTATTTTAGTATAAAAACATGTAAAAAAATGAGTGATGTATTTACCTGAGTAAGAGGAGGAGTCAGACAATCCATGTGGAATCCCAAGTCGCAACCATCACATAGCAGCATGGTGTCTTCATTGTTAGCATTTCCACATATCTATTAACAGGATTATATGTTAATCTTAGAAAATTATTAACATTTACGCAAAGTGGGTAGCAATACACATACCTCACAAGTAGTGGGATCTTCCACAACAAGCATTTCCATAGATGGTACTCTCTCCATCACTTGCACAGGCTGTGTACACAGCACCCTGCCCCCAGCACATGCTCGTACAACAATTAGATCAAATTTCATACGATCTACAGGGCATGTGTTCACATTTTTTGACCATTCTGTGATGCAATCTAGGCAGAATAAATGCTCACAATTTTGAGGGGTGCCTACTTGCTGGTCTGTGAACCGCATCAAACAAATGGAACACTTGTCAGAGTTGCCCTCTGAACTGTCTGAGGCAAAGCCAGAAGCTTGCTTAGGGGCTTGAGAAGCTGGGCCATTTGCAGCACTGCCCTCCTTAGGCACATCAGAATGATCAGTTGCCCATCCTGACGTGTCACTATCACCTTCAGAGTCTCGAAGCTTGGGCAGCATGCGTTTCCGCCTGCTCCCAACGACCACTGAGCTGCCGCTGCTTTCACTTTCTTCATCGCTCAGCACCTGTAATATTATTGCTTGAATTAGTGTACTGATCCGTACAGGTTCCCTTAGGCTCGGTGAATTGTGGTGTATTACCCTGAGTCTCTTTTTGCGCGTCGAAGTGGCGGGACCACTGTCATCAGATTCCGAGGCAGACGAGGACGAAGCCAACACTATCTTCTTTATCTTCCGGCGGGGCCGCGGTGGCTGTGATTCGTCACTATCGTCGCTCATCCTCGAGCCGACCAGACCCCAATCCTTGGCTCAGTAGGTGCGACACGAAGCTAGTGGCAAAGGTGTAAATGACCTTTGCGTGATGTTCTTTGGAACATATATACAAATAATTGTTGGATTCATCCGGTTCAAGATTGGCGTGGCAATGAATCTGAATATTCACAAACTAAGGAGCATTGTACGCATACGCGTTAGAAATATTTTAGTATTTTATTTTGACAGCAAGCCGCTATCGATAGTCCAGTCAGCCATTTTCTTTCTTTTTTTTTTGTTTTGCAATTTGTCTTTCGTCAATATTATGCGTTTCGTTACAACCTTTATTGCGCTGGCTCAGTGTGAGAGGAGTGCTACACGTTCAATATAGATCACGATATTTACTAAGCGACATGTATCATTCACCTATTTTAACTATAGTTGTGTTGCGTATCAATAAAGAGGGTTGTTCTTGTACAAATTTTAACTCAACATTAATTAGTTTTAGTTCAGTCAATTTATCAAATGCTTAATTATTTATGTTGAAAAAATTTAAAATAATATAAGGGAAATTCTCATCGAAGCTGAAATTTGGTGGTCACACAGCTATATTTCCAGAAAGAGTATAAAACATTCATTATTCTACCAAATTAGTAATCAAACACTTAATTTGAACGTCTTTCGTGTTCTGACATTGCAGATGTAAAATAAGTAAGAGTAACATAATTAGGTATTTTTTTATTTATACGTAGGTTTACCAATTACGTGTGTGGACAACAATTTATTTGTATTTTAGCTGTTAAAATCAAAGCTTGCTAGGCATCGAAACCCAAATATGTGCAAGATATTTATGTAATATTTGAATTAGGGCCTGTTTCAGAATGTTCGAGTAAGTTCCGGTTATACTATCCAGAACATATTTAATAAATAAAACACTATCTTTGCGTTTCACAGTCATCGATTTGGCATATCCATCGGTTAAAGCTTGAAACGCGCTGCATGTTAACTGTCATTTTTATCATTCAGTTATTTTATGTTCTGGGTAGTATAACCGGAACTTACTAATTTACTTAGTTATAATGGATGAGACTACAGAAGTCTCATCCATTATAACCCTAAATGTTGGTTTTTTAGTTTAGTCACAAAGTTCATCTGTAAATATTGGACCAAGTACAGATTTTACAGTATTATTTGCTATTGTTCTTCCTAAACTAACAGATTTGATAATTTCTGAATCAGGAAATGTGTCGGCCAAAAAAGAAATTAAATCGTCAGACAACAGCAGTGGAAAATTATGTTCAGCGAAAAAAGCACATAATTTAAGTTCAGTTGTCTATCAGCTACTTTTCGTTAAAATTATAAACTTTCATAAAAACTAACGTGAGTTGACATAATTATTTACTGAATATACCAGCTACCACTCACGGTGTTTGGTCGTAATCTCGGACCGGTGTTCGAGCAGTCAAGATGCTCATTATCAAGGAATGTGGGCAGCTTCGAGGGCTGCTAGACGAGCACGCAGGTCGGAGATTACGACCAAACAACGTGAGTGCTAGCCGGTATATTCAGTAAAAAATTATAAACTTGTTTTGTTTTGGCTTTTTTTACAGGTGTTGCATCTACTGAGCTATCGTAATCATCTCCATTGTTGTCTTTTTTTTCTTTAGATGTCGATGCTTTTGTCAAAAACTTGTCCATTATCTTCATGTTTATTTTGTAACGGTTCGTTACCAAACTATATCTACATAATAATATAAATAAAATCTAGAATAAAATCATATGCTATCGTATTAATGAAATTAACCTAAGACAACCTGTAGGTGTCTATTTATAACTTCAACGCTGCAAGGGTATATATATGTATAACCTAGCGCGTGAACGCAGGCTATGTGAAGGCGGGACGCGGGGAATGACGCATCGCATGAACCACCGGTAGCTAACGGTCGCGAGCCAGGCAGCGTTAGAGCTTCACTGCGTATGCCCGTACCGCTTTTTGTAATATTTTATACCAATATAGTCTAGATAGATTATATATAATATATAATCTTCACCTTTAAGTGCAAATCATTGTGATATCTTTTAGAGATTATATGCCCCATCATCTGGGTGAGTGTTGCATACCTACGTATTAATAGTGTAATTTTGGTTTGTTAGTCTAGTTTGTTGTTTACTACATTCGAAATTGTAACGACTTTATGGCATAATATTCTACACACAATTCTATGTTATTTCTAAGATAACAAAGAAGCTAGCGTAATCATTAGATTACTGTACTAAGTTTTCAATTAATTACCTGTCCGGTTTTGTTACTAAATTCGAATGTACTTGTCTGTTTTGTTGGTTTCTGTGCTAAGTATTTCGTTCACCATGTTTAATCGGAAGGCTTATTATTATTTCTTTTTATTATACTAGTTGCTACTTACGAGAATTAGATGAGAACTAATCGTTATCATTTCATCCCTCACATAATTTTTACTAAATACGTACCTATGTACTTTTATAATTTTATTCATACATACAAATGGTTAGGTATAATTTATTAGAATAACAAACAAGTATAGATATAATTTATTTTGTAATATCACACTAGTACTATGTCATAGCGCTTTCGTATTTATTATGTAGCGATTGCACTATCGTCGGATGCAGCCATCGTACAAAATAGTGTACAGCTTATTTTGTACGGTGACCGTATGTAACTGAACATAGTTTTAATTATTTTTTAAGTTTGACTGCCTCATCATGGATCACTATTAATTGTATTTGTAACCATCTCGCTCCTCTTCACGCTCACATTTGGGATGTTGCAGTCAAACTGAAAATCGGTACATTGTAAGAACGTCCAATATAATGGATTTCAGGGTTCACCCCTACGGATGAATATTTGGGAACTAACCACACTGCTGCGATTGATCCTGCATTGCTGAGTGCTGAGGACCTAGTTTCGACCCTGTCACTACCCTACTACGAGTGTATTCTGCTCATCCCAACTGCCTGCGCGCTGCTACATACAGGGGAGTGGTTACTCGAAGTGTGCAATACAGTTTGGTCTGACTGAACCCCGATCCTGAGATTACTTAATAAATACCTTTTTATGTATCCCTTGAGTTGTTAATTTCGGATTTTATCTCTATAGGACAACATAAGCAGCTAGGGAGGTTACAATTTTGTTATAGAAAATGATGCATCACAATATAATCCACCACCGGAATCACCACATTATACATGAAAAATAAAAAGCAAGCGATAGATAAAGTTAGAACGTTAAGAACAAGACAGTGCATTAAAAGCAACATGAATAAACATACACTAATACCAAACATACACTGGAAAATCATACCATATAATATACGATACATTGTGTACAGCTTGACCATAAAAATTAAAAAAAAAAACACCTTGCCAACTCTTCAAAATCACAAATAAATTGCTACACTGAATAATATAATATTTTTATAGATTTTTTTTAGATTCATTTAATTTCTCCTCTTTCTGAACAAACTGTACAGTATGTAGTATCCCAAAGATGTGTTCTTTTTTCTGAACGTAGCCACATTCCCTTGGCCTTTTCTTTTTACCCATTCGGTAATATTTTTGTAATACGTTACGATTTTAGTCTAATCTAGAGATCATACGGCTCAAACGCCAGGTACAACAATGTCAAAATTAACAGCTCGTAACTTTGGAAATCACTTAAACTACTTATCTCATAGAGAGGTTCATAATAGCGCGCGCTGCGATGTGGGGGAAACGTCAAATGCGCGAAATTTAAAGAAAATAATACTTTTCATAATTGTGTATGCGATGAAAATAAAAACAATACGAATTGTTGAAAATTGCCATAATTTTGATTTCTTTTCAAATTTCTCATTTATAGGTGGGTATTTGACCTACTAAACTATACTATTAAAATGATAACATTTGAAGCAATGATGGCCGAGCGGTAATGGCTATGGACTGCAGTGCCACAGGTCCCTGGTTCGATCCCCAACGTCGGCTTGAGCTTTACCGCATGGTGGAAGGGCATTTAGCGATTGCCCGCCTGGCTAGCTCCCACTAGGAGCTAACCACCCTCAATTAGAGAATCTGTCGCCAAGCACCTAACGGTGTGTTCCGGCAGCAGTCCTTGAGAGCCAGTGAAATAACAGCCACATGAGACTTAACAACTATGTCTCAAAGTGACGGGCGCAGTGCAATTCGTGACTAGTCATGAAATGCATCTGTTATATGCAGAGGTTAGTCCGCTTAACATCAGGTGGACCTCGAGCTGGTTCCGTCGCATTAATATAAAAAAATCATTATTGTAACAATACGTATATTTTAGTTGCTAAAGGGACTCCGTTGTTGAATTCCGGATTCCTGAAATACCAATTTTAAATATTAGGTCCTTACATATGAAATTGGCGTTTTTCGTACTGGCCACTTTAATCACGAATTTCTCCTCTTTGGTAAGGAATTCCAAATTCAAATTTGTACAGCTATAGACTCATGTATTTGTGCTTCGATGATCGTCATTCATTTGTTTTTTTTCTTCTGTTTTTTTCTGTTTGCGTCACTCATTTTACAAAATGGAAAACCTTAAATATCGCATTATTTACGAGTACGAGTTCCGCCGTGGCACTAGTGCTGCGGAAACAACTCGAAGGGTGAATGATGTGTATGGCGGTCGTGTTGCAAAAGAAAACACAGTTCGTTTTTGGTTCCAACGTTTTCGTTCTGGAAATTTCGACCTGCAGAACAAGCCCCGTGGACGGCCTGAGACTCAAGTTGATAATGAAGAGTTGAAGGCTATTGTGGAAGCGGATCCATCGCAAACCACGTCCGAGTTAGCTGCAGGCTGCGATGTTAGTGATAAAACTGTTTTAATTCACTTGAAGCAAATTGGGAAGATTAAAAAGCTTGAAAGGTGGGTACCTCACGAATTGACTGAAACAAACCGGCAAACGCGCGTCGACTGCTGCGTTACATTACTAAACCGGCACAATAATGAAGGTATTTTAAACCGAATCATTACCTGTGATGAAAAATGGGTTCTTTACGATAATCGGAAGCGCTCAGCGCAATGGTTAGATCCTGGCCAGCCAGCCAAATCCTGCCCCAAGCGAAAATTAACCCCAAAAAAGTTACTTGTAAGCGTTTGGTGGACTAGTGCCGGTATTGTTCATTACAGTTTTTTCAAATCTGGCCAGACTATTACGGCTGATGTCTATTGTCAGGAATTGCAAACCATGATGGAAAAGCTAGCGGCTAAACAACCTAGGCTGGTCAATCGCTCCACGCCACTGCTGCTTCACGACAACGCTAGACCACACACTGCGCTACAGACGGCTACTAAATTAGAAGAGCTTCAATTGGAAAGTCTAAGACATCCTCCGTACTCCCCGGACCTTGCTCCAACAGATTACCATTTTTTTCGAAATTTGGATAACATCTTGCAAGGGAAAAAATTCAACTCCGATGGGGCAGTCCAAATCGCCTTCAAAGATTTTATTGATTCCCGTCCGACTGGTTTTTTTAGTAAAGGGATCAATGAACTACCTATGAGATGGCAAAAGTGCATAGAAAATAATGGTTCATACTTTGATTAATTAAATATATTATATTAAAAAATATTCGACTTTTTGTTCCTCCCATACAAAACGCCAATTTCATATGTATGGACCTAATATTTACTTACCAATATATTGACAGCAGTTAACAACGATGAATCCGAACCACAAAACTTTATTCACTTATGTAATGACGAAACAAATGCCATTAAACAATGCACTTGAGTTTAGTGATCAATGAAATTTTCACCGACTGAGGATGTTCACGAAGTTCGTGTTTCGTGCGTTTTTTTATGTTTGCTATTGCTATATTCAATAGATTATTCTTTCTTGAGGTGAGAGAAAGAGAAAGAAAATTATACATGGCGCGGCGGCTACAGGCGGCGCGGCCACGCCACGCCGAACGATGCGGTGGCTAACGAAAACTTCCTTGGGTGCATTCCATTTCACGTTTATGTTTTGCCATACCTTATAATATTTTGAATTTATAAAATCCTAAAAGTTACAGAAAAGTAACATTTTGAGTTATGTAACATTGAGGTAACATAAGTAAGTCAAAAGTAACATACAATGTTACAATAGTAACATTTTGGCGATGCTGAGTATGGAGCGACACACCTACTACGAAGCCTCCAAACCTCCGTAATGAAACAACAGTTCGGTTTACCAAGAATTTATTGTCAAACATGGGTGCGTACCATTTGAAAAGTTGTTTCACTTGGGTCTTGGCTTTATTTTCGCCATAAACGCTATGAAGCTACTGGACTGGACCCTGTGTTGATTACAGAAACCGCTTATGAAAAGCAATGTTAACAAAATTAATGAGGGAGGAATTGTTATGTATGTAGACTTAAGTATATAGCTAGGAGCTAGGTGTTCATATCAAGTTCCACGGCTGCGCCCGCGCCATGTTGTAATTAAACTAGTGCGCACCTAGCCTGTGGTTTGATTGGTTGTGTCCCCGCGTCCGTACCGTTAAGTGCAAATACATAACAAGTATAATATAATTATATAATATTAAATATGAAAAGAAAAGAAAAATCTACACGAACATGAATCTTTGGAAAAATACATACACAAGGCCGGGGCTCTACAGAAAGCTTATAGAAAACTCAGTGACAAATCCAAGTGGGTAGCAAATCTGAAAAACAAACGAGGTAGAGCAATTAGGTACTAAACGTGCAGATATTATAAACGTGGCAACAAGGTTCTACAAGGAACTCTATATAGAAAAACAAAGGAAAGATGTAGCAGGACATGTATCTGAATACGGCTCTATACCTGATTCTACTATGGAAACAGAGCCACAAGGGACACTAGCTTCTGAAATAGGATTCGCAATAAAATTGCAAATGAATGATTAATCTCCAGGAACAGATAACATCGCAAACGAAATGCCGAAATCTCTATGTGCCGTTAAAAAACCAGTAAAAATTCTTTCTTACAACATTTTAGAGATTAATTCTAAAATGTTGTAAGAAACTTGTTGTAAGAACCTTAGAGAAAGAAGATACACCTGAGCATTGGACAAAATCAATTATAACACTTATCTACAGAAAAAGGAGACCGCCCCGGTTTAGGAGACTATAGACCAATCAGCCTAATGATTAACAACATCTACAAAATATTTTCGAAAATTATTCTACACAGAATCACAACCGCTCTAGACGAACAACAACTGCGAGAACAAGCTGATTTTCGAAAAAGATACTCAACAACACAACAGATCATATGCAGGTCGTTACGCAAGTCACAGAAAAGGAATGCAATAGCACTTTGTACGACTATAAAAAAGCCTTTGACTCATTGAACCATGACGTTATAAGGACCGCACTTACACACTAAGGCATTGATAAATAGTGCATTAATCTTATACGAAGCATTTATGTCAAGTAAAGACAGGGAGTAGTTGAAAGAGATAGTTTGGCCTCACTTTATAAAAGATATTATATTGAAGCTAGATAATAGATAAAATATTGAAGCGCTCGTAGCGAAGTTTACTTAGCTGTTCTCAACCGATCAGCAAAGGTAAGCAACGTCGCGCGCGGTCATGAGTTGGATGGGTGACCGCTAGTGACATTACTACTGAGCGTTTCCACGTTAAGCCGTCGGTCTCGGTTGTTGTCTAAGGATGGCAGTCGTTATAGCATGGTGGTAGGGCATTTTGCGAATGCCCGCCTGGCTAGCTACCACCCTCAAGTAGAAAATCTGTCGCCAAGCACCTAACGGTGTGTTCCGGCAGCTGTCCTTGAGAGCCAGTACTTCTAGGTTAGCCTGAACAACATCTTCGACCACATCATCACTTACCATCAGGTGAGGTAGTAGTCAAAGGCTAACCTATCAGGCATAAAAAAAAAGATATTGTGGAATAATTTGTGATCCAGTTTCTAATTATATCTCCAGAAAAATATCAGTATCAGTTGGCACTTCAACCCAAGTAAGTGCTAGAAAACCTTTCACTGAATTAGGTCCTTAGCAATAAAAAAAGGCGCGCAGAATATACTGTACAGACTATTCCATCAAAGGAATTCCCAAATGCGCATGTTTTGAAACTGAAAGCAGGTGGAAATGAAGACATTGCTGTCATTTTGCAGCACTTGCTTAAGAATCCACAAGGTGTGCAGAAAGTAAAAGATTGTCTTTTTGTTAGTAAAAAGTAACTGGCATTTTCAGCTGATGAAACTTTAAGCTTATTTTTATAACATAAATTGACAAAATGACGCTACGGAAAATTACTCAAGAACTGATAATAATTATATATAAAGAACATTTCCCTCATACTATGCACTACAAAATGAAAAAAATAAATGTTATCCATCTAAAACAACTATTTCAGTAACTGAAAAAACAGCTAAGAATTGCAAGCGCTATGGGATCTAAATTTGGAAAGAATTATTATGTCAATCGTAATTGATAAGACTTGTAAAAGTTTAAACTGAATAACAAATGGGGATTTGATGGGGCCTCGAATCAAGCCAATTATAAGCAAAAGTATCTTATAGAAAGTGCAGAGCAACTTCGAAGATTCTTGTATTTTTATGGATAGTTTGATACCTATCAAATTAGTTTCTAAAGATCTACTTGTTTGGGAAAATGATTCCCCAACATCATCGTTATGGTTTCACCCGCTATATTTCAAATTTATCAAATAAACTAGCATTTCACAAGAGAAAAATGAGATTGAGGCTGAAATTGACAATTTAAAATAGACAGTGATTGGCGAAATGGCAATCTCACATAACTTAATACTAACTATGATATATAGTAAAGCAACAGCAATTCTTTGAGATGCATCAACCAAAAGGTGTGACATAATGTAAAGCAAAGGGAATGAATGAATTGCCCCAGATTTTGGCAAAGGAAATAGATGCTAACTAATGTAGATATGGTTTTACGTCCTAACATTTCAATTTTAGGAAATATAAAGGTTCCACAAACACATAGAAAAATTTAAGTTTGTAAAAAAATACCCCCAACATTTTACAAAAATATCAGATGAGCGAAACTCCCCAACACGGTTTAATTATAAGCATAATCTGGTTGTGTCTACCTCGAGATTAGAAATGCATAGTGCAGGACCAAACGCAATGGCCGCTAAAATATATAATAAATTACCGTTTCAAATCAAAAGTATAGAAAATGTACACAAATTCCTCCAAGTCCTAAAAATATACTGCTCGAAAAGTGCTACTATACTCGTGAAGTTTTTTTTAAGGATGCCTCGATTATGGAATAGTACGTTCCCTTCCGCTACACAGAGCTATACCCTATTTAGGGTCATTACGTACCATTCCACCTAATTTTGGTTTGTTTATATAAGTCATGGAAACCGCATTTGTATGTACTAATGATTGCAATAAATGATTGAGTATTGACTACACATTTGGAAACGATTCGTGGAATGAATTTTCACATTGCGTACTGATTAGAATTGAAGACATGGGTAGTGAAAGGTGACAGCAAACCTGTTATGGAAAGCAGAAAGAAAATCATTCAGGAGGCATTTAAATCCTAAACAGGACTTTTTGTTAACGTTGTGAAACAGGGCCATGGTACGACAAATGATGGGAATACCACTGGCAGGTTTTTCGAACACTCCAAAATTGCGGCTTTGATTACGGGAGTAAATGAGGAAGTGATAAAAAGATTTAAAACCATATTTGATTAACTGACGAAAATTGATTACTGAAATGATTTCACATCACTATTATCTATTACCTTGTGCCCTGATTAACGAGATCTGTGCCATGAATGGATCTGTGCACACAGTCTGTGGTCTGTGGCTATATTATATCGCTATATTCCAAAGATTATATCCATCCATGGAATGTGGGAAGCTAGTGGATTATTTCTTTGTGATTTTTCGTAAAAATACGACACAAACTTATTTATTTCTAATAAACAAACGATGACTGCTGAAAACGAACGTGAGATATATCATAAATTGGAAGCCATGAAAGAAATCAGGTAAGAGCGGCTCTCTGACCTCCTCTATTGAACATTAAAAAGATCCTCGCACCTGTGGACTTGGATCAATAAACACTTCATTTAGAATGGAACAATAAATAAAAAAATCGTTTACGAGAATTGAAGATGCATAGGCACGTAGAGTCTTAAAACTATGACTCTGTGATGTATGGCTCTAAAAGGTTTAGAAAATATGTTCAAAAATAAATCAGTAGGTATGCACTTTTCTCATCTGTATCAGTGCACTTGAACTCTTGCTTTTATGATGGGTACCAACAAAACATTAAATGTGAGTGTGAGGTGATGAGTCTTGTAGCATTGAATGAAAGCTTATGTTAATGAGTTTGAGATGATATGAATATTCCAGAAACAAAACCATATCCCTGGAGCGGCTAAAACGCAGCATTCTGAATGAAGTGCGTAGTGGAGACCAGGAGGGGCGCTGCCTGGCGCAGTACAAGCGAGAGATGGAACTGCTACAGCAGGAGAAGATGAGCCATGTTGAGGAGCTAAGACAGATACATGCTGATATAAATGCTGTGAGTTTGTCTCTAAATTGTTTCCTGTCTGTTATTATTTTATTTACATCACAGAAGGACCAAACATACATTTTATGAGTAAATTTCTGTTGATCTCATGCTAAAAAAATTATATGTCCAGTACTTTACAAAGGCATGAATGGAGCTGAATAAAACCACACTCAGGGACCGTATTAAATATATATATAACGTATAAATACAGTTATAACAATGGTAGATTAGGTAGTTACAATACTTTTAGAAACTTTTGCTGGTATAACCCTTGCTCCAACTTCGACAGCATATAAATTAACAACATAACCGTTTGTGCTTAATTCATTTGTAAAGTCATAATATTTGTTAGTTTTTATTGTGTGGTCTTTAGGTATGTTTGTTTTCCACGGCACAGTAAGTTCTATAAGTACTATGCATTTTATATTTTTCGAGTATAAAATATATATCTGGCCTGGATGACGAAACACCAACATCCTCAGGAATTTTGTAGTGGTTTTCATAAGAGTCTATCAAAAGAGTCCAATTGAAAGCTGCACCTAAGATGGAGTAAGGCTTGGATTTAGATTTAGTATATGACCCTTCTTCTTTATCCTCAATTTTCTTTTTCGACCCAAAACCTGCTTTGCCGGACTATGCACCTATCATAAATTGTTTGTGGATTTGAAGTCTTCAATTAAGGTCCGAGGCACTTTTGTCTTTTGGGAGAGATGCGACTATATCGTCTTGAGATTTTGATAAGATGTGCATTTTGGTAACTCCGAGGTATTTATAGAGCTCCGATGGTTTCTCTAACTTCATCCTAGTGTATGCTGAAAGTGCGAGCCCCAACCATGACTTTAATGTCTTTATGACGTGTACATCCAGCTTTGTTCAAAGGGATTTAGTAATATTGTATGCTTGAAAAGGCCAAGTCAGACGTGATGTTAAATATTTGTTGTATATCCAAGCTATTTAAATGGTACTTATTGGTTGTTGGTCTACCATACTATGGTCTTTTAGAAAGCTATCGACAACTGCGTCCAGAGATGGTGTGCATCTATTGTGATCTATCTTTCTACCTAGAAATTTAATTAGCACAGCTTCAGCAATTGTAGAAACACATTCTCCTTAAGGTAAAATTAAAGGTTTATATAATTGTTAATATGCGAAGTAAATTCTTTTTTTCTGGAAATTTCATCAAGCAACAATCAACTTATTATAATTGCAATTAATTTACAAAAACTGACAAATAAATAATGTTTATTTTAAAAATGACAAATTTCTAATAAAATCAAAGTATTTTCTCATTTCATTCAAAGAGAATAAAGAATATGATGATTTCCAGAATATAAAACTATGCTTGACTATGTAAAATGTGATAGTTGTTGGTTCAGGGTTTGAGTTTGTGACCTATGTACCTTAAACCACAAATAAAATAATTATTTTGTAATTCCTATTATGTGCATACTTAGTTCATTCTGTAAAGAATAATTTCTTTACAGAATGAACCAAAGCATCCTGGCTAAAAAATAGGGCTATATGAAACTAAGAACAAGTCTATTGTTCGAGAATGTAACAGTATAGTCAGTTTATTTATGTAACTAGCTGAGGGTAATGTTAGCTTGAACAATTGGATTTCGTTCTGTTGTTTGTTTTGATTGTCAGTGTTATAGCTGAACCATACTGCGAGTCCGGTCGGATACTAAACTACACTCATGTTATGTTTTACTGTTCTAAATAACTGCTACATTCATGTGCATCCTGTTTTTAGTGTAAATATTTCAAACCAATTTTATCATGTTTGAGTTTAGAAAAAGAAAAGGCGCAAATTATAAATAACACGAATTATTTTTGTCAATGAAAGGTTTGATTAGGTTTTTGGAAGCTGTTGTTATCTGCTGATGAAACTGTGGTCATATGCAGTGGAGTGTGCTCAGTTATTTCCTTTTGATCTATGAATGCACTAATAGAGCAAACAGGTAGTGAGGGAAACATTTTGTAATTGTATTGAAATAGTGTACTTAATGATTTAACAATTAAATGAAATAGAATTCAAGTTATTAGTTTAGTATTATATTCTTTGCTTAGGTATTGCAGGCAGTGTTATGGTAAGGTATGTGGCATTGCCACCTACTGGCAGTGTAGATGTATCCAATGAGGTGTGTGTGATGTATTACATTGCAGATGGAGACGGTGATAAAGCAGACGGAGGAGAGCATGACGCGCAAGCTATCGGCGGCGTCGCGGCTGCACGAGGACTACCGGCCGCTGAAGGCGGAGGTGGACCTCCTGCGGCGGCAGTGCCTCGGCCTGGAGCGCCTGCCCGACCTGCATGAGGAGGAGGGCAGTCCTATCACGCCGGAGTATGTATACACGCTCTCATATTCACACACACATACACGAGGACCTATCGGCCGCAAAAGGCCGAGGTGAGCCTCCTGCGGCGCCCAGCGCCAGCTTTTGATACAGCCTGATCTATTATGTAATGTCATCGCCTTAAGTACTATATACTAATGTTTCGGCTACTACGACTAAGGGAAAATTACATGAAAAACTGTCACTTTTTACTGTGAACCCCAAGATGGCTGCCAAGCGTGGCGATTATGGCTAATCTCCCGATGGGGTAGACCCTGTTCAACGGTGAACGTTCTGATTGATAAGATGATGATGAAACTTTATTCCTGACGGTATACCTATTGTATATATATATATATACTCGTATATATGATATTCTGTAGAAATCTAAATCATATTCTGCGCATGCTGCCAACTTGTAGTGGGCTGGAGCATTTGGACTACCTGTGGGCCTGCAAGTGGATTTAGCTTGAATAAAGCTTTCATTGTAGTAGTATGTTTTTTTTCATATTCTCATACCGTAGGTAAAAAAAACTATGCCATTTTAAAATATAATTTTAAGAGCCAATATGGTCTCATTGTTGTAAGCGAAGACTTTGGTGGTGGATCGAGGTGAGGGAGGTGGATGTGCATATATAACGTGAGTGTAGAGAGATGACGTTTCCCCGCAGCCGTTTCCCCGCGCCCGCGCCGTCGGCCGGCGTCGCGTCGAGCCTGCGACCGCTGCCATTCATGGCGACGCCGCGCAAGCCGCCGCCGCCACCGCCCGCGTTCAGGTCTGCACTCGACCAAGATTTCATAACGGTCTCGCTGAGGTTCGCTTCTTTTTGTTATGTTCTGTTCTCCGCTCTCCGTCGCCCCCTTCGACCCCGTGGACGCTGTGTGTACTACTACCCTATAACTATGTTGAACATAGGATTAAATATAAAAACATATGGCCCAATGTAAGTGTTTGACACAGAGATGTAAAAGGAGGCCTACCCCTTCAGGTGATGGTGTTATTCTTGTATGGTAACACACGAACAGGGCTTCAGTGAACACTGCGTGTTGTTATGTCAATTAATACAAATTAGCGTACTTACTTATACTTGAAACGCGTTATGAACACACTGAGTCCACAGATCCTTCACTACCCTTTCGCTTTATTTTGTGTTTTGTACAGTTTTTATCATGTTTTGTTTGATGTTTTTTATTTACAAGGAGTTTTTTTTAATAATCTTCATGTAAAGTTATAGTTTATATAAGAGAAGGCTGCCTATAGTTGGTAAAGGTATTAAGTAGCTGATGCGAATAGGCCTTCAGTACCCGACACCAACCTAAAAATATATATATATACTAACTAATGATCATAATATGTAATTATCTTGTGGCAATAATTATCCTATTCTTATTCTGTATGAGATAAAATGTGCTAAGCGAACATAATATTTACAAACTTTCAGATACAAAATTCTCGATGTCTAAAGTAAAAGTGTTCTCAAAGTAATAGTAAATAATGAAACTTACATCAATAAGTTATAAAAATGTAACTTGTTATTTCGAGATTATAAAGTTATGATGTTATAAGGATTTTGAAGATCAAATTTTAGGATGACTTAAGAATCCATCGGAGCTCTATAAATACCTTAGAGTTAATAAACCGAACATCTAAGTAAAATCTAAAGATGATAAAGTCGCATATCTCCCAAAAGACAAAAGTGATTCCTTCGACCTTGGTTCGAGGCTTCCATTCCATAAACAATTAATGATAAGTGCACAGTTAAGCAAAGCGGAGAGAAATAAAATTGAGATTAAAGAGGTTGTAAAATCTTTTCTATAACAAGACGAAAATGATAGCTATAAAGTACATGCAATGAGCTTGGAAATGCAAATCGAATTGCTAACCAAGTGAATTTTGTCTCTGGCATTAAAGTGGCGAACTGTACGATTGGTCACCTGCCTTATTTAAATTCTATTTAACAGCTTCCTGATGGCCCTCCCAAATCAAAGTAATTAGTAAAACGGAGGAAAGCCACAGAAAAGTCTTGTGGTATTTGTCGGGAGGCGATACGTATAGCAAGACACTTATTGGTACGATCCCAGATGCTCCTTGATAGGGGAGGGATTCAGGTGTGGGCAAGCTGCATATTCAGTTCTATTGTAGTTTCAAGCGTCAAATTTAGTAAACTCTGTTGTTTATATCAAAGTATGTTCAACAACAAAACGACAAAAAGTTGGAATCAGACTAGCGCTCATAAATTCGAACTGAATTCATGAAAAATAATAACAAATATTTTTAAAATATTTTAAGAAAACATCAAATAAATATTTTAATAAATACTTAAAAAATATAAAAATATATATCTAGTGACAATTCCGCCTTATTTTCCTACCTACCTCCTGTGGATGCTTCGTGTAGAAGCGAAACGCGTCAAAAACTCTTCCGGTTTGGCTGGGTGGCGTTTGTGACGTCACGTCGGCTTAACAGGAAAATGAGGCGGAATTGTCACTAGATATATTTTTAAATGTTTAAAGTGTTTTATTAAAATATTAATTGTATGTTTTCTTAAAATATTTAAAAAATATTTGTTATTCTTAAATATGGACTTCCGCAAAGTAACGCCTGAATCTAATCATTACAAAAAACGTGTTATTTTTTGGGAGGAACCTAGGTATAGTCGCTTGCATTTATTTATTTATTTATTTATTTATCAATAATTAAAACGGTACAAAAGACCACTTACATTAATTACACAATTACAACAGATTATAAATTGAAAACAGTCATTAATAAAATAAAATCAAAAATAATAATAATTCAAGAGTACATAATGTCATTAATAATAATAATAATAATTATACATAATGAATATCAGAAATTGTAATAGGCAGAAACAAAATAAAAAAAAAAATAATGTCACATCATTCATCCCTTTCGCAATATCTCAAACACGCCAACATTATTTCCGACCATCCATCCCCAAATAAATCACATTCTGGATTGGTAGCCAAGAGAGTGTTGAGTGCGGCGAGGGAGCGCGGGATGGGCGAAAAAGAGCGTGCCACTGTTCGGCAGTGTGGCAACACAAACAGCTTATGACACCTACTGCGGTAATAGTTGTCCGGTATGAAAAATCGACACAGCCTGTCGAGCAGATCGGGTGCATCGATATCTCCACGGAGAACTTTGCACATAACTGTAACTTGCTGCATTTCCCGTCTGACTTCAAGTGAATTGTAGCCTAGACAACCCAATATAAACTTCGTCGGGTACATATAAGGATAGTACCCGTTCACACGTTTATATAAGTACCTTAAAAAGGCCTTTTGTACTTTTTCGAGTTGAAGTATATATGTGTCTTCGTGCGGATTCCATACACACATCGAGCTCTCCAGCTTACTGCGTACCAATGCGCTGTAGACAAGGCGGATCACATGCTGGTTACGGAAGTCTTTGGAATTCCTGAGTATAAATCCTAACCGCCTAAACGACTCCTTCACCAGCGCATTTATGTGGTCGTGGAATGTCAACCTTTGGTCAAATATGACACCCAAATCTTTAATGTTGATTGACCGTGTTATGGAACCGGTATCAATTTTGTAATCATAATTGACTGGGTGCCACATTCGCGAAAAGGTCATTACTTGACATTTGGAGGTATTGAATTCCATCCCATTGAGGCGGCTCCATTGGACCAGTGCATTGACGTCTTGCTGCATGGCAACGCAGTCTGCACTTGACCTTATCTCAGAGAAGAGTTTTAGGTCATCTGCGTACATTAAGCATTGTGTGTGCTCTAAGATGGATGGGATATCATTCACCATTACCAGGAATAACAAAGGACCCATTATTGAGCCCTGACTTACACCGGAACGCGTGTGATAGGGCTTCGACTCAAACGATCCAAGCCTCACGAACTGCTGACGGTCACGCATGTAGTCGGCAAGAAGTTGGAGAAGCTGCGGAGCGAAGCCAATGGCAGCGAGCTTAGCCAGCAGAATGTCGTTATCTACCCTATCAAACGCCTTCCGGAAGTCGAAATAGAGCACGTCTACCTGGGAACGACGGTCCAGTCTGGAAGCAATAAACTCAACAATAGTCAACAGGTTAGTATCAACCGACCTTTTCCGTCTAAAGCCGTGCTGAGTATTAGAAAGATATTTATCCACCTGTGCATAAATGTATTTGTGGAGTATGCTTTCAAATACCTTTGCAGGTGACGACAGCACAGCGATAGGGCGGTATTCTTCGACGCTGACTTTGTTGGATCCTTTTGGTATAGGAGTAACTCTCGATACTTTCCACTGAGGGGGATACCTTCCAGTTTTCAGTGCAGTATTGAAAATGTGGCAGAGAGGAATACAAAACTGTTTTGCCGCCTGTTTCAATACCGCCGGAGGAATGCTATCAGGCCCCAAGGAACTACTAGGTTTCAGCTTCTTTATACCGTACATAACGTCATTAAGTGTAATCTCAGAAATGTTGACATAGTTACTGTTGCAACTAAGGTCAGATTCATACGCAAGTTCAGTTCTTAAGGATGCACTTGCCGACGGCTCGAACTTATCAGCGGGCGAGGGAACAAAGCATGCTATTTCACCTATACCTTTGTGGGAAAGGGTAAGACTCCGTGATGAGTAGTACGAAGATAGTGATCGCGCATCACACACCCGTATTGCATCTACGCTAATTACGCACACTTGTTTGCGATATATCAATGAAAGCCGAACCATGCCGAACTAATTACGATGTTTGACGACGGACGGAGATAGTGTCTCAAGCTACGTCACGACGTGTGTAGGTATTTCTTATAAAATAATATTATATATTCACAGAGGAATACATTTTGGTTCGGACAGTAGGTACCTGTTGTTATAATTTTCGTTCGTTTTATAATAACATACTGATGTTATTTCACCTATAGTAGGTAAATATTTAGTAAGTAGGTACAATGATTTGTAGGTACATAGTAAATGTATTAGTTTGTTCTTTTCATATTGATGTAGTAAATATTTACCTACAATAATTATTTATTACATAATTAGCAAGTTACTGCTTTTACTACAACATATTTTGTAAAGCAGTGACGGCTCAGTGGCATAGGTTATGGACTTCCGCGCAGCAGGTCCATGGTTCGAATCCCGTCGCGGGCTTAATCTTCACCGCGTGGTAGAAGAGCATTATACGAATGCCCGCCTGGATAGCTACTACCCTCAAGTAAAAAATCGGTCGCCAAGCACCTAAAGGGAAGCAGTGATGGCTCAGTGGCATTGGTTATGGACTGGCTGCGCATCAGGTCCATAGTTTGAATCCCGCCGCGATATTGAGCTTCACCGCGTGGTGGAGAGTTCGTAGCGAAGTTTACTTAGCTGTTCTCAACCGATCAGTAAAGTTTAGCACCGTCGCGCGCGGTCATGAGTTGGATGGGTGACCGCTAGGACAATACTACTGAGCGCTTCCGTGCTTAGGAGGGCACGTTAAGCCGTTGGTCCCGGTTGTGGTCTTAGGATGGCAGTCGTTATAGCATGGTGGTAGGGCATTTTGCGAATGCCCGCCTGTATAGCTACCACCCTCAAGTAGAAAATCTGTCGCCAAGCACGTAACGGTGTGTTCCGGCAGCTGTCCTTGAGAGCCAGTACTTCTAGGTTAGCCTGAACAACATCTTCGACCACATCATCACTTACCATCAGGTGAGATAGTGGTCAAAGGCTAACCTATCAGGCATAAAAAAAGAGCATTTTGCGAATGCTCGCCGGAATAGCTACCCAAGTAGAAAATCTGTCACCATGCAACTAACGTGAACTCAGTGGCATTAGCTATGGACTGCCTCGCAGCATGTTTATGGTTCGAATCCCGCTGCGGGCTCGAGCTTCACCGCTTGGTGGAAGGTCATAGGGCATTTTGCGAATGTTCGCCTGGCTAGCCACCATCCTCAAGCAGAAAATCTGTCAGTAAGCGCCTAACGGGAAGCAGTGATGGGCCAGTGGCATTAGCTTTGGACTGCCACGCAGCAGGTCTATGGTTCGAATCCCGCCGCGGGCTTGAAATTCACCGCTTGGTAGAAGGGCATTTTGCGAATGCTCGCATGGCTAGCTACCACCCTCAAGTAGAAATTCTGTCACTAAACACTTAACGGGAAGCGGTGATGGCTCTTAGCAATGGACTGCCGCGCAACAGGTCTATGGGTCGAATCCCGCCGCGGGCATGAACTTCACCGCATGGTGGAAGGTTGTTTTGCGAATGCTCGCCCGGCTAGCGAGCTTTGAGATGAGAGTGTGTCGTACCGATTTCAAAATCTGTCTCTAAGCGGTAATGTACCTACGATGGCATCATGGATCTACCAATCCTGGTAGAACACATTTGGAATAAAAATTCTCTACCTACCCGTAACTGATTTAAATTATTTCCAATAAAAATCAATAACTAATCATAGGTTATTTTTGATTAGGTAAGTGCCTACAATCATCGCTAAGTTTACCATATAAACTTTCGTACTACCTTAGGTATAAGTACCTACTACAAATATACATACTTATTCTCCTAATTTACGTAGGTAGATACATAGTACTAACTTTATTATTTGTTGTGATCTTATAGCTATGTAGATAGGTATGCAATGTAATGCGCGCCCGCGAATGTCGATTTGACATCGCTGGCAGTTGCGTGCCTAGGCAGGCCTATATGATAAATGATAATTATATCGTAGATAGGTAGGTATCTTCCATTGAGCTTCTAATTCTAACCCTTTACTACTTTGTGTTAGGTAGGTACTTTCTCGAAGTTATATTACTGCTTAGACTATATTCTAAAAAGAATGCGGACTACCTACGTCCATACCGTATCTAACCAAATGCAGCTTTTTATATTGTCTAAGTGTTGGTAAAATGATTAGGTACTCACCATAGCTATCATGACCTGCGTATTGACTAACACCTACTAGGTACTAACTTAGGTGAGAGTAGGTGAGTACCTAGACATAGTTACGTATTTATATTACCCAAGTACCTATCTATATGGATTATGGCGTCCGACACTTATTATCACGAACAAACTAATCAAATGCGAAAGAAAATCCGGTCCCCAACTCCCAACATATGTAAATATATATATAAGTACGTAAGTAGGCATAGGCACTACATATTGGTAGTGTATACATACGTGCACACCAAAAAGTAACAGGGCATTCCTACAATATAATATTATGTTCTAAGATCGCGGCGCGGTGCACGTGACTTTTGGTAGTGTGCGTTTTGTTAATTATATATTAGTGTGCTGCGCATGAGACCCGCCCGCCCGCTTCCCTCACCGTGGAATGGAAGTATTGACATGAGATGCCCAATATTTTGAACGAAAAACTAGCGCGCAAAACTATGTGTGCCGACCTTTGGCTCTAGGATGTTTATGATTATACTACTGGATGTATTTGTTTTCCAAAATGTTATCTAAAATGATCATGAACTGAGCTATGCTTCTATGTAAATAATTTTAGGGATTTCATGCTCTATAAGTCGTTTATTTACGACTAAACATGCGCTAAAATTCGTGATATTACAGGGATGTTTCGAGGCTTATAACTATCATGTGAAGATTTTTTTTACAAATCGGTGCCAAGACAAGCCTAGATAATGAAGAGATAAATCGATATCATGCTTAGTTGTGGACCTAAAACCTCAAATAAGGGAGTGATCATCCTACGGCGTTTGTATGGAAAAGTTACCGGCCAGTTCAACCTTAATGACGGTATGTCCAGCAAAAACACACTTGCGAAAAAGTTTGCAAATGCTTCAGCAGCGCTTACACCGGTATATGATTCGCCCTCGTAAGAGACTTTTGGTTCAAAGCCGCCTTTGGTACGCAGGCTAGACACATGTCGCCAAAACTGTCTTGGATTCAGCTTTATATTTTCTTCGACGCCTTCAACGTATGAAGTGTAGGCAACCGAAGCACGGAATTTAAGCTCAGCCCTGAGACTAGAGAATTGCTGATATATTACGGAACACTTAGTTCTCTTCCAAGAACCGTGTAACCTATTCTTGCATTTTGTGTCACGGATCAAGTCACTAGAAAACCATACAGGGTAGCGCCTAACTTTCTTATTCATCCGCCGTTTTTTGGGCATGCATTCATCGAAGTAGTCATAGATAACCCTGTACAAATGTTCTGTTGCGGTACTGACATCAGATGCCTCCAAGACTGAACTCCAAGAGCTATCTTTTAACAACGAAAAAAGCCGTCTATAGTCACACTTTTTGAAATTCCAGTCTTTAGCAGTATCTACATTGGATGGCTCCAGAAAATCTGAACGGCAAGAAGTGTCAATTTCCACGTCAATATCTAAAGGCGGATGATATGGGTCGATCTTCACGATATTTTCAGTGGCGGTGACCAAAACTCCCCGCACATCATCACTCTCCCGGACCAAAACAACGTCTAATATACCTCCATAGGTGTTAAGTACATTATTACTCTCATACAACTTACAATATGACACAAAATAACAATAGTAGTTGTTAATGCTCAAAGAAGCGCTATTCAAATTTAAATCACCGAGAATAAAAACCGGTGCCTTTAACGAATCTATAATACTCTCAACTTTAGTAAACCATGGGAAGTATTCACTATCACACGCGTTTGACCTTATATATACAACACATACATATACTGTACGTCCATGCCATGAGAAGGATAAATAAGTGTACACATTGTAATATTCAAAAATGTGGCAAAGGCTTCTGTTTCTCTCTATTTACACAGAAGTATCTTAAAATCAAAGAACAATTTGGATATTTTTACTATGTCTATATGCTAGGTCACATTATTTTGATATTTGTTTACCTCGTTTATACTTGTTATTGCAGGCGAATGTACACGAGTCCGACTCGGACTTGGACGGTTTTTGATGGAGTTTTGTTTTCAGACTATTAAACACCTAAAGCCAAACTCAAAACCTAAATCCAATTGATTTAGGTTTTGAGTCAGCTATCATATCTAAAACTAGCTGTAACTGCGACTTCGTTCGCAATTGCCGTACCTGCAGACTAATTATTCACATTTGAGCACTGTTTATCTCATACACGCTGTGGTCTCCAAAATATATCCGGAAAAAGATAGACAGTTAAAAAAACTGATTGTGGTGTTCCAGATTTTAGAGTTTTATCTTAGCACGCTTGCAAAACTAATTAAGGGTGCCAAGCTGCCCGTGGGGTGCCGGGCTACAAGTGGGGTACCGGGCTGCCTATGGGGCGCCAGGCTGCCCGTGGGGTGCCGGGCTGTCCGTGGGGTTAGAACTATTGTAACAAAAAAGAACGAATATCCTGAAGACCAAAGTCTTCAATCAGTGTCTGTTGCCAGTGATGACTTATGGCACTGAGACGTGATCTTTAACTGTGGCCCTTATGGACAAGCTCAGAGTCGCTCAATGAGCTATGGAGAGTTTCTTTGCGCGATAAAATCCGGAACGTGGATAGTCTGCAAAACTTGTATGTTGACTACTTACATTATTTAATGGTATTGATATAGATATATGTATGTATTATATGATCATATATAATTATTTATGTGTGTTATATGTATTAATGTAGGTATACGTATTATTTATGTAGTATAAATGAATTGTGTTAAATGTTTATTAATTTAATTGAGTTTGTTTTACATACCTACATATTTAAGATGCTTTCTATGTAATTATTTTGTTAGTATTGTGAAGACTACTGTCTGTATATTTTTATTAAAATGTTGGCCTCCAGTTACATGTCGTCTGGAAGAGGTCGCTCTTAGCGACAAGACACCTATTGTTACCTCAATTAGATTTTGTATTGTTATATTTATAAGTTTTTCTAATGGTATCTCAATAAAGTGTTATCTATCTATCTATTCTCCAAAAAACCAAAGTCACCGATGCGACAAAGCTCTCAGAATTTGCAAGTTAAAGTGGCAATGGGCGGGCCACATTGCTCCACGAAATGATAATCGATGGGGAAGAAAGGTTCTCAAGTAGTTACCACGTTACACCTTAAGACGTAGAGTCGGTAGGCTCCCCACCAGGTGGACTGACGACATCGTTAAAGTCGCGGGTAGCCAGTGGTTACAAGCGGATAATAGCCGTTCTTTGTGGCGTCTATGGGGGTGGCTTCAACAGTGGACGTCTCTCGGCTGATGATGAATAAGAATTACTTCTGGAATATTGCTCGACAATGATGGGATTCCATTACAGGGCTCTCCATGATGACTAAACATGAAAAAAAAAATACTAAAACAACAAAATATAACTACGAAACTACACAAATATACTAAGTATCGCAGTAGGAGCAGTATAGAGTTTGTTGTTTACCTACTCAAATGTAACTAAATAATCGATTAAAACACAATAAAATGTTGCGCGACGCAACATGGACGTGGGTTGGCGAACGCGGTTGGTGCAAAACTGAGGATTGAGCAGGGCATTGGCTGGTGGTCAGTAAGCAGTTTTTTGGGGCATAGCTTTTCTCGCCTCTTTAAGCTTATTTTCGACCATATTCCTTTATCAAACAGTAGATAATAGTCTAAAGTGGTATTCTAATTAAATGTAGTCCAAAATGTACTTGGACCGGCGAAATTGTCTAACTACACCACACCAAGGCCTCGCGCTAACTAGTGATGTATTGCGTTTAATAAAACAATTTATTATGTTTAAATTTTTATCGATAAAATTTAAACATATAATTCCACCGTACCTACTTTTGAATACCTATATGTTCAAAACGAATAATTGAAGTGTGATCCTATAGAAACGCTTAATATAATAGAGAAAAGCACCGTGGCCGTTATATTAAAATTAGACTCACCCAGGAATTGAAGAATATTGTGTGGCGTCCATCTTGAAATCGCCATTTTGTATTTTTGATGGGTGTCATTCTAGTGCTCTTCCGATTCCCTATGACATTGGTCAAACAACTCCTGCATATCTCTTACCGTTTTCGAGATAAGCCGTCCAATTTTACTAGGCAGATGACATTTTCTTGTTTTCTGATTTCTCCCATACTCACCTAAATTCCCTCTACACTATTCCCTTTCTTATCTACACTATTCTCTTCTATACATCCCTTTCTTTCTTCTCGACTCCTGTTAGAACTATTGTATCAGTCAGTCAGTAAGTCATTGTATCGTAATCGATTTTTATATGTAATGATGATGATGTTGATGTAAATACAGAAATTATATCTATGATGATTCATCAGGTATTCGTAGAACGTGCGCAGGTTATCATTGCCTTTACAACAAATAAATATACCAATAGTAATTAGAAAAGATTAACCAACATCTTTGGCGGATGGCGCACTTCCAGTACCCAAGGTTGTTAGGTCATGTCAAAATTGGTTGGTAACAATACACGATTATAAACCTTCAAGGTCACCTCAGTTCGGAGCTGTTTGCTAACTGTATATCGGCCCTCTAAATAAATACAAACGTTAACCGATTTACAACGCTATAGTCATAAAGAAGTCGGGTTCATCGTCAATCCATTATGCTCACCGGGCTTTATTTAGCAAGGCAGCAGCGCAAGTACCGTAGTAACCAATCGCTAAATTTGACATTATAAATAGTCTAAATTCGTTAAAACGGTTATATCGATGTTGCAAGTATGAAACCTACTTAAACGATCGGTAATTAAATTAGGTAAACATTAGTTAAAATTTTACGAATTTATATTAGATATAGCATGGAACATTTAAAATGACGTCTATTTTGTAGATTTTAACGATTGTTTTGTCAGGTTTAAAAAGAAGGTCGATATAACTGGAGAGGGACTGGAGACTATATAAGAGGCGAGGCCGAAAATGAATCCCAAAACTATTTCAACAAGTTTTATTTATTTATTATATTGTGTATGTTAGTCTGTAAGGTATATATTTCTATGGGTCAGTGTTTATGTAATCCTGTTACCTGAAATAAAGAGTTATTATTATTATTATTACTGCGACAAATCTTAAAATGGACTTTTTGGGCTCCTTTTAATATTAAAAGAAGAGCAGTGGGCTTATAGAAATAGTGAAACGCTGCAGTGATTGACAGAGGTTGACGAATGCCAACAACCCTACCAATCGAAGTTTCGGAAAAGTGATTCAGGAATCTGTTCCGAAAATCGAAAGAAATTGTTCTCGTCGTATACCTACTATCTATTAGGTAAAATTATTGTTTCATTATATAAAATCATCGTCAAAAGTTACGTTTTATAAAATCATCGTGTTTGTTTATTCCTTCTGCAGCGGGCAGGAGAATTTTGAGATGATTTATTGGTTTACGAATATGCTGAACAAAAATAATAACGTTTTTCTTTAAATCGGTTATTTCCCATCACGTACTCACATCTCTGAAAGATAACTTCAGCTAGCTGTCTACCATTTACTTCGTTTCAATACTGAACAATTTTAATAATTAATTCAGTTACAATTTTCTTTAATTTGTTATATTCATCAAACACATACTGTAATTATCCGGTTTACAAGAAAGAAATGCTTTGATTATAATTATTTTCTTAAAACTAATTTCCCCAGTGAATGTACGATTTTAATAATCTGTGCAAAAGCAGTCTAGTATCGATGTTGCCATTTCGTAATAATCGATATACTGTTCACAATTTCACGATCGTAAGCGGGCGATAGGAGTTATCGACAAAAGTTCCATACTTGCAATGGCCGAAACGACTCATAAAATTTATCGATCATAGCGATTCGATAAGTTATCGAGCCATACTACGGTACTTGCACTGCAGGAATTTCATATAATTATTTCGTATAATAGACGGACGGAGGAGACCATAATTTTTGGATGGTTTTAAACGAATTTTAGGTACATGACGGACGTTCTAACGTTGGCCGGCAGTTGGCTGAAGTTGGTGAGCAATCCATGTTGCAAAACGAAATAAACTGCAAATGATTTCTTATCGTACATACAAGCGCGAAATCGCGGAAAGCTTGATCGTTCAGAGCCGTCAACACATCCTAGTATTTCCTAAGTTGTATTGACTAGTTAAATGATGTTTGATTACAGACAACAGCCGCCGCCGATGAAGTCTTGCCTCTCGTGCCATCAGCAGATCCACCGCAACGCGCCCATCTGTCCGCTGTGCAAGGCCAAGTCGCGCTCCAGGAACCCCAAGAAACCCAAGAAAAAATAGTGCAACAAACACTATCACCCCACAACCCACCCCATCAACTGCTACCAACAGTCCCTACAACTCCAATCGACTACATCAATAAAGCTGGTCGACGAACCTGCAGAAAAGGAAACAGGCTAATTCATGCTATCAGTTGCACTACAATGCTGAAACCTTAATTGTTTCTGTTGCTTTTAATAAGTACGTGTGGTATGAAGCAAAAATTTGTAATAAAGTTACTTCATATTTTGTCTTTATGGAAAAGTTCACATTAAAAAAAACATTGAGTGTTCGTCACAACCGCGCCGGTGGCACTTAATTTTAGTATTTCTATTACAAATATATGGTCGAAATAATAATGTGGAATCAAAGAATACTAAGTAATAGAAGAAAGTAACCGCGATAGCATTTCGGTTTAATTAAGTTAGCAGCATGTTTTGTATTTACGATCTTTTGGCATACTTTGATTGGTGAGCCAGTTTCTAAAACAATTCGTTCTATATATTATAATTCGTAATATATAAATTCTGTTCTCTAAATATTCAGGTGTGAAATGGAACTTTTTTATTACGACATATTTTTTGTGAGATTGTGACGGAACTATCCCGTGTCCCACGTGATGTTAAGTGTAACATCTGGATATAACAGATGCTTATCAAAACAAGTGACGAATTGCACTGCGCCCGTCACCCTGAGACATGCAGTTGTTAAGTCTCATGTGCCCGTAATTTTACTGGCTCTAAAGGACTGCTGCCGGTGTCGACAGCTTTTCTACGCGAGGGTGGTAGCTAGCCAGGTGACCAATCGAAATATGCCCTTCCACCACGCAAATACAGAATAAGAGTACAAACTGTGCTGTTTTACAGTTTGAAGCGCTCGTAACGAAGTTTACTTAGCTGTTCTCAACCGATCAGCAAAGTTAGGTAACGTCGCCCGCGATCATGAGTTGGATGGGTGACCGCTAGTGACATTACTACTGAGCGTTTCCGTGCTTCGGAGGGCACGTTAAGCTGTCGGTCCCGGTTGTCGTCTTAGGATGGCAGTCGTCATAGCTTGGTGGTAGGGCATTTTACGAGGGCCCTTTACCGAATGGCTAGCTACCAAGCTTCAAGTAGAAAATCTGTCGCCAAGCACCTAACGGTGTGTTCCGGCAGCTGTCCTTGACAGCCAGTACTTCTAGGCTAGCCTGAACAACATCTTCGACCACATCATCACTTATCAGGTGAGATAGTGGTCAAAGGCTAACCTATCAGCCAAAAAAAAACCGTCTATACATTTTTTATGGCTTCCATCAGGTGTTACTAGTAATTTATTATTCATAGCATCAATAACATAGTTTAATTGTACAGAAGAAAAATTAAATTTTTTTAGCAAACTTAAAAATCCATTTAGTTTTGTCTTATAAAACTAAATGTTGAGTAACTATCAAAATGTATTCTCTTATTTTATAATAATATTATTGTGATTATTAAAATTCCAGACATACCGCTGTACAAGCGCCCATTGAAACAACAGATATCGCTACAACATTGAATCTTTTTCATGAGTGGACATATTTCTGCCCATATTTGAAACGCAATATTTTCATACTGCTTATTAGAGCAGTCTTCTATTTTATAATAAATGATGTAATATTATGCATTATTATCGTACCAAAGGAAACTAATAATTAGGTAATTATATTGAATGCTAAAAAGCGTAAACAGAAACGTATTGACTAATCGTTAGTCCATATTCGTATTTTCTGATTCCACCGAAGACTCCCTGTCTAGTGGCGCTCACGATTCACACTAACAAACATGGCCACTCGCATTTTTATAGCTATAATTAACTTTATGTGCCAAAAATCTCCACCGCCCGATCTAACATTATAGCAACGGCGTTAATTACACCGCTAACATTATAGCATAAAGTTGTGGCCACACCTACGTTAGTGTCCAATTATAAACAGTACCGCGCTAACGCAGGTGTGGCGGGAGCATAACTAGTAAACATGACATTTGTTTTTATATTCTCGAATAAAATTATAGTAAGTACCTTAATATATACTTTCCCCATGGTTGTATGGGGAAAGTATGTCGCACATTTTAAATAAGTAACTGTATTGCACTGTAGACTATTTATTTCTTGAGTGGTTTGCTCTTTTATTGCCAACTGGCAACATTGTTACTAGATGTATTATATATTTTCTTGAGACATATCCGATTGATTTACTAAAATGACTTGTTAAGCCTGTTTTAAAGAATTGAGATTAATATAAACTGTAAATAGTGAATTCGTCGTATATTAAACGGTAAATAGATGAAGCATTCGAAAGTTTTATACAAAACCACACGGATACGTAGCTTCTACAAATCATCAGTTATGTACAGTCTGTGTAGTAACAAATGAATACAAATCCATCTATATGCCGCTAACTATACTTTGTATTATTGCGCTAGTGTTGCTGGTTGCTCTTGGCAGTGCAACAAGAGGGAGATAATGCCGTTAGGACCGACCCGTCACTATTAGGTTGGTGTCATCGTCAGAAAGATACATGCGTATGTTCCAAACCAACCGCACAAAGAAATGCGATAGTAGGCATCGTGCTACACAGTCGGTGATCGACCAACGCATTGCCATTTTTTTTTACGGTACGCAGCACCATTTGAATGGCTAGCCAATATTTTGTCTTCCTTCCTATTAGTTTCTTTCCGGTAAATAACACAGGCAGCGGCACGCTTGACTCCCTACCCTACAGTAGTAGGCATGCCTAGGTCGATGATCAGCAGGCCGGCAACACTCGCGCAACTACTTACTACAGTAACTTGTCCAACGGTCACTTGTAGATTTTGTACATATGTTAGATGTAAGTAGGATAGATCTTGTGGACTCAATGTGAAGTTACCTAAATAATGTAGATGTAAGTATGTACTTATGTACTTTGTAAGTGTAGTGCCAAATTATAAGGTTTTGTAAATATTTATTTCTCTTCCAATAAATGTGTTGTGAAACTTAGAACTAACCAATGTGTTGTTATTTTAGTATTAGCGTTAAATACTGTCCACAGTGACAGTCCCTCAAAAATGATGAACTATGTGTTAGCAATTTTTTTTTATGTTATTGTGACGGAACAAGCGCGAGGCCCGCCTGATGTTAAGCGGGCTAACCTCTGCCTAGAACAGATGCATTTCGTCACAAGTCACGAATTGCACTGCGCCCGTCACCTTGAGACATAGTTGTTAAGTCACATATGCCTGTAATTTCACTGGCTCTCAAGGATTGCTGCCGGAACACACCGTTAGGTGCTTGGCGACAGATATTCTACTTGAGGGTGGTCGCTAGCCAGGTGGGCAATACAAAAAAGCCCTTCCACCATGCGGTGAAGCTCAAGCCGACGGCGGTGGGGATCGAACCAGGGTACTGCGGCGCGGCAGTCCATAGCTATCACCGCTCGGCCATCATTGCTTCTATTATTATTATATCTTCAGCAATTAGTAACTACGAAACACTTAACATCAGTACAGAGTAAAAACTATCTTTAAATGTGAAAGTGAGTTTGTTAGTAACATGCTAGTAAATATTTCTTAGCTATCAAATATATCACTGATAATTTCCTGATTGATTGATGAGAATTATAACTAGGGACATCTTGATGATGTGGGTTGATCTGTAAGGGTTTCATCCCAAATTGACCACTTTATTTATTTATAGCTGTTTGACCACTATCTCACCTGATGGTAAGTTATGATGCGGTCGAAGATGTTGTTCAGGTTAAGTGGAATTACTGGCCCTCAAGGACAGCTGCCGGAACACAGTGTTAAATGCTAGCGAGAGATTTTCTACTTGAGGGTGGTAGCTAGCCATACGGGCATCCGCAAAATGCCTTACCACCATACATGCATACTTCCCAAAACTACTAATCCCTAAACGTCCACTTTCCATGAGTCATCATGGAAACTCAAATTGACCACTTCCCAAAATGAGTATTTTTACTTGATATTTGATAATATTTTATACACTATTATGGAAACTTATAGACTATGTTAGATCTTACATGTTCAATTGCTGTCATCTTAGTTAAAGATCGGGATGAGATACAAAAACACTCGCTGGGAAGAAGTACCTACTGTATTACATTTTGCGCAAGAAGAAATAGTTGACGGGAGAATAACTTCACAAAGTAGATATGTAACTATGCGAATATCAAGCTCTGTTTCCCATGCATCCTGGATTTTTTGTGATGATGATTTCATTGACGAGGATGCCAGATCTGCGCCTCTATGGATGACGTCCTACAGCAGCCCACTAACGTCACTCCTATTCCGACCACATCAAAGTTAATGAACAACAACATACTTACTATACATTATATCTATTTGGCTCAAAGAATAAGCATTGCGATTCAACGGGGCAATGCTGCCAGCATGCTGGGCACGCTGCCAACTGATAGTGGGCTAGAGCATTTGGACTCATAGGGAGTAAGTCTTTTACTGTAGTAGCTGTAGCGTTGTATATAGTTTGTAGTATTTGTTTAATAAAGGCAGACCGCCAGAAAAAAAAAAAAAAAAACAACATACTAGCCCTGCCACAATAATAGAAATTGAACTATAAGACGACTTCATTGTTTCGTTCATTAAGCTTCAAGAGTCGGAGTTAACGGGAAGTACCCTGTAGGTTTTGATTCCCTTGCTAGTGTCGAAAATTTGCGGCATAAACAGCTGTATCTTTTGATTGCGTTGGCTCAGAAGTTTGATTTTTGCACAGCTCCAAGGGGTCCAAGGTCTACTGTAGACCTGATTATTTTATTTGAATTTCAGCTTGATACTGGTTCGATTTTTTCCTTTTGTGGTACGGAACCCTAAAAAGGGTAAAATTGGAAGGTTGCGTCTCACGTGTTTCAAGCTCACCAGTTGAAGTATAAGTCTTTTACCTAGTAAGTAGGTAGTAGGTTATTTTTCTTATTAAAATATATGTTTATTTTATGCGAGTACCTACTTCATTAAAATAAACATATATTTTTATTTTACGTAGGTATCTTCTTAATTTGGGCTAAATATAAGCTACGTAGCTGAATAATCAAAATCATAGGCGAATTAGGCTACTTGTCAAAAACAAACATTTTAGGCTACTCGATATATACCTAGCCCAATTGAGTAAGCTGATATCTGGCAACCCGAATTTTACAGTGATCAGTGTGCTCTCAGCTCTCTAGGAGGAAACATATAGTATGTAACAAGTATATATGCGATACTGATGATAAGTATTACAAGAGAGCCTTTCTCTATTAAGTGAAAGTATGGCATATTTATCTTATCCCATCAGGCTAGTGATAGTGTTATATGGTTATAGTTATTTACAGTCCACTTAACGCTATGAATCAGTTTCTTCCAGTCGATGTTCTTTTTATTTGTCCGTACGCGCCGGATCTACGTCCTGTTTAGCTCCCATTTTCCCATATGAGCGTTAAATGCTCTCATTACCCGAATGTGTCGGGTAATGAGAGCGACTGACTTTATTTGTATAATTGTTACACTAAACTAATTTCCCCACCCCTTAAAAGTAAGGTGAAAAACAAACGTCATCTATATTACCTTATGATTGAAACTGATGGGAAATTGAATAGAATTGTTACTAAACAGTTTTATCGCACTCTATAGGATCATGTTATGCTTTACCCCCTGCTCCTCCTCAATCCGCGCTTGAGCAGAAGCGCTGAACAATTTAAACAGAGTAGGTACCTACGTATATTCGATATTTGGGGTTGCCATAATCCCCATGATTGGCAGGTGACTTGGGGATCGCAGTGAAAAGTTGAAGTTTTTCCGAAGGCGCTGCTGCGTCCTAATTTTGGTATTTTTCTTTTGGTCTTCGCCTCTCACGACTCCCATAAGGCATCGCAACTCGGCGCCAACTCCCACCTTTTACGAAACCATCATAATAAAGGAGCGTTTTGTTTCATGGTTAAAATAATAATTCGTAAACACAAACTATCAGCGACCCACAACCGCATTAAACAATATTGGTTTGATTGGTTTGACCCTACTTAAAGAACGAATGAAATATGAATCAGGGATGTGCAAGCGAGATACAAGATATTTATAATATACCGCTATCCCGCTCGCACTGTTCCGAACTACAATGTTATGGAACGGATTTAGGAGTAGTGGAGGTATAAAATTTAACAGTAAGATTAAATTATCATTACTGTAAGAGGTGAGAGTTGGCCCCCTGGAAACCTATACATATACGGAGAATAGGTCCGGACTCCGGACATTGTAATTATGTATTATTTATAGGTAGTTGGGTAGCCTTTGACTACTATCACACCTGATGGTAATTGATGATGTGGCCGAAGATGTTGTTCAGGCTAACCTAGAAAAAAGATAAAAATATCTCAAAATAATGTTGTCTTAGGTTTTCGCAATTATTACACATAGTAAGTAAACAACTGACTGATCATGTCACCCCGTGACCACGATCACTGCAAAGTGTTTGAAACGTCGGGACAAAAATAATGATAAATATACGCGATTTAAACCGTTTAAAGTTGTTTAATTACTAAATATCTCAAAATGTTTGTTAGGACTAGCAGAAGTTAACCCTAAGAGGTTGTCAGCATTTTACCAATAACCTTGCATAGAATCACACTATAAGTACCTAATTGAGCTATCTACCTACCCATCTAATCAGATTATTTATCGCGTACCATTCTTATTTTTATATTATTAGCATTATTTTATCGGTGAGAACCTGACAAATAAATGTAAACAAATATCTTCACGTGACACCCGTTTGTCCCCCATGTTTACAGCACTCTCAAAAACAGGGCACAATGCAATCTCCATAAGGCCTATTTCTGAGATAGATCAGTCGAAGCAAATTTTTATAAGCTATTTTTTTTAACGCGAATTATTCCGTAGAAGTAAAGTAACTTTATATTATAAGAGTTCCGGGAACTTCGTATATAGGTATCTACTATTATGAATCTAGCGAAGACTAAGACAGCACCAAAAGGGCAAATTACTAAGTTTCACTTAAGTGAAAGTTAATTAACCCTTATCGGTTGAACTCGGTATTGGAGACATTGAGCTAATACGTTACACATGTCAATGGGCATCATTGCAGTCTACGACGCAGTTAGGTTCTGCGTAGCCAGTAGTCCAGTGACCCTTCGACCTCTCATCACGTGCTGCTTCTGATATCCTTATCTGGCTGGGTAACGGCGGCGGCGGTGGTGTGGTATGTACGCCCCTTATATATGACTTCACTAATTTGATACATATCCACAAAGTGACCGAGATAGTTAGGTACTTATAATGAGTAACTGAGAAGTGATAAATTCGTTATGAGTAACTGATTGGCGGAAAGTGGACCTTTTGTTATTTTGGAATAACAACAAAGCATTAAAATTGTTTGTCACTTATCTACCTACTGCCACCACAACGTATGCTGTCATCATCAGTGGAACTTGTATCTATACTACTACACTAGCGGCCCGCCCCTGCTTTGCACGGGTAAATTGAAACACATAAAAAGTATTTTTATTTTCGCAAGAACGCAATTTGTAATTTTGTAACACAAAAGTAGTTATTGTGACATAACTGTATCTAATACTTGGACATATTATTATGGTATTGCGGACTTTTTTGTAGATATTGATGTCCTCTTTAAAATTGTATTACATACATTGCTCTAATGTCAAGAATTGTAATGTACGTGTACGCAATATAAGTTTTTTTTGTATGTTTTACGGTTATATCGCACATCCATTAACCTCTTTTTGCGCAGTTGGATAAAAACTATCCTGTCTTTCCCCGGGTCTCAAAGTTTTAATTCTAATTTAATTTACATCCGGTAGTTTTTAAATTTATTCGTTGCATAGGTACCTACAAAAAATCGAAAATAACAAATTTTACCTCTTTATAATAGGTAGGTATTAGTGTAGATGTAGATAACTAGGTAATGAAAGTATTATCTATAATGTAGCGTTCAGTGTTCTTTGTTTTGATTATATCTTAAAAAGGGTACCTAACACGTAGTTACAAGTCGCAAATTTGGTAGATAATAATAATATAAATAATTATAATACCTATGATAATAGGTGCAAGCTGTTGTGTTGTGTGAATAATATAACACCTGTTAATAGTGAAAACAATACCGATTCAGAGCAAAAAATACTGCAAAGAATAGATTATTACGTTTGACGATTAAAAAGCAAAATGCGGAAATCCGAGTTACCTGCCTACCTACACACTGCCGATTGCCCGATTGACACGTATACCTGTGAGTTGTGACAGGGTAACATTATACGTCTGTTACGCAGCAGAAACTGCTCGTAAGGCCACAAACATGCGGATTAGACCATGCCTTGCATGGTCAAAGATTTCTGCGATATTGTTTTATTCGCAGATGATACCTCTCTGATTTTTAAAGTAGATAGGAAAGACAGTGAACTGACGCATGTAAATAATGTATTATCTAAGATTTGTAAATGGTTCACCGCTAATAATCTTCTCCTAAATTCAAAAAAGACGAAATGTTTAAAGTTTTCTTTACCAAATGTTCCTTATGTTGAACCAAACATAAAGCTTGGCCCAGATAAACTCCCTATTGACAAAGCGACAGTCTTCCTGGGAATCAAAATGGATTCCACTTTACAATGGGATCCACATATACATGATCTCTCCGGAAGACTTAGTTCTGCTGCATATGCAGTTCTTAGGATAAGACAGTTAACAGACGTAGCTACTGCTCGGCTAGTTTATTTCGCGTACTTCCACAGTATTATGTCGTATGGCGTATTGCTGTGGGGAACTGCTGCTGAGATAGAGACAATCTTTATCATACAAAAGCGTGCAATTCGAGCCATATATAAAATGGGTCCTAGGGAATCTGTGAGGGATCTTTTTAAAGAAATTGATATTTTAACTTTACCAAGTCTGTATATATTTGAAAATATTATGTATGTTCGTAAAAATTTGAGTAAATTTAAATTAAACAGTGACAATCACGATTACAATACTAGGAATAAAGATAAAATAGTGGTGCCAGGTTTTAGATTAGCAAAGACAAATAAAAGGTCCTTCTTAGGTAATTGTGTGCGGTTTTATAATAAAGTTCCCAAACATATTACAACGCTCACAGATGGGAAATTCAAGTTGCATGTGAAAAACTTATTGATTAAAAAATCCTACTACACAGTTTCTGATTACATAAACGACAAAAATGCCTGGACAATTCCGCCTCCGCCAAGCTATTGCCTGTCACCTACATAATTTAAACAAATATTGTAATAACTCTATTATATAATATGTATGTAGCACATTGTTAAAAGATGTTTAAAAGAATGGCCCCGAGTTTCTTGCCCGTTCTTCTCGCAGTGGCTCTATACAATTTATTTGCTGAACGTGGCAGTACAATGTAGAATATTTCAATACTAAAATTTGTAATTGACCTTCATAAGAGCGTTGTAGACGCCTAAATTGAATAAATGATTTTGACTTTGACTTTGACTTTGACTTTGATTTGGTTCGCGTACGGGATACCAGAATACTCTATCATTTCAGAATTAGGTTTGCCGCTAGCTAGGATACCCACAATATGGACATATGTGCAGCAAATCGGTTATATTACAATAAAAAATTAAAATGGGTTTCTTCTCAGAAATCAGTAGGTACCTACAAAATTCCTTCAAACAGTTTGTGGAGCCCAGGTCCATAAGTTTTATGGGAAAGGTTTAATATATAAATAATATACCTACCTTAGATGATTGTCATATAAGATGACAAAATGTCATGAAAGCGAGGTTACATACTTTCTCTAAACAGAAATATAGGCAAACTTACTACAAATAAAATAAAAAATCATTACAAAACGACAATTTTATTCATTACCTCTAAAATTTTGCGTGCTGTAAATTTAATAAAGCACACAAACTAATATTCTGAGATTACCTAATGTTATATGAGACTAGGTAATTTACTTACCATTCCATGGATACCTACACCGTGTAGGTGCCGGGACCATAGCGTTGGCGTCATTATCAAATATTGACTCGTCTGTCCACAGAATCTTCATAAAAAAAGATGCATTTTCTAGTCAGCACTAAGCATAAATCTACTTACTAGTTACTACTATAAAACTTACTTGGCATTCCATGGATTCACCGTGCCGGGTCCATAGCGTTGCAGAGGAAGAGGCCCAAGTCAAGGTGCCTGAGACTTGCAACCCAGTGAGTAAGGTTAAGGGGCCCCTTTATGATGCATCAATGCTCCCTTTCATCGCTTGAGCCTCCTCCCCTGCCCAATCAAATTTGTTAAGATCCTACTAATGCCGCCTTGGATACACGTTCTAGGATGGAAGTTACGGTTGTTCTTGACAGGCCAAGGTCTTTTAGTAGGTTGTCTAGGGTTTTTGCTGGTATACCCCTTGCTCTGACTTCTACAGCATATAAATTAACCACATAACCATTTTTGGTTAATTAATTTGTAAAATCATAATAATTGTTAGTTTTTATTGTGTGGTATTTAGGTTTGATTGTTTCTCATGGCACTGTAAGTTCTGTAAGAACTATGCGTTCTAGATTTTTCGAGTATAGAAATATATCTTGTCTGGATGATGAAACACCAACATCCTCAGGAATTGTGTAGTATATTTCTTACGAGTCCATCGAAAGAGTCCAATCGGGAGCTGCACCTAAGATGGAGTAAGGTTTGGATTTCGATTTTGTAGATGACCCTTCTTTTACAAAAGCAACATGTAGTTTGTTCATGGTCAAAACTTTTTTGCTCTAGCTACCGAGAGAGTCACTGCTTCTCGTATGATTTCGAGGACTATCATGGCGGCGTGAATAATGACCCCTTTCAAGGAGCACCTTGCATCCTACCAATAGGTGCCTTGAAGTACCTACCTATGGCCTCTTTTTTTAGTAAGATGAGGGAAAGCCACCGACTTTTTGGTGGTTTTCCCTCATCTTACTAAATTACCTACTTTGGTCGGGGAGGGTCATCTGAAAGGCGTTAAGATAAGCGTTAAGAATTATAATAAGGCACGTGACCAATCGTATATCAAGGTACGCCACTTTAACGCCAGACGGATACAACATTCACTATGGTTAGCAACTCTCTTTGCATTTCCAAGCTCATTGCATGCACTTTATAGCTAATGAATAGATTCAGGCGTTACTTTGCGGAAATCCAAATTTGATGATAACAAATATTTTAAGAAAACATCAAATTAATATTTTAATAAAACACTTAAAAAATATAAAAATATATCTAGTGACAATTCCGCCTAATTTTCCAGCTAAGCCGACGTGACGTCAAACAAACGCCACGCAGCCAAACCGGAAGAACCTTCGACGCGTTTCGCTTCTACACGAAGCATCCTCAGGAGGTCTTGACTCTACGAGCGCACGATCGAAAATTTCTCGAATTTGATGTTTTCTTAAAATATTTTAAAAATATTTGTTATTATCACTTTATAGCTATTTTTGTCTTGTTGTAGAAAATGTTTTAAAACGTCTTTATCCTCAATTTTCTTCCTCGACCCAAAACCCGCTTTGCTAGACTGTGCACCTACCATAAATCGTTTATGGAATTGAAGCCTTGAATCAAGATCGGAGGCACTTTTGTCTTTTGGGAGAGATGCGACTATATTTTCTTGAGATTTTAGTAAGACGTGCGTTTTGGTAACTGAGGTGTTTATAGAGCTACGATGGTTTCGTTAATTTCATCCCAAAAATTATTTTATCCCTAAATAAAGTAGATGGGTCTGCCGAAAGTGCGAGCCCCAACCCATGACTTCAGTGTCCTAATGACGTTTACAACCAGCAAAAAAGGCCAATAATTATATGTATTATTTATAACCAAATATTATAATAAAATTTACTTAATATTTTGTTGAAGTTGAAGTCCTCGTTATTCGGGGGACTAAAGAGTAATTTGTTAAAACGAGGTTGGGTTTAACCCATTAGCAGAAAATTATAACTATAGATCTGGACAATATCGTCCACTGCGGATGCAAAGAGGTCATCAACCCTGTATTCTAAGGAATCATTAATGAAAAGGCAGAGTACGTATTATAAAATATTTTTTTAATATCAGTTTAACACTTAGGTAAACATTTACTGTAATATCACATCTGCAATTTATCTCCGACAAACACAGCGTTAATTAAACTTTTGAAAAATCATTTTACTTAGAAAATACACCTTATTACTTAACTATAATATACTTAATTAGGTTTTTATTACTAATCATTAGAATATTAATTCAAACGCTAAGTACGATGGAATGTCTCGCGCTGAACTCGACACGAAATGCTTTTGAAATAGATACGAGTATACAATCAGTTAAAGAGGTCATGGATGGCGTTTAATGTTACAAATCCGTATAAAATTTAGAGACCATGATCATAAGATAATGTCGATCTAACTAAACTACTTAATTTACACATAAAACTGGATTATTACATTTAAATAAAGTCTCTCCGATGCGTCGTAGGTACGTTACTTAATCATCTAGCTTTCTATCGGTTATCTATGTTTTAAAAGCCAGGACTTTATCCGATGAATAACTGTCTCGCTTGTAGTTCACACTTTGAAAGCGAAAGTTCAAAGTACCTCATAAGTTCTTTACAAAATCTGTAATATTGACGGGGATATTTATATTTTTCTAGAGAAGGGGATATTTTAAGTGCAATAGAAAAAAATTGTACGAAGTCACTTTTATGTAGTTTAACGGGAATGATAGTAAGTGTGAACTTCCCATGGGGTAGTGAGTGGCGCACTTTAACCAGGGTAATGGTGCAGTTCCCCCGGAAGGCGGGGAGTGCGGAGGTTGTGTACTCTAGACGAGAGGGTAGGAGGCGGAGGAGGCGATGCCGCAGTGGTTGTTCTTGTTGCGCGCCATCTTGATGTATCCGAGGTCTCCCCACGAGCGCCCCCACGAGTTCTTCACGAGCCAGTAGTCGCCGCCGTCCTCGTCAGTGCCGTACCCGACTACCAGTACCTGGACACATTATATACCATCATTAATATAAATATAATACCATCACTTCCCTAACTATTCTAAGTTTATTTGCTAAATAATAAACACAATGCAAAGATACACGGTAACAAGGAGAAGGACAGATACACCTAGCGTTGCCATTTTTCAGAATTTATCCTGACATGACAGGATTTTTTGTCCTTATCAGGATTCCGGCCGGACGTTGACGTCAGCATTTCTGGATTTCCGAAGAAATGCTGCTGCATTTGCAAAATAATTTTGATAAACACAAATCAAAAAATTATATAATTAATTTTAATTTAATGCGTCATTAAAGCACTACTATTACAAGCCTGGTACTCCAGGTGTAGACAAGATGTACTGTTTTAGTTGCTCATAACTATATTGTTTTATCGTAAATACTACGTATGTCACACCGTGATGTCGCTTTAGGACTTTTTACAAGAAATCAGGTTTTTTTCTCAGGATTTTATGGGTATACTCGATGGCAACCCTAGATATAACTACCCAGGGTGCGGTCCGAAATTTTCCAACGGTGGTAATAATACTAACGATTGGACCGATTTGCATATGTTATGCTCACGTCTGTTTGCATTACTGACAATTCGGACCAAGCAAAAGTGAGCATACGACGTCATACATCTATTTAAACAAATACCAAATACATAACATTATCTACCTATTTAATATATTTATGTATAATTGTGATATTATAATTTATAAATGTAATATTTATATTGTACCGCCTTGACATTTTGAATTTATTTTATTAATTATCATGATCTATGAATTATTTATATGTATCATGAGTTTTGGCTTTGTTTTGATAATAAGTGTAATTGCATTGTAAGCGTTTTTATTATAATAAATAAATAAATAACCATCCTAAAAAACTTAACGGAAACTAACTGAACGGATACTGTGATGGAGTACTTGAGAGAGAGAATTACGAGCTGTAAAAGTTCTCAGATTTTTAAGTTTTAACTTTTTAATTGTTATGACAGTTGAGCCACAGACTCGTAAGCAGGCCAATGCTTGCTCCGAAATGCGCTCAAATCGCTATTGGCACAGAGTGTACAGAGTGCCCGCGCGGATGGGCATCTTCGGGGACGTGAGTACTGTAAGCGCTGAGTGGTGACGTCATCGATGACCTATCAGCTATGCAGACGTTTGTTGCCCTTCGTATAAATCGGACCAGATGTGAGTGTGCTATTGGCACCAAAACGCAAATCGGAACTTACAGACCCGCCAACTTATCTGTTCAGGTGGCAGAAAAAAGAACTACAACATTCCTTTAAATTGTGACAGTTTGTAGTTGATTTAGCGCCCTCGAAAACTGCACAGTTAAGTTGGTGGTACTATACCTACCTATAGACTACATGTGTTCAAAATACAGAAAAGTAGTCTAACAGAACAATCGAGAAATTACATACTAATTATATCAACAAGTAGATATTCATTAACGTCGAAATGAGGTCATATCATATAAATCGATAAGGCGCATGTTTGGAGATACGAAAGACGACTCGTAAGGAGACGTGCGCGACCTACTCACATAAGTTGATAAACTTTCTTATCTCTTCCTACTAATAAAATAAGGAGCATATTATACCTATCATTTGTTGTTTGTTTTTTCGCAGAAGATAAATCCCGTTTAGTTTCTAATTTTATGTGTAAGTGCTAAAATTTCTACGAAGTTTTATAAAAGTCTTTAATACTGTCAAGGCAACATCTTGGATGATCTGCGTCGTGGTTCATGGGTAATTTCACATATACAGTAGCGCAGATCCTGCACCACTGGTCCCAAAGTAAATCTATGCGTAAGAAAAAAAGCACTAGAATCTGTTCACTGTTCACAGCTGCTTTACATCTAGTTATAAATAACCACCGATATAGAACAAAAATGCCAAATAAAAATAAGCTTTTGAAAATTAATTGAAAATTTAAGTAAATTACAAAAATAATAATAAATATACGCGATTTAAACCGTTTAAAGTTGTTTAATTACTCAGAATAGATTACCTACTTGAAAGCAAGTAACACTCTCTCAGGAAGAAAATACACTTTTATTATGAGAGTGGTAAACGTAACTGTAAGTGGTCTACAACATTTGAATTATTAGAAGTACCAAAATAGTGTCAGGGATGTGCTTAGTTTGGAATACTATCTCCCGTCTAAGCCGGCATTTCTGTTACGTTAGTGCATTTATTATATGCCTCTGATTCACAGTACTTACTACTGAAAGAAAGGTTATCTCCTACAGCTACGTATGTCCATTCCATGCGTCTAGAACAGATCCCATCCAACTAGTCACGTCTCGGCATTGTAGTATAACCAAACGGAACGAAGATCTACAGATTTGTGAGTGCAGTGAACACTTACTCCATGGTCGAGCTCCGTGCTGGAGCAGTTCTCGTCGAAGTAGACTCCGCTGGAGTAGAACTGGAAGCTGTTCTGCGAGGCGTCGATGGCGACGGAGACGGGCCCCACGGTGGCGACGGCCTGCTGCAGCTTCTCTTCGTCTCCCTGGGCCACGTCCGCGAACCCGACGTCTTCCGCGCCGGCGTTCTTTACGTTGTATCTACAATATCAGTGGCTCTTTAACTTCCTTGGTTACTAAAGAAGCTGTTTGCTGAGGATTTGGATGTCACCGGTTCGCATCCTACCACTCGACGGATAATGGAAGGACAATTGCAAATGCTGTTCGGATAGCAACTACGTACTTACCCTCAAGGAAAAAAATGCTGTAAAACTTTAACAGTATTTTCCGAAAGCCTTCCTTGTGCGTCAGTGACCTTCTAAGCCTAGCCTATTATCATCTTGATCGCGTGTTCGGGCGATGTAGTTGTCAAAACAATACAAAAACAACCATCGAAGATGTTAAGGTAAAGTGATACATTTTCCTTTGAACATTTGTTCAATAAATAACTTTGGAAGCAATAATAGCCAAGTGATAATAGCAATGGACTGCTGTGCCGCAGATCCATGGTTCGAACCGTAATGACCACCGCAGGCAAGAACTTCACCACATGGTGGTAGGGCATTTTGCGAATGCTCACACGATTAGTTACCAGCTTCTAGTAGAAAATCTGTCGCTAAGCACCTAACAATGTGTTCCGGCAATAGCCCTTGAGAACCAGGAAGTAATTTATATAATCACAGGCACATGAGACTTAATATCTGTATGTCTCAGGGTTGCAGGCAGAGTGCTATTCGCCACTTGTGGCAAAATGCATCTGATAGGCAGAGGTTAACGCTTAACACCAGGTGAACCACATGTATCACCGTAATTTAAAATAAATAAAAAGTACAATAGACGAGTACATGGCACACACCTGCACTTATCATCAACTCCCTCGTAAGGGTAGCTCTTCTCGGTGTCGATCCCGCCGTTGTCCTTAATGTACTTGAAGGCGTTGTCCATGAGGCCGCCGTTGCAGCCGTTGTTCCCGTACGCGGCCGAGCAGTCGATCAGGTTCTGCTCCGAGAGGGACACCAGGTACCCCGTCTTGCGGAAGTGCTGCCCCTCCAGAGCGCCGGTCTGAGGAGGAACGACACTAACTCTATATACCACACACTCTACATACCTACACGTTAGCTAAGTATATGTGTTTGTAACACTGGTAGGTGACCGATGATGTATAATAAGTAGTTACATTATGTCGTTAATGTATATAATTAATTGTAACAGATATTGAATTATCATTGTCACCAGCTGGTACGGTGTCAACAGAGTCAAGTAAATGAGTCAATTATGCTAAATGAATCACCCGTAGCGAAGTGCGCGCGCGCTGCTCTCGTCGCGTCGTTCGTCATCGTATCGTGGCACAACAACCACGAACCTAACTGAGCAACACAAATCATACCCGTGGATAGATACTTACTAGGTGTGTCATGTCATTGTTCAGAACATGCAATAACATGAGAGCATCTATTTGAAAACATGTTTTTTTAAGTTTTTAAGATAAATATTCACGATAAAGATAACAGTAGCACAAAAACACCTTATCTAGATATCTTGCTAACCTAACTATACTAACTAGTGTGCCTACATATACTTAGTGTTTTAAAATTATATCAACAGGTTAATTAACTTTTTAGTTCAGAAATCGTGTTAACTCTGAGGTAGTATTATTATATATTCGAGCCCCTATAATGAATAATCTCCTCGCGCCACCAGGCGTCATCCAGCGAAGGTAACTTTGAATAAAACTGGTTTACCTTACTTATGATTTTTATTTGTGATACTGCATTCAAAAGACCCAGTTTCCGAAAACGCAAACGCCAATTAATGGCAATAAGAATTATTGTGAGCTCAAATAAATATTAAAATGTTAGAGAATATTTATTCATGGGTAAAACGGGTCAAAATCCTACTGCTAGCTAAAAATGTACATTCTATTATGCAATGTGACAAGTTGATTTTTTTGACAGATAACTCTAAGTATATGTATTTATAATTTTTATTTAAAATAATTAGTTTTCAAAATTATCTATCTAAAACAAATTGCGACGAGATAGGAATTTTCATATTCGAGTGTAATCTAGTTAACTTTGAACTACCACTAACACACTTCTCATATAAATAGTGTAAAATTCATATATATATTAAAAACATTTGATTATGGATGATTAAGAATACTGATATGTGAATAACCTACATATCAGCTCAATGAATACGATCCATAAAATGATTTTGGAGACACCCTAAAAATCTGCAAAAAGTGTTCTGTTACCCAACGCAACCTGACTATGTATGTACCAACGTACCTAATTTAAAAAATAATCGTATACTCAGCGATCCTCGAATGTTTTAGTTTACTTGGTGCAAACACTAGAAAGTCAGGTAGGTTACTTAGTTAGGTAATACAATGAATACAATAACAGAAATTACTCATTCGATTTCCGGAAAAGAAGAATGAAACAACAGTTGTCGAGAATAGTGATAGGTATCGCTTATTGTGTTAAATAATAAACACTAACTAACAATTTCGTTCTAGGGTGATCGATTTGATTAATTATATATTTATTAAAATATAACGTTTCTTAAAGGAATAGGAGACGGTTTGTAGGCAAAAATCACACAGGTGAAGTTTCGCTGCAAAGTTGCGTTTTATCCTACATAATTATGTAGCCATGTAGGTAAAGTATACTGTGTTATGTAGTTGCTACTATGTACGTGTGTGTGTTTAAGTACATACATGTTTTTGATTTTATAATCTGTACAGTAATTTCAAATGCAATAAGTTAAGTATATTAATTATAATGATCTTATATAAAAGCTAAGATACATGGGTAAGATATGGAATTAAATATCACTTACTTTGACATGAGCATGATAAAGATAATTTAAATTAGGTAACTTAGATAAGCATGTGTAATTTGGTACATAATAAGTATATAGAATTGATTTTTTGATGTATAAAAACATATATTTATCAATAACCACATGTTTTGCCTAAAAATGCATACAAATAATTTAAATACTTAGCATGCGAAAATGAAAAAACAACGCAAAATGCAGCACAAAACTGCCAGTAGGTACTTTGATGATAGTTGGCTATTTTACTTCAAATGCTTATAATGATGTTAAATCAAAAGTTGAAGATTATTTATTATGAATAAATAACGTAACCTCTAAACTCTACTCAGATGGAAGCGTCAACATTTTGAACTTTGTAATAAAGAATGTTTTAGATCTTTCATGTTTGCTCACTCATATTAATGCAATAGCTCTAAAATAAATAAGGATTTGTATACATATGTGGAATATGGTTCATACTATTATGGTTATTATTGTCATATGTGATATGATGATAGTTGTAAAATATATGTGGACAGGCTAAAATACTACATGTAGGTACATATGTATATATATAGCAATATATACCTGATTCTCCTAACAAAGAACAAGCAAAACTGTTTATAATGTACCCACCTAACGAAACTTTAGTAAGTACCTACCTACCTATAGTAAGGAGCTAACAATCTGTTCGTAGAATCACAAAAAACGTCATAAAAAGTGTATATAGGTAGTTTGTTTGTTTCCTCTGCATCCAGTCAAGAGACCGGTTTGGATGACGTAATAGCTGTCGGTTTTGCGTGTCGAGTAGTGCCGCATGCGAGAGGAAAGCCGAGAGTTGTTATTCAAGTGATACGTAATGCAATGCGTGGTGTAAGTAAACACAGGGGTCAAAGGGGAATCACGTGAACTTATTTGTTTACATTAATGAGTGCGTGAATCAGGTCCTCACCGATAAAACAATGCTAAGACTATAAATAAGACATGTATGCTAGCGTGTGACGCGATAAGTAATCTGATTAAGTGGGTACCTACCTACTACCGCACTTTAAAGATAGGTAAGTAGGTATTTAGGTTGTGGTTAACCCGTGGTTCTATTTACCTATTCCTGCATTGGGTATTATTCGCTACTATTGATAAAAATATTTAGGTAGGGTCAATGTGAGTCCGTCTAGGAGCAATAACTTCAATTTTTTGAATAACTAGTTCCCTAAGGCTCGATCGGTAAAACAGTATTTTATAGCTACTTCGAACTTTGAATCGACGCTAATTAATAATAGCGTCATTTACGATTCATTTTTGCTGAAAGAAATTAGACAATTTTTTTTTTTTCGTATTTTGAACTTAAGTTTGGATTTTAACGTCTCTTCAAAAAATAAATGAAAAAATGGAAAAACAAAAAGTTTTAGTGATAAAGTAAGTCATTAATTGATCCATAAAAGTATTTCTGATGTTGATTCATTCTTAACTCTTTACTTTTGTAATTATTACCTTCAGCAACATTCTAACTTTAAAATAAAAGCACATATTTTTGTATGAATGAATATGATGTGTTATGTAATTATTTTTATTATTACTATTTGCTGCCTATTACTACCATGTATAGTAGAATGATAGATTGAGACAGATACTCACAGTACTGAAGGACCAGCAGGAGCCACACTTGCCCTGGTCCTTGATCTCGGTGACGGCTCCTTTCTTCCTCCAATCTACCTGTTCAGGGAAGGAGACATGCGCCGGGGTGATGAACGTGGCGCCTCGGACGGTGTGCCCTTTGCTGTAGCCCTTGCCATGTCTGCAACATACGTACATGTATTATAGGTAACTAACTAGGTATCTGCTATCCGAGTCTGCTCCGAACGCTTAAGATAATCCAGAGGAAGTAGGGACCAAATTAGGTTTAAACCTATGTATTATTTATTAATCGTTGGCTTAAATAAATTATTAAGAAATATTAAATGTCACAGAATCTTTAGGTGCTTCCCTAATAATTATTTTTTAGGTACCTTTTTTGTTCATATTATGTGTAAAAATCAATAGATCTTTATCTACTTCCTTAACTGCTGTTTATGCCCATTATCTGGCGGTTCCACTCGTCCGTCCGTCAGCCGATACTCGTACTCTCATCGACCTATTACCTACTGCAGAACATTTTGGTGATTTCATGAAATAGTAAAACACATATGATATAAAAGAGTAGGTAGTTTAATTATTGTAAATTTCCCGATATGATTAACTATTTGTATGATTAATACATATGAAATAATGAAATTAATAATTATCCTTTTAATAATATAGTTTTACCATTTTATGAATACTTACCTATTATATATTGAATACCTTATTAACCTTTTAATAATATTGATTCGAATGATTCAATTATTTTCATACATTTGTTTCTAAAGCATAATAAACTACAGAAAGTAGGTAAGTAGCCAAGTATATTGTAGTTAATGGTTTTACTTACCAGGAACAGAATGAATATTTATATTTTATGTTTAGTTTTTGCATGGTGGAAGGGCATTTTGCGATTGCCCGCCTGGCTAGCTACCACCCTCAGGTAGAAAGTCTGTCGCCAAGCACCGAAAGGTGTGTTCCGGCAGTAGTCCTTGAGAGCCAGTAAAATTACAGGCACAATGAGACTTAACAACTATGTCACAATGTGACGGGCGCAGTGCAATTCGTGACTTGTGATGAATTGCAACTGTTACAGGCAGAGGTTAGTCCACTTAACATCAGGTGGGCCTCGAGATTGTACCATCACAATAACATAAAAAAAAGTTATGACAGTAATAAAAGCAATTATTACTTAAATTGAATGTCAAATATGCATTATAAAAATAAAATGTATATTAATGTAAATAAACCCCCGCACCGTACCAAGTAAATTAGGTGTTATGATTTTAGGTACTTTGTGTATGTAATTCTACTACACAATGGATATGTATTATTAACGTAATCTTATCCTACACGAATACCAGACGCAACATGCATGGCAATGATTTGTTTCATGGCCATATTGTAAACAGATGTAAAGGAGATACGGGCTTTATTGCCGTAGTTAACGTTGCTCATTATCATTTATACGTTTTTAAAATACAGTTTTGAATAATTTAGGTACTTATTATGTTTTGTCACATAATTCATCAATGATCACGGTCAAATGTATCTACACTTGTCTACTAAATGGGATAACAATTTATTACAAATTTATTTGGAATGCGCGGCTGCTAAGTTGTTAGTAGGCGCGAGTACTTTTATTAAATCCTGAGGAAGCGAACGATTCTAAGATTGAACAACGAGCAAAGCGAGCTTCTCGAGCTTGTGAGGTGAAAAAGTATTTTTGTAGTCGTCTGTTATCTGGTACAATATGTAAAGCTTGCTTCATAACAAAGGGGGGAGTTATTAACAAGTATAAATTAATTAAAAGAGTTAAACACCAGATTATATATATATATAAATATCTATGGAATCTTTATGTAGAGTCCGTCATTATGATACACCAATTTTTTTTTTAAATACAGAATTTATAACACAAAAAAAAATATCCTCATAATATGGCGTCTAAAATCCGCAAGTTTTTTTTTATTTTGTCATGTACCTCTAGTGTCACTTGCGCTATCAAAATATGTAAAACTAAGGATATCTCATACATTAAAATCGGTGAAGCCGTTTAGAAGCTTACGTGGAATAAAGAAACTCACTAACATACATACATAAAAACATGAACCCAGAAAACATAACACTCCTTTTTCGAGCAGTCATGTTTTTATTTTTATTTTATTTTATTTATTGTAACGTAATGTTAGAAAAGGCTATCCCTGCGGCTAAGCGTGGTGGTAAGATTTTATAATATAACACAATACTATAATTTAAAGAACTTAGTACCAACTTACCTGAAAAGAGTTCATAATAATTTAACACAGCATTGTCATGGTAATATTATCAACAATTTTACCGTGGCATTGTGCTTGAAAAGATCTTTGTTTACATTCATTGTATTATTACCTTCCACCGGAATAACAAAAAGTTTTTACAAACTAGAACATGAACAAAAATAATTAAGGATGCACATACCTAATTGCTAGGCACGCAGATACTACCGTAACGGCTACATTCATAATAAATGACTGATGACAATGAATTATATTAAGCTATGTAAATAGATATTGATGCAGGTGATTTTTGACTTACTTCAGCGTCCTGTTGAATCCGTTCATAAGATGCACGAATTCATGGTGTAGCAAGTCTCCGTATTTGTTCTGTTTGAGGGAGTAGGAGACCTGCCCTTTGGAGAACCTCTGGTTGTGCTTAGCGATCTTGTGTTTGTTCTCCGCGTAAATCTTCATTCGGTACTTGTCTTCCATCTCATTCTCGTACGACTTGCCGTGCTCCATCTAAATGGAAAGCACTTGGTTAACAAATCATTCAGAAATAGTAACAGAATGGTCCTTCAAGCTGGAGCGAACATTGATTCGGAAAAATAAAATCCAAAAAGATCGATGTGTTCTGCGACTTAACCCAGGTTTGGAGCTATTAATTTGGTTTTATATTTGTTGCATATGTAGGTATATATCATTAAAAAGTTCTCAGTAATTAAGTAATTACAGTGAATTATGTAGTAGTAGATTTAATTTTGCTCGTTTGTTAGGTGATGTCGATTTAATTCTATACGTTTTGCTAATAGATTTGGCAAAGTTAATTTATAAACGGTCTCTATTAATCAAATAGTAGATGAACAAATATACTTAATTATATGTGTGAAATTAATCAGTAAGTGTAATAAGCATCCCGTTTCAGTTCCGGATTTTGCAGTTTAGATTTTGTTACAAAATCATAACTGCAAAAATGTTATTAAGCACCATAAGTTTGAACTACTTTTCGCTGTCCAGTTTGTACTTATTATGATAAACTTAGTAACCCAGACACGTTTTCTTCCGTCAATTATTTTCCCAGCCGAACCTACCGATATTGCTTAGTTAACCTACCGGTAGGCACGATTAGTTTCCTTATGATAAAGAACCTTGAAAAGCTACATATAATTTTAATCAACTTCCTTACCAAAGTGTCTCTATGCCGTAAGTAATAGCTCACTGATCAAAAATACTACATAAAGGTTACAAATCTGAAAGCCTGTGACAATGTTAACAATACACTTACTATTTAAGTAACCTGCTTCTATCTGGTTTGCGGGTACATAGAAAGAGAAACCTATGGATCCTATCGTCTATGGGTTTCTACAAAGAGAAAAAAATCATGTCACCAAGGTTTCTACATACATCTTGTGGAATTCGTCTTCCATGTCAATAACAAGACAAATCTAATGTGACTATACCTATGGTTGGCTATTAACCAGTAATATGTTCACTCGTGACGATAGATCAGTGGTATAGCTTACCTTGAATGCCTCCCATTCTTCTTTGACGAGATCGTAGAAGGAGACTGCGCTGGCGGCAGCCACCACGCACAGCAGCACAGCTAAGCTTCTCATTGTGGATAAACTCCGGCCCTGGTGAAACAAAACATCGATTGCTTATTTGCATTGTCAATTTACCGAAAAATCTAACTGGGGCAATCTACTGAGCGTTAATAGCGGTACCGAATATCGACCAAAGCTAGGTAAGGTCGATACATATTCTTTTAGAATGTTACTTTTAAAAGGTGTAAATTATCTATTTATAGTCAATATTATTATTTTATCGTGGCATAGGTATAACCTACGATATGAATATAAGAATAAATGAATCTGCCTAGATTAAATATCTTCCAGATAATTATTACATGAAAATGTGGCCCTCACTAGTTTTCTTCCTTATTTATCAAGTCTTAATCACGTCAGCTCACAGGTCATATCGATTCTCGCCTTAAAACTTGGACCCCATTGTAAACCCCATAGGTATTTATACTTCCAAATTACTATTTCTTGTATTAGGTATTATTTAAACAAATTCAAAATTAAAAAAATATTCGTTGTTTTATTTTTATATTTTTTATAATTATTACATTCATAGAAAAAAATCTTTGTTTGGAATAGTTTCAGTCAGTAGGTACTATACCTACAGTTCTAGTTTTTGTTCTTACAGGACGATGTGATCGCTCAGCGATAAAGTCGTAAATAATATAATAATAAATTATAAAAACCTTATACTAACCACTGAGTGATCCCTATAAATTCTTATGGAATATATAGGCAGCCTGAATTATTATATAATTTGCCTTAAAATACAGTTTCTTTATCATTGATATAAGGAATAATTATGGAAGTATGTTTAGGTACTGCAAATTGGGTACGTAGTAGTTAGCTGAAAAAACAAGATTCCTTTATCCTACATGTACCTACCTACCTACTAATCAAATTTCTAAATTATGTAGGTACTAATTCATATTTTGTTCACCTTTATTTTAACATTAGTTATATGTGCAAAATCACTCATTTGAAAATTAAAACTAAGCAAGCGATACTGCGCATCTCAATCTGCGCTGTTATGTATGATTCAATGCAACACAAAGGAGGTGGCCCGTGTGAGGTGGTCTGACCGGGCCGTAGGCTCTAATCCTTGATTTATATAATAACCATTAAAATATGTAACAGAAAATAACAAATCTTAACTTACCTTTTAATTTACCACAGAAACTAAATAATTTTACAATTTATTACGTTTTAATTATTTTGGAGAAGAGAGCGACCTTCCTCCAAGATGTCTGAAATAACACTGGTTGTATTTGTGTGCGTGACTGCATACGATGAATGATATTTATCCCCGTCGGTACTCGGTCGTCGTTTGTTTTCATTGTATTGAAGGGATCGCTATGTTACCACGCTTTGTCATCGTTCATTCATAACAGTGCACCAACATGGCACTAACAGATAAAACAGGGGTGCGTTCCGAACCTTGGTTAGAGCGCACTCGGAGTGCAACTTTTCACTCTAACGTCGTTCACAACCTTCGAGTAGAGCGTTCGGTTGTCACAACTGGACCGTTCCAAACCTTTGAAGGTTGCAACTTTTTAACCATTAAACGCGTGACATGAAATGACTTTGACGTTTATATCGTATTCTATCTGATGCGCTCACCCATATAACTCAAAAAATATAAATACTAATATAATTTCTCAAAATATAAAACTTAAATAAAAATGGAAAACGAATTTGTGATAGTGTTAAATAGCAATTATTATTACTTTAATGATGTAAGTCTGTCAATGTCACAATTTGTTTGAGGTTATAAAACAACCGGCCGTTCCATACCTCAGGGTAAGTTGCAAAACAACCAAACAACGAAACAACTACACTCTGAGCCTCTGAACGCACTCCAGTAGAACGAACGCTGAAATCAATGGCGGGAAATTCAACTTTTTAACTTAATTTTGATTTTGTTGCTAGTTCTTATCTTATCACTATTGTGCCAATATTCAAGTGATCAAATACTTGTATTCTACAATATAGTCTGAGCTTGATCATATAATACACGAGATTCATGTGAAGATTCTTTACGATATTTATATATAATATTTTTTAATACTTATTAAATTGTTTGTAAGTCGTTACATTTGTTAAGAGTAAATGTAATTTTAATATGCCACATTGTGTGATCTGTGTTGAAGATAATATGAGTAATATTAATTTCATGGACGTTACATTTTGAGATCACGAATTCTATAATTACAGAATGGTTACCGAATTATAGCTACAAGAGCCCCAAGCAAGCGCCTCTATGATATTATCATTATTACTCCATGATAACGGGAAGTGTTTCAAATCATGAGATGAAATAAAAAACTTTCTCTCGATACATTTTGCTATATATTATTTATTTTTAATAATAAAACACTCGCCGGCGGAACATAGCTTTGTAATAATTCTCATAACTACTCCTTAACTAATTAACCAAGGAAATAGCAATAATTCATGTATATAGATAACCATGTAAATAATCAAAGAAAACTAAAGTCGTACGGACACAGTATTTGAGAAACAAATATTGCTCTCCCAAACATTGATCCCGTCAAAATCCTTTAAAAATATCGCGGCCTAGAAAGATTTAATTATTCATGTTTATACTACAATAATTACATTACGTTAAAAAAAGTGAAATATTTCGGAATAAATAGAAAACAATTTATAATTGTTTCCTGCGCTTTTCCGACGTTTTTCAAATCCTTTTGTAGTAAGATTTTCCGTGAAAAGATAAGATGTAGTGTATTAATAAGTTTTGTCGTAAAGCCTTTTTGATGAGGATTGCAATGGTATCAAGAAATTAATAATTGCCATTGGAGAAAACATCAACTTGATTTTAAAAAAAAATAACTTAATAATAAATTAATATTTTAAGAAATAGATTTGACATCGATTATATTATTTTAAAGTGTCCCCGTTATAATCACGCTCCACTTTACAAAGACCTTGAAGATCTTCAAGTCCCTTTCCCTACTAATATATTTTCCTTACTTTATAGCAATTCTCTCCCTATCTATCGAGTGTTAGCTTCATTCAATGAAGCTAACGACATCAAATTATGAAGTAATATGGTACATTATAGATACTTATTTACTTATTCTTATACAATACTATACCTATGTACCTATTTATTGTCCTCCTACTCTTCCTAACTCCTCTGACCCTATTTGTTTCTCGAATCCCGATCTATAAATTATTGTATAGTTATACAATAATTCCTCACACATCGTTTCCTCATTTTTGTAATATTATATTAACCATAATAATGATAATAAAAACAAAAAGTCGTCTCAAAGAACTACTAATGAAGAATAAACCATGACACTGGCAAATGCACAAGACGTGCGAGACCATACCACGCTAAAGGAAAAAAAATGATTTAGTCGCTATTTTGCGGAAATCATTATTACATTATTACATAGGTATCAATTTATAGGCAATTTTAACGTTGTGCTACAAGTAATTTTCTGGAAACTATACAAGCAGTTACTTTCTGTTCTGCTAAAATTAAAAATAAATAATATTTTTTTCTTGATTATGTTTCTTATTATAATGTTTATATTAGGTCCTTACATATGAAATTGGCGTTTTTCGTACTGGCCACTTTAATCACGAATTTCTCCTCTTTGGTAAGGAATTCCAAATTCAAATTTGTACAGCTATAGACTCATGTATTTGTGCTTCGATGATCGTCATTCATTTGTTTTTTTTCTTCTGTTTTTTTTTGTTTGCGTCACTCATTTTACAAAATGGAAAACCTTAAATATCGCATTATTTACGAGTACGAGTTCCGCCGTGGCACTAGTGCTGCGGAAACAACTCGAAGGGTGAATGATGTGTATGGCGGTCGTGTTGCAAAAGAAAACACAGTTCGTTTTTGGTTCCAACGTTTTCGTTCTGGAAATTTCGACCTGCAGAACAAGCCCCGTGGACGGCCTGAGACTCAAGTTGATAATGAAGAGTTGAAGGCTATTGTGGAAGCGGATCCATCGCAAACCACGTCCGAGTTAGCTGCAGGCTGCGATGTTAGTGATAAAACTGTTTTAATTCACTTGAAGCAAATCGGGAAGATTAAAAAGCTTGAAAGGTGGGTACCTCACGAATTGACTGAAACAAACCGGCAAACGCGCGTCGACTGCTGCGTTACATTACTAAACCGGCACAATAATGAAGGTATTTTAAACCGAATCATTACCTGTGATGAAAAATGGGTTCTTTACGATAATCGGAAGCGCTCAGCGCAATGGTTAAATCCTGGCCAGCCAGCCAAATCCTGCCCCAAGCGAAAATTAACCCCAAAAACGTTACTTGTAAGCGTTTGGTGGACTAGTGCCGGTATTGTTCATTACAGTTTTTTCAAATCTGGCCAGACTATTACGGCTGATGTCTATTGTCAGGAATTGCAAACCATGATGGAAAAGCTAGCGGCTAAACAACCTAGGCTGGTCAATCGCTCCACGCCACTGCTGCTTCACGACAACGCTAGACCACACACTGCGCTACAGACGGCTACTAAATTAGAAGAGCTTCAATTGGAAAGTCTAAGACATCCTCCGTACTCCCCGGACCTTGCTCCAACAGATTACCATTTTTTTCGAAATTTGGATAACTTCTTGCAAGGGCAAAAATTCAACTCCGATGGGGCCAAATCGCCTTCAAAGATTTTATTGATTCCCGTCCGACTGGTTTTTTTAGTAAAGGGATCAATGAACTACCTATGAGATGGCAAAAGTGCATAGAAAATAATGGTTCATACTTTGATTAATTAAATATATTATATTAAAAAATATTCGACTTTTTGTTCCTCTCATACAAAACGCCAATTTCATATGTAAGGACCTAATATAAAAGTATTTTTTCCTCAGAATTAGAACTCAATGATTGAATTTCTGTGGATGAGGCATGACGTATTTTTAGTACTCAATTGTTTTCCATTGGTACCTAAACATGTCACCCTCATATCTACATACCCCAATATATCACTTATACCATACAAAAATAACAATTTCATCCAATGATTTTGAGTAGACCGAATAGCGAAATGGAAATAGATTTTGAGGTTTTTAACAACGCAACGTTTGAATTTTAACGATCGGATATATATTAGCTTCACACTAAACCTTTTTTGCAAATGACCGGGATCCATGTCGGACAGACAGGGGATAGATAGTACGATATTATTATTAAATACGTAAAATTTTGGCACCAAAATGTAATTTGAGCTGGATTCAGATATGCGCTAATATTTCTTTTACATAGTAAGCTACCGCAGCCTATGGTTCTCAAAATGTTATTATTCAAATTAAGACTTTTTGTGTTACTTGAGAGGAACCATTGTCCGCGCAAAATCAGGCATAAAGCAACGACAGTACCCCGCAAGACCATTAAACTAACGGACTTGCTTCACATTAGTTGGTACTGGTGATTCGCCTATTTTAAGATGCAGCTACAACACTAACTTAAGTCCTGAACGCATCATAAGAAGAAAACATTATCAAAATAACGTCAAAAGTTCGAAACTGTCAAAAGTCATAACAAAAAAAGCATGTCGTGTGAGTTGTGTGTAATAGATTTAATTGAAATACGATGAAACAAGAAAAAAATGCTCAGAAAAACCAGGTTAGACGCAAGAAAGTGAAATTGTTTAAACCCCGTAACAAAAAAAGTGCCGAAGAAGATGCAGCCATTCAATATTTACGCGGTCAATATGACAAGGTAAAACAAAATCATAACATTTTTTTCTCCTATCTTTTTATTATATCCTGTCTATAAATTATTTCCTATCCCTCTTTATATATTATTCCCTCCATTAATAAATATAGTGTGATTCCATAGAAATAATTTGTGTAACATGTGTACGCGTACTCGCTACTCACCTCACGTATTGTTATAGAGATTTAGGTTACATTTCTAATAAATAAATAAATAATTTATCTTAGATCCCACTCGTTCTGTCAAAAGCTGCTATACTATGCCATCATACGCAGTCACTTAGATTACGGAAAATTCCTATTGTACCCAGCCAATAAAGTTGCTCTTAAGATAATATACATAGGCCTTAAAAAATCCAGTAAAAATATCATCAAATTATATTTATTAGGGGCAATGAAATCACCCATAAAAGCAAAGCAGATTGAGTGTGTGTCCCCTCTTCCACTACTTCTACATCAACAGTACCTCTCTGATAGGTTAATTATTTAATTTTTACACAATTTAAATCACTTCTACTTAAAAATAAAAAATTTTATGAGCATCCTCCGCAGTTAAAATATTCTGTTTAAATATAAGTAATACTTTGAATGAACAAACTTCCTTGTCCAATCACTCGATGTTCCATGAACATCTATTCTCAATAAGCTATGAAGCTTTGATTTTTCAACCATCTGTCATACTCAATTTTATTGTTGAATGAAACAACTCAATCCTTTAGAAAGTTTTCTGAGTATTTTGTCACTAAATGGGCAAACTGGCTCAGCATATATGTATATGAATATCTCAAAGTTAGACTATTAAGATGTTGGAGCTAATATTAGGTATGATGTAGGAGGTTATTATTTTTTTATATTAATCTGATGGAACAAGCTCAAGGCCCACCAGATGTTAAGCAGACTAAGCTCTGCATATAACAAATGCATTTCGTCACAAGTCACAAATTGCCCTGCACCTGTCACCTTGAGACATAGTTGTTAAGTCTCATGTGCCTGTAATTTCACTGGCTCTCAAGGACTGCTGCCGGAACACCCTGTCAGGTGCTTGGCGACAGATTTTCTACTAGAGGGTGGTTGCTAGCCAGGCGGGCATTTGCAAAATGCCCTTCCACCATGCAGACAAACTCAAGCCTGGGGCGGGATTCGAACCATGGACCTGCTGCACGGCAGTCCATAGCCCATGCCATTCAGCCATCATTGCTTCCTATGGTCAGGATTATTAAAAAAATATGTGTAAGTACAATTGGAAGGACTGTTAAGTATTTTTTAAACCTATCTAACTAAGAATTATTATATGAGACGAATTTCTTCATACCATGGATTCACAGGATACTCAGGACACAGGACACATGGATACTCTCGTAGTTGTTGGGAATGATACTCTCGTAGTTGTTGGTTAATCATAAAAAAGTTTGTAAGTTTTAATTAATTAATTTCTGTGCACACTCATTCCGCTATAGTGCTTCTCAACCAGCTTTTTAGTCTTCTGAGGCTGCGGTAATTATACGAATCCGGGTGTGTTCTAGGCAGATGTCAACGGAGATTTTTCTACCCCCAAGATACCAATAGTAGATTGTATCATAAATTATATTTTAACAGGGAGGGCCCTTTTCTGAATCTAGAGCGAAGTGAGGGATTTTAGAGAAGAATTTAGTCAAAGTAAAGTCAAAATCATTTATTCAATTAAGGCATCTACGACGCTCTTATGAAGGTCAATTACAAATTTTAATATTGAAATATTCTACATTGTACTGCCACATTCAGGAAATAAATTAGATAGAGCCACTGCGAGAAGAATGGGCAAGAAACTCGGGGCATTCTTTTAAACATTTTTTATAACAATGTGTAACATACTTACTATCTAATAGAGTTTTTACAATATTTGTTTTAATTATTAGGTGACAGGCAATAGCTTTGCAGAGGCGGAATTGTGCAGGCATTTTTGTCGTTTAAGATATAAAGAAGTTTTATTAGCACTTTTGTAAATTATTTACAGGCAAGTCAAGGTACATTTAATACATATTTATACTACTTAATCATATTAAATTCTAATTAAGTTTATATAAATCATTGATTAAAATGTAATTATTATAATTTTTTACACATAATACAGTTCAATAAAATTTACAGTTATCACATTTGCAGTTGCACTTGTCCTAAGAACAAAGATTCTAAAAGCTGCATTGACATGAATTCTTTTAATGTGTAGAAGCGATGAAGCAATGATGGCCGAGCGGTAATAGCTATGGACTGCCGTGCCGCAGTACCCTGGTTCGATCCCCACAGCCGGCTTGAGCTTCACCGCATGGTGCAAAGGAAGGGCCAAGCACCGAAGGGTGTGTTCCGGCAGTAGTCCTTGAGAGCCAGTGAAATTACAGGCACAAAGAGACATAGCAACTATGTCTCAATGTGACGGGCGCAGTGCAATACGTGACTTGTGATGAATTGCAACTTTTATAGGCAGAGGTTAGTCCACTTAACATTAGGTGGGCCGAGGCCCACCTAATGACGGAACAAGCTCGAGAGCTTGTTCCGTCACAAGAACATTAAAAAAAAAAAGGGATTATTTTCAAAAAAGTTCTTAAGTTTTAGTTTGAACAATCTATATTTTAAGGTGGTCACACTTTTGGTAATTTATTATACATAAGTATTTTCGAATAACGACCTTGTTTCTGTACTTTAGCTAATCTGTTTTTTGATACAACCTGAATTTCATTATGTTTTATAATTCGCTTTTCATTATTATGCAGATTGTAAGGTAAAACTTTTACTGTTTTTCTGGGATATCCCTATTCTCATGAATTTCTAATAATAATAATAGTAATCAGAAACTGTGTAGTACGATTTTTTAATCAATATGTTTTTCACATGCAACTTGAATTTCCCTTCTGTGAGGGTTAATATGTTTGGGAACTTTATTATAAAACCATACACAATTACCTAAGAAGGACCTTTTATTTGTCTTTGCTAATCTCAAACCTGGCACAACTATTTTATCTTTATTCCTAGTATTGTAATCATGATTGTCACTGTTTAATTTAAATTTACTCAAATTTTTACGAATTTGCATAATATTTTCAAATATATACAGACTTGGTAAAGTTCAAATATCAATTTCTTTAAAAAGATCCCTCAGAGATTCCCTAGGACCCATTTTATATATTGCTCGAATTGCACGCTTTTGTATGATAAAGATTGTCTCCATCTCAGCAGCAGTTCCCCACAGCAATACACCATACGACATAATACTGTGGAAGTACGCGAAATAAACTAGGCGAGCAGTAGCACTGTGAAGTGGAATCCATTTTGATTCCCAGGAAGACTGTAGCTTTGTCAACAGGGAGTTTTTCTGGACCAAGCTTTATGTTTGGTTCAACATAAGGAACATTTGGTAAAGAAAACTTTAAAAATTTCGTCTTTTTTGAATTTAGGAGAAGATTATTAGCGGCGAACCTTTTTATAAATCTTAGTTATTACATTATTTACATGAGTCAGTTCACTGTCTTTCCTATCTACTTTGAAAATCAGAGAGGTATCATCTGCGAATAAAACAATATCGTAGAAATCTTTGACCATGCAAGGCAGGTCATTAATATATGTTAGAAACAGAAAAGGTCCCAAAATTGATCCCTGTGGTACTCCCATTTTTACCAGTGACCCAGAAGAAGTATTGCCATTTATTCCAACCTTCTGTAGCCTGTCTGACAGATATGACTCTAATTTTTCATTTTCCAAGAGCTTTTCCACCAATACCATACTGGGAAAGTTTACGAATCAGAGTGCAGTGCTCTACACAGTCGAATGCCTTGGAAAGATCACAAAATACGCCAATAGCATCATGTGAACTCTCCCAGGCTTCCAGTATATGCGACATCAATTGAACAGGGCAAAGGCATTGTAAAGGGTTTCGTGAGTGACCTCCGCAAACAGAAGAATATCTGCAAGCGTCAAGATCAATACAGATATGGAATTTCCGACGTGAAAAAGACCCGGTACAGTGGAGAACTGGTTAAATCCTATACGCAGTATAGGGAAGTCACCGAAGCTTCAGCCTAAATGGGACGGACCATACCTGGTGGTGAACAAAATCAACGACATCACGTACCGGATACGAAAGGGTCAACGAGGAGTTTCTAAGATTGTTCATGTGGATCGATTGGCGCCATACCGTGGTTCCAACTATGCTCGGGACGAGCATGTCTTAGGAGGGGGCAGTGTTACGGGGCATGGACTCGAACAATCTAGAGGTCGATAAACAAGTAACAGAAAACAAAGAATGTACGTACTCTTCACAAAAATATGTTATAAAAAAAGGGTCGCCTTTTGTTCTCAAGCAACTAGTAAACAACCACAGTATAAGTAGTAGTTAGTTTCCATTGAATTGCATACAAAAGTTGTTTACGTTAAACGAGTGATTTATGGCCCCTATTGTTTTTCTATCTAGACTAGTATAGAATATTCTGGAAGCTTTGACTTTTGGGTATAAATAGGGTCGAGTCCGGGCCGACGAGACAGTCTTACTTTGAGTTCGAAACAAGCTACAGTGCTTTTGGACCAAGTGCTCCAAGCGCGAATAGTTAAATACAGTGAAGTGAGTGATTAGTGATCTTTAAAGTGCGAACAGTCAGTGTTTTAGTGTTGTGTTCAGTGAAGTGCGAAGTGACTGTAAAACTGAATAAAGGTGTCAGTTTGCCGAAAACGTATTGCATTATTTATCCCGAACCCTCAGCTCGTAACAATAATATCACCGTGCTGTTCAACTGCTTAGTGACCCTTTCAGTACAAATGTATTTACAAATTTACTTCGTGCCAATAGACAATCTAACATGGCCGCCATTCGGCATTCGGCTGTCAAAGATACCTTCTCCCATGATACTATACTGCGCCCGGTATTACACTCCGAGACCGGATTTCACGGGACCGGGACAAGCATACGTTATCAATTCTATCAACGGCTCTCAAACTTTATACCTAATTTGAGGAAATTCGGGGGCACTAAAATATCAGTTTCAGTCACAGATTTAATTTTTATTTATAAATAAAGTAAATGATGTGAAAGAAGAAATTTAGTTTACCTAGATGATACTTGAATGTATTATGGTTATCTAGTTAATATAAAGTGTTTGACACTTAATATAGTTATCTTTTACTGGTTACCGTTGATGCTACTGGGCCTACATTTTTCATAGATCAAGTATTTTCGATGCCGAAGAAGTAAACGTATTTATCTGTTATTTGGTGTGCAGTTTACCTATAAAGAAAGCTAGAAGTTTATAATATCGGAAGTAGAAATCAAATTCATTTATTCGCCAGAATACAAACAATTCATATTACATTTTGAGTTGTTGTACAAATGTGCCGCATTAGTATTCAGTCTGCAAACAGACGTGCAAATGTTTTGTCAAGTTGCAATAATTATTACTAAAATTAAATATAATATATCAATTAGGTACGTCATAAAACTATACACATTTGAGAGTACATACAATATTAAATAATTGTTTGAAGTCCACAATAGCAAAGCCTTTCTTCGGCTACAAACTCTTTTGCAGGAAATGAAAAAAAAACCTGAAAGCACTTCCTTTTCTTCTGTTATCATTACATTTCTTCTCTTAGAACAAATAACCATTTTTATGTTTTTATTATACTCGTAGCTAACAGAAATAACCACTACACAGGTCCCGACCACAACAGTTTGCGAATCACTGTGCAGTATGTAATATGTGCATGAGCGAGAGCGTGATAGACGCAAATCATATAGGTACGTGCGACAGAGATTGCGATAATTGTCAAAATGGTGGAACTTTAGGGAGGACAGTTAGATAACTTATTCATACCATTTTCTTTGATGAACTTTGATTCATGTGTTATTAGAAGTTTAAAATAATTTATTGATATTTTAGAATAAAACGTTCACAGGAAAAAGAACCATAATGTTGTATTCTGCTGCAATCATGTTGTAATAAAGAGCTTATTCGATTGTGACGTATGCTTGTGTTTCTTTGGGAGTAGAAAACCTTTCTTTATTGGACGTTTTCTTGAATCATGCATGGATCATGCCTTGTTCCTATTGAAAAACCCTTTACATTTCTATTGTTACAGATAGTTCCAGATGAAATCAAAACATTCAAGGATTTGCCCCTATCGCAGAAAACTTTAAAAGGTTTAAAGGAAAACAACTATACCACCCCAACTGAAATTCAGAAACAATCTATTGGGTATGCCTTACAAGAAAAAGATATATTAGGAGCTGCAAAAACAGGATCAGGAAAAACTCTCGCATTTCTGATACCTATTTTGGAGAAGTTATTTTGTAAAAAATGGACACGATTAGATGGTGTGGGAGCACTTGTTATATCACCCACTCGAGAACTTGCTTATCAAATATATGAAACATTACGTAAAGTTGGCCACCATCATGACTTTTCTGCAGGTCTTATTATTGGTGGACAAAACCTTACATTTGAGAGGAAGAGGATGGATCAGATGAACATTTTGATAGCCACTCCAGGCCGTTTGCTCCAACACATGGATGAGAATCCACTGTTTAACTGCAATCATTTACAAATACTTATTTTGGACGAAGCTGATAGATGCTTGGATATGGGGTTTGAGACAACAATGAATGCAATTATTGACAATTTGCCACCAGAGAGACAAACACTCCTATTCTCTGCTACGCAAACAAAATCTGTAAAAGATCTTGCTCGACTCAGTTTATCATTCCCAACATATGTAGCTCCACATGAACAAGCTGATACTGTCACACCAGAATCCTTACAGCAAAGTTATATTGTGTGTGAGATAGATGAAAAACTTGGAATATTATGGTCGTTTATCAAAAATCACTTGAAGCAGAAAGTTCTAGTATTTATGGCTACTTGCAAACAAGTAAAATACACTTACGAGCTTTTTTGTAAATTAAGACCTGGAGTAAGTTTGTTGGCTTTGTATGGCACACTTCATCAAGAGAAAAGAGAGAAAATATATAAAGAATTTTGTAGAAAGTCGAATGTTGTTTTATTTGCTACGGATTTAGCTTCCAGAGGTCTTGACTTTCCTCGAGTAAATTGGGTGATACAAATGGATTGTCCAGAAGATGTAGAGACGTATATACATAGGGCTGGTCGTACTGCAAGAGGTGTGTTTGGAAAAGGAGAAGGTCTTCTCATGCTATTACCAAATGAAGAAAATTTTGTGGAAGATCTGAAGAAAAGCAAAATTCCCATTAACAAAATATCAGTTGATTCATCAAAAGTGATAGCTCCCCAAAGAAAGATTGAAGGGTTGCTGTCTGATAACACAGAACTTAAACAATCCGCTCAGAGAGCATTCATGAGCTATGTGAAATCAGTATCCCTAATGAAGAATAAAGAAATTTTCAAAGTGCAAGAGTTAGATACTGATGCTTATGCCAGATCATTAGGCTTGATTGTGCCTCCAAGAATAAAATTTATGCACAAATACCAGCAGAACACAAAAAGAAAACAATCTGAAGACAAATCTACCAACAAGACTGTTATTGAGAAATTAAAGGCAAAAACTAGTGACGATAATGGTACAGATAATAGTGAATCTGAAGATGAAATAGAACATAATGTACAAAAAGAAATACCTAAAAAAGAAACATTAAAAAAAGACAGTAAGAACAAAAAATTAGAGGCCTTTAATTTCCACAATGATGATGATGATAGTGATGAGGATTTCTTTCAAGTTAAAAAGGCTGACGTTGAAATTGGTGATGTGCCAGTGGAGGAAGACAGAACCATATCTAAAAAGAAATCCAAGCCATTAACTAAAGCAGCCGTAGCTAAGAAAATAATAAAGAAAAAGATTAAGGTGAATACTACAGTGAAATTCACTGAAGAAGGTGAAGCTATCGGAGATGAAAAGAAAGATGTGAAATCTGAATTGGCTAAACAATTTGTTAACGAGAATGTTGGTGGCATTGATATTGAGAGAGCTAAAGAAGTCCTGAAAGAAGAGGATAAGTATGATAAAATAAGATTTAGGGAGAAAGTGAAAGCCAAACATAAGGAGCAAAAACGTAAACTAAAAAACAAAACGAAAGAAGAAGATGAAGGCGAAAAAGATGACTTCGGATCTCAGTCAGAATCTGATGGGCCAGATTTATCATGGCTTCCTGATCCTGATAAAATTTACGAAGAAAAAGGTGGCAGTGATGATGAAGACTCTAACCAGGAAAGCATTGCAGAAAATATTGCAGATCCAATTGGTCAGTCAGAAGAAGATTCTGAAGAAGATGCTAAATATCACAGGTACAATGATAAACAATCCATATAATATAAAGAACGGAATGTAATGCTGCATTTGTGATAGTTCACTTCAAAATCTCCTATTCTCACAATAAAAACTTCATCAAACTTGTATCATCGAAGAGCAGCAAGGGCATTAAGAGTAAACACCTATTCACCAGTAATATTATGGTCCCAGGCAACAGGGAGCTTGTCTAGTGCCACCTACCAGGCACAGTCAGTTCCTGGCTGCAGACACGAAAGCTACTGGAAATGTTTTACAATAACGTTAATGATTTTTTTTGTACACTTAAATTTTTTTTGGTATAAAAATATATCGACATTAGGTCTTTGCTTGTCTAAAATATTCTAAAATTCACCACATTCTCAAAGATTACTATAAATTATATCTCTTGGAATTATAATGTGCTTACATGTAATCTGTACTGTTACTAGATCAGCCAGATTGTCCACTGCTGAACACAGCATACCCCATTCAGGAGGGGTTTGCCATAATCCCCACGCTTGGCAGGCGTCTTGGCGATCACAGTTTAAGATATCAGTTCCTCAGAAAGTGCTGCTCATCTTCCAGTATTTTACCTTTAGTTGCCTCTTCTTATGACACCCACATGTAGCAATGGGGTGACATTCTAGACAGGTCCCCCACGGGGCAATGTAATCTTTATGCTATAAAATTTATTAAAAGTTAATTTTGAAATTTTAATGTTACAGGCCCACAAAACGAAAACTAATCCAGAGCAAAGGCATTGCGCAGGCCAGTGTGACTCCACGCAAGATAAAAAAGGTCCAGGATATATCCAAATCACTCTCTGTGCAAGAAGCAGAGGCACTGGCTATGCAGCTATTGCAAGCGTCTCGATGATAATGTAAATTATGTCATATTAAATAAATGATATTTAAAAAAGAAGTTTTATTGCTTTGCATACATAACGTAGTATAACATAACGTAGCATGTTTTATATCAGAAATGGCCAGGCCATGAATGAACAAGTTTATCAGTTTCCAAACAAGTCTGTAGGAAAGAATAGTAAGAGTGCCCAGTTCAAGTAATTTTCTCGAAAAATTACACAATACGTAACTTGTTTCGTGCTTTCCATGACTTTTGGAAAATATTAGGGTGGAAAATAATAGGATTTGAACCGCCGAGAGTCACCAGTGAAATGTTTTCGAAAACAATAGTTGTGGACATCGTGCGTATCCGAAATGAAGCTTTTGTTGAATGTTTCGAAAAACACGTAGGTAGCAAAAGAAATTGCTTAACCTTTACTAAAAGTTTTTACGCTGATCGCTTTCCTTTCTTTTTTCCTTCACCCTTCTTATATAACTAGAATAACTTCATTTTGATATTTGTACACAGAAAACTGTAATGGGCTTTCATTGCCTTCGCCACTATTAAACAATGTTTAGAATACATTTGCAATGCTTCGATTTTTTCGTTCTCCAAGTCCATTATCAGCAATTTCATACACAGTTCCACCATGTGCATCTACTGAAGGATCAGTTCCTCAGATTCAAGATACGTAAAAGATGTTTGGTAAAAAATAGTAAACACAAGACCCATTCTGGTGTTCAAAATCAAGTTCAACTTCATTACCGTATTAGTTAAACTATATGGCCAATTAGCCTGTATTAACGGCATCGGCACTAAGCCATAGAGGAAAATAATCGCCAAGCCCCATGGTGTATTATGGCTGACACTTTTCTCTCTGAGAGGGGGCCGGGATTTGCTGATAAGGACGCGTGAACTATGTAGATTCTCTAGTTAGGTATATGAAGTACGGTCGGTACCTACAATGCTATCACGGAGTTAACATGCAAAATGATATATATAATAATCAAGGAGTTCTTTCCTAGCTTCAATCTGCAGATCAGCTTTTAACCACATACTCGCCTGTTAGGAAGTGATGTTATGGTCGAAGGTATTGTTTGCCGTAAGGAGTCACCTGTTTGTAGTTAAAGGAATAGTACAACTAAATAGATGTGCAACGTAGGTAGTTCGTCCACAGGAACATCCTGGAAATTTCTCTGTCCCTCTAAATCTACTCTAACTCTGACGTAGTAAGTATGTACCTACATAACCATGTATATGTAAGGGCGGATCGAGCCGTTGAGTCAGGGGGGGGGGGGGGGGGCGTCAATATTCTAGAGAAAGCCGAATTTCGTGCGAGGGGATGCTCTTTCAATACAGTTTTACACTGATATCCTTTGATGGTTGTGATACCGCACTGTACCTACCCAATATTTACCTACAGATATCAACCGGCGTCACAGAATAAGACCCGGCGTGTGATATTAGCATTCCTCATTCATATAATATAATTGTTACAAACTGCACGAAAAGCGAGTGCCTTATTAAAATGAAATACAAAAGTAGTACCTATAGTAGAATGCTTATCGGCTAATGATTATATGAATTGTTATCTTCCTGTTGGATGGAGCAATGACAAAACATAAAGCTAATGAGTGGCAGCCCAGCAGGCCACACTCATGTCGATGTAAGTAGTGGGTAAAAGTACTACCAACGACCATTCTCAAGGAGGGTTGACGTGCGGCGTAGGAAGGCAGTGCGGTAGCGCTGGGCTATGAAATCTAAGCCAAGTAGGTAATTTATGATTGTGTGCTGTACCTATATATTTTATATTCTAGTCCTTTTTTCAAATTATAGACAATATAATTAGTATAACGACCTTGGGGTCGTTATACTAATGAATGGGACGAAACGAAGGTAATGATGGTGGTGAGAAGATAAAACAAAACACCGATCATGCAGCTTTTTCACTTACTCCTACTCCCCAAAAGATGGCGTAAGTAACACAAAATTTCCTACTTTTTCTACCAAATTATGCTGAGCTACACTGCCTGCGTGTTATATGTATTTAATTTGTTAAATTAAATGGCAACACCAGAAGATTCCCGTCAAAAAGAAAACGGATCGTTGCACTCATCGAAAAACGCTAGAATTTTGTAAAAATAATTAGTTTTCTATGGATTTAGCATTTTAGTGTATTTGTACTTATTAATTTTTAATTATGTTTTGGAGTGGAAACTTTATTGTAGTTAGGGAGCTAAATTTTCTTCTCAAGGAAGAGGTGCGTATTTTGTTCAAATATTCATGGTTATGACTGGCTTATTCCATAATTTTGCTGTTATTTCTTATTATTTATTCAATAATATAATTTAGAGTGAACTATGTAAAGTAGGTGGGTAGTTGAAGCCACTGTGATCATGTTTTGGTTATGGTCTGGAATACAAGTTGTTACAAAGAGTTTGGTTTCAGAATGTAACACTAACCCAAGTGCTGGAAGCAGATGACATACTACAGGAGTGCAAGGCGGACAATAAAGCCCTGATGCAATTGTGAGTGTATATCCTATCCAAACCTCTCTGTCTATGTTATTAACTGCTACTTAGGAATAGAACAACTTGTAGATCTACAAATCTGTTGGTGCTTGATTGGTTTACTATTTAGCCTACATATTTATCTAGAACTTATTGTTTTCAAAACTTATGATGATGATATGTGTTATTTAAATATAAGAAAATATTCTGATTACACTTTTAATCTGTAAATAAGATCTGTTTAAGATACAGGTACTGACGGTTAGAAGGGGTACATATAAATAAATATCAAAACCTTGTATAATGTGTATCCAAGGAGGCATTAGTAGGATCCTACCAAATTCGGTTAGGCAGGGGAGGAGGCTCGGCCCGTGAAGGGGAACACTGATGACATTGTAAAGGCCCCTCTGGCCTCTTCCCCTGCAACCCTATGAACCTGGCACCCGCACCATGAATCCATGGAATGCTAAGAAATTCATCTCATTCTAACAAAAAATAATATATGAAATTGGGGTACAAGTTAATAAATTACAACTAAGTGTACATTTTGACTTTCATCCCCTTTCCCGAGGGAATCGTGCTGAATTTCAGGATAAAAATTATATCATGTTCTACCTTGTAGTATAAACTGAAATCATGCTAAGTTTCCTTGAAACTCATTCAGTAGTTGTGGTGTATAATACAGACAGACTGAATTAAATAAAAAATACAGTTTTGGCATCAGTATCAGCTACAGAGTGTTTGCATTATTTTTTATAAATATCTTTAATGTACCTGTTACACTCTTAATATAAGTATGGATTTGTTTATATTACGTAGGTGACATAAGTTATATAAGACAATGTATAATTATGTACTTATTAGCTGTGCTATTATTACCTGACAATCTGCAATGTGCTATTTTTTCAGCATATATCACATTTACTTTCACTCTATATCATATACGAATTCTAGTATAAAAAGCCTTGCTGTCAAAATACTGTGAAGAAATTAAATGTTATGCAAATTAATGTCAAATTAAAACAATACTAACACCAAAATATGCCACTATATATTTCTTTGTTTATATTATCTTATCTTCTAGGAGCAGTTTCTTTAAGACAATCTGTTTCACTCATATTAGCACAACTATAAGGCACAATTACTTCCATTAACTTCCCCAGTATAAAGAGTCCATGTAATAATAATTCAACCACCAGCAATTATTTTCTCTGTAAAAAACTAAATGAATAAATGTTTTACAGTCTTACACGTCCTGACATCCTAGCAGAACTGATCACCCTGATCACAGAGGAGCCACCTAAGAATGTGGAGGTTGCTCAGCAGTACAGGCATGCCAGCATTGCCTGCGAGGTGCTCACCAGCCCCTTGTCCATGCTCAGTGATCGCCTCTCGTCTGACACGGCCCAGATGAATCGTCTCTGTGACTTCATTAATAGAGATCCACCATTAAATCCTTTGTTAGCTTCATACTTTAGTAAAACCGTGGAAATGCTGCTAGAGAGAAGTCCAAAACAGGTAACAAATTATTATTATTATTTTAATTATAATATCATTATAAAAAACATAACTTTAAATGTACATAATTATATTTTTATATATTTGATGATATTCTCATCTCTACAGCTTAGATCTCCATGTGATTTATGCATCAATCAGTTTGTAGGAACAATGATAGAAAGAAACATCTTTATTAAAATATGATGCATATTAAATATATATGAAAAGTGAAACCAATATAATTACATTAATAAACTTTTAACATGGTTCATTAATACTACGTTAATTGCTAGTAGTTTTAACATATACTAACAAAAAAAGGTTTAATTTTTTTGTACTGTCATATTATCAGAGCAAACCATTGCCAGCACGCAGCCCATACCCTATCGAGCATGCTTGGGACCACGGGTATCCGTGAGATATGCTATCCTCAATCATTCACTAAGTAATTGCCGTGTTCTTATGGCTCGTATGGTCTTTTTCGCCCCACCTAATTTGCTCACATCATTGTAAATTACTATTGTCTTAAGCTTTGTTGTGATCTTCCTATTTTTGCAGATTTCCATTGAATTATTAGGCATTTTATAAAAGTATCTAAAGCACATAATGCTTTAAAAGTCGGTATCTGTTATGCAACTAAGCGAAACACAAAGCCACGCTAGTATATAGGGTCAGTTTGACGCATGCTGGTGATACCTGACACGTTCACATCGGAATATTTGTGAGCAGCAGTAATATCACATCTCTTACTCCACCAATATTGCTTTTATTTATCACTTTATTAGCGAAACACAACCTCAGGCCCTTATGCATAATATGTTTCAACTATCGAAACATGACTTGCAAAAGTCATCAACTATCATACTATGCTGTACTGTGTCAGCCAGATCGTCCATTGCTGAACTCTGGGGTGGATGGGGATCCCATTAAAAGGTTGTTTGCCATAATAAGAGATGAAGATTAAGATGGCAGTTCTTTAGAAGGCGCTGCTGCCCACCTTCTGGTATTTTTCCTTTCCATGTTACAAATCAGGGAATGGGCAAACAAAGTTTCTCAACAGATCATGTTCATTGAAATGTTTGAAATAAAAAAAAAACTTTTTGTGACTGAAAAATTTCTCAAAAATGATGTGTTTTTCGTTTTAAGCCTTTAGAATTAAGTCTTAGATTTATTTTCTTCAATTCTGTATATAACAAAAATAATATTATAAATATGTAATTATACTTAGTAGTTAAACAATTTTAAACGGTTAATTACTATGTGTAATAATCGCTGATACCTAAGATGGCAACTATTCATTTCTTGATACCATTGCAATCCTCATCAAAAAGGCTTTACGACAAAACTTATTAATACAGATCTTTTCATTGAAAATCTTACTACAAAAGGGTTTGAAAAACGTCGGAGAAGCGCAGGAAACAATCATAAATTATTTCTTTTTATTCCGAAATATTTCACTTTTTTTAACGTAATGTATAATTGTAGTATAAACATGAATTATTAACTCTTTCTAGGCCGCGATATTTTTAAAGGATTTTGACGGGATCAATGTTTGGGAGAGCAATATTTATTTCGCAAATATTATGTCCGTACGACTTAAATTTTCTTTGATTATTTACATGGTTATCTACCTATATACATGAATTATTGCTATTTCCTAGGTTAATGAGATTAATTACTACGCGATGTTCCGCCGGCGAGTGTTTGCGCAGCAAAATGTATCGAGGGAAAGGTTTTTATTTCATGTCATGATTTGAAACACTTCCCGTTATCATTTATAATTCGCGAAAACCTAAGACAACATTATGTAATTATACTATTTTACTTATCGTTATAAAAATATAGCCGAGAAACATACTACAAGCGACGTTTTCAATTGTTTTGCTGTTTGCTTTGTGTCAATCAATTCGTAAATTAAATTCTCATGTTCTCATAAATAATACTGGATCGAAACCTTGATGAAGCCATGCACATGAAAAATTCACCTTTACACCTACGAATAATTATAAGTTTATATTATTTTTATCTGTACACAGGATTGGTACCTGTACCACATAGTGTGCCTCCGAGTACTGGACTTCTTCAAGTCTCGCCGGGACTTCCTGCCCAACCTCCTCCGGCACATCTCCACTTCCGCCATAGCAGACACCTTCAAGTACTTCATAAGGCTTGATGATCTATTTAACAAGTTTATAATGGAGGTAATAAGTTATTTAAGCATTTAGATATGTTTTTAAGAGGTAATTAGGAATAGTATTGTAAATCCAGTGTTGACATCCTACCAAAACTTTTGTAGAAATTAATTTTATTTTAAAGTCTAGCCTTATTGGTTGGTTTTGTGATTGTATGATCAATTATGTAAAAGAGGCTAAACTGAAAATAATGACAAAACCTACCCATGGTGAGGTGCTTGGCGGCAGACTTCTACTATTTTCACTTGGCCATTATTACTTCAGATGCAAGATAGGCAAGCATTTTACGAGAGTCGTTAGTGGTAAGCGATGAGGCAGTTGACACTAGATTATGCCTCTACAATCTCTATAAGTGTAGAGGGTAGTTAGTGGCTATTTGCATGAGTGAGGCCATGGCATGACACATTCTTTGCGCTTTGTGTATAAGTAGGGTACATAGTGAGCATTCTCCTTTCAGTAACTTTGTCTAGCTACATTATTATAGCAATTATAATTGTTTGCAAGTATTGTTGCAAATAAAACCACCTAAGTGCTTGTTGGACTCCCACAATGGGAGTTCCGTGACAACACAAACTTTACTAAAGATTGTGTTGTCACGTTGTCAAGCGAAATTCTAAAAACACTTACACAACCCCATTTTCTTTTAAATTTTGTTATTATTTACGGTTCCGAAAATACAGTTAAAGGTCGGACTGACGGACAGCCGAGGAATAGTAATAGGGTCTCGTTTTATAGTACGGAACCCTAATTTACAAACCACCAATCTCAAGTGGTCTTTTTAGGGTTCTTTATAAGATAATGTGGCTCTATAAATAAGGGAATGTATCTATTGAACACGTAGCCAGTTCAGATTTTTTAAGAATATGTGTAGTTAGGCGTTTATTGTTTAAGAGTAGAGTTCACGGAGCGCTTAACATACAAACGTAGTGTCGTTATATTTTAAATACTAAGTTTCAACACTTGGTATTTAAAATATGACTAAATTACGCGTGTATGGAATCAGAATCATTTATTGCATAAGCTGTACAGAAAATGGTTTTATAACAATGTTCAAGCGCTCCGTGAACTCTACTCTTAACAATTAACAATAAAAACATAAAAGTGAAAAATTTAAGATGGACCCATGCAACAATCGTGTTATTTTCAATGTTTTTAGGGTTCAGTAGCTCAAAAGGAAAAAAACGGAACCCTTATAGGATCACTTTGTTGTTCATCTGTCTGACTGTCAAGAAACTGTGTATAAAATGTATATGTATAATCATACATTGATATTATACACAATATATACACAGTTTGGTAAGTAACACAATTGGGATCTTAAGATAAAATAATTAATAAGTATTAGTTAGGTACGAGTTGTATAGGGGTTTTCAACAAGGACTTTGTTTTCTAAAACAAAAAATTTAGATGCAGATGATTCAAATTTTTATTGTATTATAAAGAGAAAAGTTTGATAATTATGAATGAAAAATGATATCTGACAAATGTCCACCACGAGCACGCTGTCGATTCTTTCATTAAAATCAAGGCTGGAAATGCGGTAACGGTCAATGAATCACGCTATCGCGAGATGTTAACAGCTCAATTTTGGCCTATTATTGATGACGTGGATATCACTGACATGTGGTTTCAACAGGACGGTGACACATGTCACACAGACAATGAAACGAGCAATTTATTGCAAACGAAATTTCCCGTTTTATTTTTTTATTTTGGACACATCGCTTGTAGAAACCCTGAATAGAAACCCAGAAGCTAATGGTAATTGGCCAGGTCGAGGGGAACAGACCACGCGGTCGTTCACCTACCCGGTGGTCAGACCTAGTCAAGACGATTACGGGCCTGCCAATTACCAGATCCATTAAGGCCGCTGAGGATATAGCCACATGGAAGAGCATAGTGCATCGATTTGTCAAATCAGACTAGACACGACCTTCAGTAATGAAAAGCCGACTAAGAAGAAAGAGAATTATTTTTTGTGGGGCTATGATAACGACAGAGTCTACACGGAGCCAATCGAATCGATTGCAGCCTTAAAGCTCAAAATCCGTCATGTGATTAGCGAAATAGACCCGCTATTTTGCCAAAAAGTGATTAAAACTGATGAAAAAATCGACATCTGTCAGCGTGCTTGTGGTGGACATTCGTCTTTTTCATTCATAATTGGCAAACTTTTTTTTTAATATTTTTTTTTATGCCTGATAGTTTCTTAGCCTTTGACAACTATCTCACCTGATGGTAAGTGATGATGTGGCAGAAGATGTTGTTCAGGCTAACCTAGAAGTACTGGCTCTCAAGGACAGCTGCCGGAACACACCGTTAGGTGCTTGGCGACAGTTTTTCTACTTGAAGGTGGTAGCTAGCCAGGCGGACATTCGCAAAATGCCCTACCACCATGCTAAATATTCTCTTCGTAATACAATAAAAAATTTAATCATCTTCACCTAAATTCTTTGTTTAATTTTGTTCTTGTTGAAAAACCCTTTTCTTGCTTTAGAACCGTTCGGTATATACATGCGACACGCACGTTTTATTTCCCAACAACGTTACCAAATGCTTGCTCAACTTATGTAGTTGCTATGAGCAACTATTTTTACCGAATTCCAAAAAAGGAGGACGTTCTCAATTTGTTACGCCTACTAATTTTGATGATTATTTTTTAGTGCGCAGAGTGTCTCCAAGTTGTCCCATTTAAATTTCATAAAAATCGGTTGAGTAGTTTTTAAGTTATAGTCAATTAACGGACGATTAAATAAGTGAAAAGTATTTTACGAGAGAAGTAAAAAGAGTGAACAAATTACTGAAATAAAACGAAACCGACTTCCAACACTGAACAGTATGAAATAATGTTTGAATCAGTATGGTACAGACTTCATTAAGTTATTTCATACTTATCAATGTTGGAACTCTGAATTATATTAAATTTTTATAAATATGTTTTTCTTTGTTACAAGCAGTAGTGGCAGTATCTGTGGGAGGGCTAATAACTTAAAATTAGGTTGCCGTCTGGTGTCAACTCTGATATAAACAAAACATGACAACTCATAGTTCAACAACACTAGTGCGACGTGCTTCTATGATTAATGTACACGCAATGTGTGCCTTTTGTTTAAACTAATACATAGTATCAGGTGTTAGTAATCCAGCTGCATTACTCACGCCTTTTGTGACAACAAACAACCATCGCGTGCGCATGCGCCTGTTACACGATATCACTTGTATCTGGGACATTGATAAACCAAATGCCTAGATTATTAGGGCTCCCTACGAGTTAACGGGACCCTATTAAGGTGACTACGAAACTAAAATAATTTCTGTCGTAAAGTAAACCGTCCGACTATAACATTCGAGGTGTAAGTAGACTATTACGGATACCTTAAAAACCATACTAAGTAATTGTTAGAAATTAAAAAATGTATGATTTTTTTTTGTATAGTTAAACAGTCAACAGTAAAATAGTAAAAATCTTTAAACCGGAATCTTAAAGTAACCGCCATTTATGCAACAATAACCGGCCCGAACTGAATAAAAATATACTGATTTTTAGGGTTCCACAGTCAAAGGGTAAAACGGAACTCTAGTACCAAGTTTCCTCTGTCTGTCTGTCCATCCTTCCAAATGCTTCGGATCTCTAGATCCAAAACAGAGTCAGTTATGAATACTCGAATATAACTAACTCATGTTCTACATTTAAACTCTGATAACACTCAACAACACTCATTCACAACTCTATACCTACTCATTTGCAATCTGCTAATAACGATAAGGATTTGCACCGCATTTTGGCACCGAAAATATATAAATATTCCACGAAAGCTTGACCCCCTTAATTTTTTTGTAGGTTATAACGCCATAATGACTGGTATTCTATGAAAATTGCAATATGAATATTTACATTAGTATGACTAAAAATATAAAACCCTTTTGAACTACTATATTACGGTTTATTCAGACCGCTAGGCAAACCTTTGTTGTATTTCTCTCGTGTAACCGCCTACCACTTACGCTACCAATAAAACGCACAGCACTCTAAATAAACAGGGCACTAAAATTAGATACGAATTTGAAGACATGAAACGGTTCATATTAATTTATTATTAAGTATACCTGATAACATTACCCAATAAATAAATAAAATATTATTTTTTAAACAATCGCACGGCGAGCACGATAATTGCATATAAAATAAATTGAAAAAACAATTGTGGTATAAAATTTTTCTTGTAGAATTCGTTGTTGCAATATTTAGGTTTCCTCGCATTAGTGATAACTCGGGCTTAAGTGATCTATTACATCATAGAACTATAACCGACCTCGCTCTCGTCATTCGGTCGTGCGCTAAATAATATCTGGTGTAATTGATGACTATTTTGACAGTTGACAGGAAGAGAACCTCCCACACCTGTATTAACTAACCAGACCGTTAACTAAGTCATTTACACGTTTTTTTTTATTTCCAGTGGCTAGAAGAGCATCAGATTATCGAGTGCCTGATCCAGATAATCTGCGGGACTTACGTCCCTGAGGAGTTTCCTACTTCTGGACCCGAGGAGCCAGAGAAGGGACAGCGTGAGCCGAGTGAGAAGCAAGATGTTAATCACAAGGATGACGGAGACGCTAAGGAAGAAGGTACGAGCAACAGATCGTAGGTTACTGAATTTGCCGTCTCCTTGACTCTTTGACTCTTGTATCAGCCTGTATGATTGCTCGTGAACTGCATATGAAATTATTTGTTACTACATCAAGGCACACATTTTCTCTCCTTTATAATTAGTGTGATTGGCTTGTTGTTTACTAATTACATTATGTATTCCAATGTGTAGTCCTTTGAGCTACCTGATGTGCAACTATGTTGACATTGCTTTATTTTACCATAAATTGTGAAAAACCATTAAAACATAATATCGTCACGATTGTAGATATTCTCCGTAGGAATTGATGTAGTGTTTAAATAGTGAGTAGGAGTCGAGCCTATTGTCATCTACTGGTTACAGTTCCAGACTCCGGGCTGTTACCGAACATATCTTTGTCAGAAAAACCCAATTTTTTGTTCGAGCAGCGCGGATCGTACCTAGGACTGGCCCTCGTAATTGGAATGGCACACCTATAGATTTAAGCATATAACTAAACGGACAGGGCCGGCGCGGCGGAGTTCTCTCCCGCTAGTGTTACTGCTCGCACTCGCGCCGTATGAGCGGTGCTGAGTGAGCCTAGTACAAGCCTAGATAATGACGAGATCAATCGGTATTATGCTTATTTCTGGTCAATCTGGAATAAGGGAGTGATCACCCTACGGCGTTTGTATGGAGAAGCGACCGGCCAGTTCAACCTAAAACATACTTTCGAACATAAATATATCGTTTTCTCCCCTCGGTGTACAATGTACTATTTGTAGAAGACAAAATAATATCTTAATTAATAATTTAATTAACCTAACTTATTATCTTTATCTAATCCTAATCCTAAAATTTCAGTTATTTAATACTGCTGTATTATTTTCTTCATGTTGAGTACACGTTTTGGAATACGATCTAGATTGATAATTGTAATTTTGTTATTTAGTAATGTATTGATTTTATTCTGAATTGTGTGCTCTCTTTTCTGACAGGAAGTGTTTTCAATAGTTGTTATTTCCCAGGTTCGGAAGAGCAGGAGCAGGAGAAGGGCAAGGCGGAGGCGCCCCCCGGGCGGCAGGGGGAGAGGGAGGGGGAGGCGCGGGTGTCGGAAGAGGAGCGGCTAGTGCAGAAGGCAGAAAGAGAGAAGCAGAAGGCGCGCACGGCCGCCGTCGCGTCCGCCAACGCGGCCGCGCTGCTCTGTGAGCTCGTCACTACGGGCTGTGCGGGGGAGGGGGCCGCCACCAGGTCTGTACTTATACCCTCTCCATCTCCATACCAGCCTCTGCAGCCGGAGCCCGAACTCAACTGCCTCTCTAAGTCAAAATCAAACAAATATACTATTACACCTTTTCATATCTTCCTTAGAAGTCCTAGGAGGTAAATAGAGGAAAAATACCAGAAGGGTAGGCAGCAGCGCCTTTAGAATAACTGCCATCTTACACTGCGACGTCGAAGCCGGCCTGCAGCTGCCAAGCAGGAGAAATATGCCTCAAAATACCCCTGTATTTAACTTGTCTGTGGTGAAATTGCTTGACTTGAAAACTTTCATCTCAGTTATGTGAATTTGTATATATGCTTTTTGGTTTTGTCGAAAAAAGTAGATGAGACCTTGAAGATTATTTTATTTTATTTTATTTATTTCACAAAATCCACAGCCCTTAATATAAATACAAAAAGTTCATACTTAGCTTATCATACAGCCAATAACGGATTTACATTTTATACAATATAAAAATACATAGACAAAGTGTAAAAAGTACGCTTAATTTACAATTAGGTGTTTCCTTAGTTAATATAAAATCATTAAAGTAATATAAAATAAATTGGTGAAACATAATATACATAAATATATAAAAATAACAACGCATTAATAAATTAAATATTATACCAATATAATAATTTAGTGTAGTGCATTTAAGTTACATGATTATCCTCCATAATTGTGATTATTTCTTTCTTAAAACTTTCTTTATTATTAAAAAATATATCACATGAGTTGAACTTCTCATTAAAAACCTTGTGTAATCTATTCACAACAGAATACTGTGCATAATTTGTAGATGAGTGCGAGACAGCAAACAACTTGGTATGTCTTGTACGAGTCTTTGGTGTACAAAATGTCAAAATTCTACTAGTAAGTTCAGGACAGTCTATATGACCATTACATAGACCATGAAGGAAGGCCATGTCCATGAGGGTGCGGCGATTTCCAAGACTAGTTAGATTATGGTAGGCACATGATTGTTTATAATTTTCAGAATAATTGTTTTTTTTAAAGTTCAAATGTTTAACAAACTTATGTTGTATACGTTCCAAGTTTCCGATATAATATATGTTATGTAATGCGGGTTCCAAACAGTACAACAATATTCCAAAATAGTCCTGACATATGAAAAATAGAGAAGTTTTATACAGGCAGCATCAGAAAAAGGTTTGGTAACGCGCAATATGAATCCAAGGCTTTTAAAAGCTTTATTTATAATTGTGTCAATATGTTCAGAGAAAGTTAGTTTCACGTCTAGTAGTAGCCCTAGGTCTCTAACTAACTCTGCATTATAAATATTGATTTTATTAATTTGATAGTTAAATTTAACAGGATTTTTCTTTCTAGTAAAAGACACAAGGTGACACTTCGAAACACTTATACATATGTTATTCAGTTCATAGTACTCTCCAAGCCGATCAAGATCAGCTTGAAGATTCAGACAGTCAGAGTAATCTTTGATTTTAACAAATATTTTAGTGTCGTCTGCATACATGAGGAACTTAGAATTATGAAAACATTTTTTTATATCATACAAATAGCATGCATACATGAGTGGGCCAAGAATGGAGCCCTGCGGGACGCCTGAAGTTATTTCTATATAGTCAGATCGATATCCTCCTACGACTACTGCCTGGGATCGTTTCCGGAGATACGACTCCATCCATCTCAACAGATTACCTTTAATACCCAATTCGGACAACTTACGCAAAAGTATGGTGTGATCCACACGATCAAAAGCTTTCTCAAAATCTGTGTAGATCACATCAACCTGAGAGCCTCCCTCCATATTTGTAGCTACATAGTCAATGAATACACCTAAATTTGTTACAGTAGAGCGTCCCTTCATAAAGCCGTGCTGTTCTTGGGGTATAGAAGGAGATACTATGGGATAAATATGCGAGTGTACAATTCTCTCTATTAACTTACTAAGAGTATTAAGTATCGAGATGGGTCTGTAGTTTTCTATAGCGGTTTTGAGACCTTTTTTGTAGATGGGGACAACGTGGGCCACTTTCCAGTTATTCGGGAAATAACCATCTTGAAATGATCTGTTGAATAGCAAGGCAATTGGGATAGCAAGTGATTTTGCACAGCTTCGGTAAAATATAGGTGGTATATCATCATTGCCTGAACCTTTGGTAGTGTCTAGATTAGTCATAAATTTATTTGCTTCTTCCGGTGTTATTCTGATGTCATGTATCAAATTTGTTTGCAAGCCATCAGCATAAGTATTTGAAGAGCTATTATTACTACTGGTTGGTGTACTAAAATTTTGTTTAAAATATGCATTAAATGAGGAACATATATCAATTGGGTTATTTAGTTTAGTATCACCATACGTCATTTGGTGCGGGTAGTTAGTAGTATTTTTACGTTTTGATTTTACATAATTCCATAAAGTTTTAGGATTAGATTTAATTTTTTTCTGAGAAAAAGATATGTATGACTTGTGACATTCATCCTGTAACACCTTCTGTCGCTTTCTAAGTTCCGAAAAGTCATTATAGTCATTTTGATTATTAAATTTTTTCCAATTTGCATGTATTTTACTTTTTTCTTTAATTAAGTTAATTAGTGGTCTGCTATACCAAACTGGGTACGTGTGGGTACCACCGCAACGAGTTATAGGGACAAAACTTACAATCGCATTCTTTAAAATTTCATAAAATTTATTTGTTACATCTTCCATACTGTTCATAGTAGTAATAAAAGACCAGTCTTGAGCTGTAAGTGACTTATTGATACTGACAAAATCAGCTCGTTTGAATTGATACCTATTTCTAGGCTGAGATTTGAGCAAAGGTACCAAAATATCAGTTGCTATTATATGTAGAATTGGATGATATGAGTCTATGGGTACAAGAGCAAATTGCGACTCTTTAATTTCTAAAGGAAAACTTGAAAAAATTAAATCCAGGGTATTATCACTAATATTTTTTAGCGTATTATATTGCGAAAGACTCATGAAATTGAAACATGATAAGAGCTCGTTTGCCGCATTCTGTATCTCTACAGGTCCCTTCTTGATTATCTTAGGCTCGCCTGACATCCAATCAATACACGGCAGGTTAAAATCTCCCGCAACAATAAAATGATCATTTTGGTGATTTACATGAACATTTGAGACAATTTCGGTTAGGGACATAATTCGGGATGGAAGCTTTGAGTTAGGGGGAATGTATGCTAGGGACAGGTGGAGATCGTTTGTCGAGCCTAAGCTTTTGGCTGGGATAGTGATCCAAATACATTCCAGGTCTTCATTCTCCCAATCGGGTTGCAAATACGCCTGTAATTCAGGTCTACATAGGACCATTACCCCGCCACCTAATGTTTTACGATCGCTTCGAAAAATATTATATTTGCCATCACAAAGTTCGGCGTCAAAAATCCCGTCATGCAGCCAAGACTCTGTAATCAGGACAACGTCATAGTCACAGAGCAAAATATTACTATAAAATGTATTAACTTTTGTGCGTAGGCCCCTAACATTTTGATACAGAAGCTTAAGTGTCTTATCTGTGCCATCCATTATGTTTTCTATTGTAACAGATCCTATAAGTATACCATATTAAAGAAATTGTGTTTATGTATAATGTTATGTATACATGTTTGTAGGGAGAATTATTTGTTTTGTGAGATGTTGTTGAGATAATAATTTGTGTGAGATTATGATAAATTATTGCACAGTTTACCATAAATGCATCTAAAGAATCATGTAGAGAATGTAACAGCGTTGATTTATTATTCGATATTGTTGATTTAGTAAAGCTAATAAAAGAGTAAGATAAACAATTCAAACAATTTTGGCTAGATCGGATGGAGATGTTATAAAGATAGGAGGAGAAGTTTCGTTTCTTCGTACATAAATTCGACAGTTTTTTGTCCACACGAACTTAAAATGGACTTCTTTGGCTCTTTGCTTGCATGACGTTAGCAAAATCTTATTTTCTTTGGTTAGATGCTCATTTATAAAGATACGATTAGCCTCCGTACCCAATCCCAACTCCTTAGCATTCAAGTTGCGATGTTTGCGACCTGCAGCCACGATACGATCCTTGGTGATGCGTTGTTTCAGACGGACAATGATGGAACGCGAGGTGCGAACAGCACTTGTGGCATGTCTTGGTTGCACGCGGTGTGCAAACTCTACATCTGACGGTTCGATGGGCGCACCGATATGTTCAGCAACTTTCAGAACAATATCTACTGTATCTTCATCCTTATGTTCTGGGATTCCCGTAACCTCAATATTCTGAATTCTAAACCATTGTTGCTGCTTTAAGTTCTCTTCTTCTAGTGCCTTAATCCTAACTGACTGTGAGGTAATGGTTTCTTTAAGGGTTTTGTTTTCATCTTTAACCCCCCGTAATTCAGAGCTGGTAGACCCTAACATCTTTTTCATGTCTGCAATTTCTTTTCGTAATTCGTCATACTGTTTACTTACAAAGGACAGGGACTCTTGGTTGCCAGCGCATTGGGATTTAATAGCATTAAGCTGGTCAGACAACCCACTGCCGCATGATTCAACAACAGCCATTATCTCCCGTTTGTCAGAATTCAACATCTCTTTCATTTTATCCTCTGTTATATAATCGACGTCTGGAGAGGGCTTCCTACGAAGAGTAACGTTACTACCAGACAACAAACGTTCACTATCCTGTTTATCTATAGCTATGGGTATAGGTTTCGATGGACCTGCAGAAGCAGAGCTAGCAGAACGTACAGGGGTATCCTTGTTGTCTAATTTAGGTAACTTACTGTTACATTCATAACATCTCCACTTACGCTTAATCTCTTCGTTCAATGCCTTGTAACGCTTAGGCGAGAGATTGGCACATTGCAGGTCATATTTTTGGTTGCAGTCCGCACAACTCATGAATTTTTTATCAGTTATTAATGTTCTGCAACCGTTACACTCTGGTCTCTGCATACTTGATGTTTTTATAATACGAACAATTCAAAATAAATAGAAACAGCGCCTTATAAATGAAGTAAGCAACGCAACTCTGCTCAGAGGATACAATTTACCCTATATGTGTAGGCGCAAAACAGGTTACACGAACAAGGCGGCCGTGTGAACCGGTGAAGGTCAGCGATGCGTCACAGCGGGCACTCTGCGAGTTGTCGTAGGTCAGTGCAGCGAAAGATCACGAAGGTTTTGAAGAATATTTTTGCTTGTAACTCACTGATATGCAGAAAATTTGTTGAAAAAATTACACAAAAAGAAAGTCCGTAAAACAAGGTATTCACATATATATATGTCACGTAAAAAAAACTCGTTTTTAACACCAAATCGCGAATATTACTTATTCACAAATCGTGTACGTTGTTTACACTTTGACGGCCGGACGACATGATTAACTCAGGATGTCTCTTAACTCATTGAAAAAGTAATTTTGGAGTTTCTATCTTTGTAAATTTAAAAATGCATATGTTATCGTGTGCACGTGGATTACCCCAGACAAGAACATGAATGTTGTATGGTAAGCAAATGGAGAATAACTTTTTCTTTAATGTTACCACGGAACACGGTGCGCCACGGAAAGGCTACACGCACTTACAAGACAATTGTAAGTGCGTCTTGTTTATACTTTCCATGTCAACGCGGATGCTACATGCCGTTTCGCCGCTGAATTTGCATTTAACTTGCCCACTGTCGAAGTCGTTAATCATTGTATTGTATCTATCTATAGTCTATTAATTTAACTAAACATCGTATTGACTATATAGACGTTCGTTTCGATGACTCTGAGGTGTTTATAGAGCTCCGATGGTTTCTAATCTTATATATCAACTCAAAAGTGGTTTGATCCCTGAATAAAGAAGACGTGTCTGCCGAAAGTGAGAACCCTTACCATACCTTCAATTTCTTTATAACGTTTACATCTAGCTTTGATAAAAGTGTTTTAGTAATTTCGTAACCTAAAAATTGCCAAGTCAGATAACTTCTTTTGTTTTAGTGATTTTGGTGACCTGCTCACCTCACATTTTCTCCTGTTTAGATCATTTGAGTACTTAACTACTAATTTGTCGTATTTGATGAATGCAATTTTTCCTTTTTCTTTTCTTCAGTTACTTTTGGTTGTGGTTGTTTGCGTGTTTGAGTACATCTTTGGGATAGTCCTCCCTGACGTAGATACCTGAAAGGAGACTAGCTTTATTTTTCAGGATCAGGTGCTCTTTCCAAATTCTAGTTAATCGGACGCCTCTTAGATGATGACAGACTGTTTTGGTAGTTATTGCTTAATTCATTTCTATCTAGGGAACAGGAACCCAAAAGTATTTCTTTGATGTTATCTAACAAGCTCAGTTTCACTTTTACGTCTTATTCAGTGCCAAGGAAATTAAGATTGTTTTTCTATTTCCATCTTTTTCTAATTTTGTCATTCTTATTTTAAGGATGTTATTTTCTTCTATAATCTTTGCTTTGTTTTCTTCCAATGCCGCTATAACATGTTTCGTTACACCAGCTATTATAATTAAAATGTGTGATGCGGCTTTTATTTTTATTTGGACAATTTATAACACTTCAATATTTATATATCCATAGTTATCCATATTTTTGCAATGACTAAATGTCCGAAGTTGTCTCCGTCCTGCCACTATAAGCTGTTGAAATGACTATTCGACCTGATAACAAAGCCTAACGATTTATTGACTCTGTTAGCTATATTGTCTATGTGCTTGTCATATAATAATTTAGATGCATAAATTACACCCAACTCGCGAATTTGAATTACCTCTTCAAGAATTTGCCCTTTGAGTCTGTATGCGAAATCGACTGGTTTAAATTTACGTATGACGGTTATTGTATTACATTCTTTTACATTGAGGTCGAGTTTGTTTATTTTACAGTAATCCTCACACATATTATTATAAGTTATACATTAAATGAACTTATGAAAAAGTTAAGATTATTAAGATTGCAGTGCGTAATCAGTTAACAAATCCATTATAGGAGAGAGAGAGGTTGTCCCTTAAAACAAAAATGCGGTCTGATTCGCACAATTGAAACCAATAGCACGCTCACTGCTGGTCCGATTTGTACGAAGGAAACCATACGTTCGCATGGCTGATTGGTGTGATGTTATAGTTAACGTCACCACACAGCGCTATCAGTACTCACGGGCCCGCGGTTGGACACCGTGAGCACTTCGTGCCATTAGCGCATTTCGGTCCAAGATATAAAATAACGTAATGCTCTCTCAAGTGCTCTATAACAGTTAAACTCTGTTAATTGTTTGAGAAGGAAGGGAGGCTATGTATTTATTTAGATAGATGAATGATCACATATGCACACTTTTGCTTGGTCCGAATCGTTGGTAACGCAAACGTCCGTAACATGTTGATTCACAACACTGAGTTCATCACATGTTTATATACCCTTTTTTATAGTTATCAGTGTTAAAAACTAATGACTCTTTTTTATTTTTTTTCACACCACAATTGTAGACTGAGTGCATACTGCTTACAGAGCTGATTGTGGCGCCTTAAATTCGAATGTTAATGAAAATGATCTTCAATTTGAAATTCTTACTCCATAATGGGCATCGTTTTCAGAGGAAAGTGTCAACAATATGTAAAATTTAAGTACATCTTGATTACAATTTTGTTAAACAGTAAGGCCCCTGGTCACCATCGGCAATAGTTGCTATTATTTTAACATCCAAGTAGGCATATTTAGTATCATACTTTTTTTCGTTATTTGTGTAACCTAAAAATTTCTTAATCGAAGTTGATTACCAATTAGGTACTCTACCAAACAAAAAGATAATTTATAAACACGGATTACAAATTGATGTAAATATTAATGAATGAGAGACGAATTACTTACCATTCCATGGATTCACCGTGCGGGTGCCGGGTCCATCGCGTTGCAGAGGAAGAGGCTAGAGGGGCCTGGGACTTGCAACCCAGGAGTAGGGTTAAGGGGCCCCTTTATGATATATCAATGCTCTCCTTCACCACTCGAGCCTCCTCCCCTACCTAACCAAATTTGATAAGATCCTACTAATGCCGCCTTAGATACACGTTCTAGGATGGAAGTTACGGTTGTTCTTGGTAGGCCAAGGTCTTTAAGTAGGTTATATAGGGATTTCGCTGGTATACCCCTTGCTCCAACTTCTACAGCATATAAACTAACCACATAACCGTTTTTGGTTAATTCATTTGTGAGGTCATAATATTTGTTTGTTTTTATTGTGTGGTCTTTAGGTATGTTTGTTTCCCACGGCACAGTAAGTTCTATAAGTACTATGCGTTTTAGATTTTTTGAGTATAAAAATATGTCTGGTCTGGATGATGAAACACCAACATCCTCAGGAATTTTGTTATGTTTTTCATACGTATCCATCATAAGAGTCCAATCGGGAGCTGCGCCTAAGATGGAGTAAGGCTTGGATTTCGATTTGGTAGATGACCCTTCTTTTACAAAAGCAACCTGTCGTTTGTTCGTGGTCAAACCTTTTTTTGCTCTAGCTACCGAGAGACTCGCTGCTTTTCGTAAAAAATACCTAAAGACGATCATACAACCTTCTCTTTTTATGAACTAGGTTAAAATCAACTACAGTGCCAAGCCAAAATATGTAGGCAAATACTGTGGGAACACTTGGAAGTTTTTGTACATTTTAGTCATTCATTGTAAAGAAAAATTAAAACAACATAATTATATGGCCTCGGTTGTCCGACTGTCAAAATGGAAGTTCAAGAAAAACGCCGCCACACTTTTATTGTACTCTTTTATGCTGGTAAATTACGTGCGATCTGCTCTGTCATCTCTCACTTTATGAAGAGCTGGGCCCGCAGCGTCTGCGGCAAAGCTATCTGCTTGTCGACATCGATCTGCTGTCGCTGTCCTAAATGATTCGTCACAAGGTTACTTGCTACATTGTCTGGTGTGGTGGCAGATCGCGCACGTCGTGGGTGCTGGTGTCGCGGCTGCAGTCGGCGGGCGGCGTGCGCGCGCTGCTGCAGGGCATGTTCACTGCGAGCGGGGCGGCGCGGGGGCACGCGTGTGGGCACGGGTGCAAGCTGCTGCTGGCGCTGCTCAACAACCACGTGGCACTGTGAGTCACTCTCTACTCTATACTCTCCTCTCCGCTACGTTACCGCAGGGCATGTTCACTGCGAGCGGGGCGGCGCGGGGGCACGCGTGTGGGCACGGGTGCAAGCTGCTGCTGGCGCTGCTCAACAACCACGTGGCACTGTGAGTCACTCTCTACTCTATACTCTCCTCTCCGCTACGTTACCGCAGGGCATGTTCACTGCGAGCGGGGCGGCGCGGGGGCACGCGTGTGGGCACGGGTGCAAGCTGCTGCTGGCGCTGCTCAACAACCACGTGGCACTGTGAGTCACTCTCTACTCTATACTCTCCTCTCCGCTACGTTACCGCAGGGCATGTTCACTGCGAGCGGGGCGGCGCGGGGGCACGCGTGTGGGCACGGGTGCAAGCTGCTGCTGGCGCTGCTCAACAACCACGTGGCACTGTGAGTCACTCTCTACTCTATACTCTCCTCTCCGCTACGTTACCGCAGGGCATGTTCACTGCGAGCGGGGCGGCGCGGGGGCACGCGTGTGGGCACGGGTGCAAGCTGCTGCTGGCGCTGCTCAACAACCACGTGGCACTGTGAGTCACTCTCTACTCTATACTCTCCTCTCCGCTACGTTACCGCAGGGCATGTTCACTGCGAGCGGGGCGGCGCGGGGGCACGCGTGTGGGCACGGGTGCAAGCTGCTGCTGGCGCTGCTCAACAACCACGTGGCACTGTGAGTCACTCTCTACTCTATACTCTCCTCTCCGCTACGTTACCGCAGGGCTGCTATTTACAAATATCTAACTTTGTTATAGTTTCGAATCTCATTTTTTGTTACGGTTTCTGTGTAAATGTGTAGGTATAATATTTATTCTGTATGTGGTTTGCAGCGGTGCGGAGGGCAGCTCTGAGCGCTGCAACGTGGAGCTGGCAGTGGCCCCGCACTTGCCGCTGCTGCATCAGGCATTGCTGCACGATCCGCAACACTACGCGCAGGTACTCGTCTACACTACATCTCGACCCATACGCAAAGCACGCCGGAAACTAACGCTGTCACCTCGATACATGTGGGGCTACAATTGCACAATATTATAACGAATATATTAGATCTGGGAGCACTTAGGAGCTTTCATCTTAATGCTCTGAACTTTTGTTTCGAGATTTACAACATATTATTATTTACAAAGTGTTTCATAGCGTACAATACAACAGAGCACCGTTCCAGCATGCCCATCTTCACATCATCATTCCGAAAGTGTATGGGGGTGGTGTTGAACTATTCACTCTAGGTAAGCCTTTGACCATCTCACCTGATGGTAGGTGATGATGTGGTCGAAGGTGTTAACAGGCTTACTGCTACCTAGAATTACTGGCTCTCTAGGACAGCTGCCGGAACATACCGTTAGGTTGTTGGCGACAGATTTTCAACCTGAGGGTGGTCGCTAGCCAGGCGGGCATTCGCAAAAATGCTCTACCACCATGTGGTGAAGCTCAAGCCCGCGGCGGGATTCGAGCCATGGACCTGCTGTGCAGCAGTCCATTGCCAATGCCACTGAGCCACCACTGCTTCAAAATATAGCACAATAATCAATATTCTGCCTGTTGGAAAAACATGGAGTATCCAATGATGTTGGACTGCCTCTTTGATTTTTCAGTCATCTTGGGTGAGGTCCGAATTGCGTCAATAGTACTAAATACGCTGACATGGCTAACGATTGGACCGATTTGATTATCCGCACTCACGGCCGTTTGCATCACAAGCAATTCGGACCAAGCAAAAGCGTGCATATGACTTCATCCATCTATTTATCAAAAATATTGATGTGATTTAACTGTTATAGAGTACTTGAGAGAGCATTACAAGCTTTAAAACAATTTTACTGTCATAGGTCTCAGAATTGTAAGTGTTCACACTTGTGACAGTTGAGCCACAGATTCGTAAGCATTCCAAAATTTGGTCCAAATTGCACTCACTTGTATTGGCACGGTGCCCATCCGTGGGGCCGTGAATACTGTTAGCGTTGAGTGGTGACGTCATCGATGACATCACACCTATCATCCATGCAAACGTTTGGTGCCCTTCGTACAATCCGGACCAGCTCTGAGCGTGCTATTGGTACCATTTGAGCAAATCGGACCGCACCCTTTGTTTGTGTAGTCCTAATATACTCGCGTTAAACTTTTTTTACAAATATTTGCTCGTTAAACCTCTGTTAAATTTAGTTTTACTAAGCTGCCAGTAGATTGTCACCAAGGAAATTGTTGTATTTTATTGATATTCCTAGGGCTTTTCAATTACAATTATAAATAATAATTCCTACGAATACACAACCAATAATAAAAAACTAATGTCAGTTCTATAGAAATGTTGATTTGTTTAAAATTTGGTCGGTAAATTTTTTATCATTCTGATATTTTTTAACCAATGATCAAAAAACCATGCCTCAGAAAATCAAAATTAAGAGGTTCTCACCTTTGGAGTTAATGGTATGAATATTTTACTGTTGGCGGCATAGTTCAATGTTACTTATTTTATTTTTTTTATTCTTCACGCGCATGTTTATTCCTAATAGCGAAAATGTTACTTACAAGTGTATTCAAAATAGTCGTATGCCACGCGAGCTAAGTTATTTGTATCCATGTCGGCTTGTACTATTATAGCCGTATTATGTTATATTCTGCAACTAATACTTATCGTTCGGTTCCAAGTTATTGCTCCCATTATATGTTGTCCAAGGCACATTGAAATCGTCATCGTATCGTATCGTAGACACCTCTGTCTACCCCTTCGGGAATACGCGTGATTATATAAATCAGAAGGGTGACTTTCTCAAGTGAGCGTGGATGGCCGAAGTATAAGTAATGACGAAAAGTGAACCTTGTTGGTTAAGTGGCGTTGAGCGGTGCTTTTGAATTTTGTAGTCCTAAAGCTTAAGCCCGTACAATACAAAGGGTCGTTTACTAGTAGCGTTGCAGCAGCGGCAGCGGTCGGTAAACGATGATTATTTTCATATGATTGAGTGCAGGTACAATTTCGATCTTGTTTATCGACGAGCGGGTTTTTGTAGATAATTCCCGCACTTACGCTCTAACACTGTGCTACTTGTTATGTATTGTTAAAAATGTTGTCGAGGCTTATTTTGATAAATATTAATAGTGCATTATTGGATCCTTGTTATATTGATATAATGTGTAATTGGTTATAGGAGGAGAGTGGGGAGACGCGGAGGCGTGCGAGAGAGAAGGCGGGAGAGGGAGAAGGGCCCGGTGAGAGAGAGCGAGAGAGCGAGCGCGTGGGCGAGGCGCGTGTGATGACGGCGACGCTGGTGGCACACCTCGCGCTCTCCGAAGTGGAAGAAGTCGCCTCCACGATGCTTACCCTTGGTCAGTCCTATGTACCTACATGCTTACTTCTAACGCAATCTCTAATTTATTTGTACAATTTGTTGAATAAAGCGCAGTGGACAGGCGCTTTTAGCAAGAGCAATTTTAACATTTTACTATCAAAAGATTCTGTTGCTGTCTTTACTAAAAATATCATAGCAATTTCACTGTGCAAAAAAATAACAGTTATAATTATGATGATAATGGTATTAAGGCGATCATTCGTATAATGCTCTTCGAGGGCTTAGCACGGCCATATATAAATATACGTACTAGGTAGTTCCGTATCGGTTGTATGAGCGGCCACATTTGGACGCCTAATCTCCTAGAAATAGCTCATGTTGTTCATATACGTTATTTTTGTGATCTAGTTTATCTTTAGCGCTTTGGTGTGAAGTAACCTTGAGGCTAGTACCTGTATATCGCATCTTCACGAAGCAAGCTATACCCTTATGTTGGAGGTTCAAAAGGCCTCTCTTAGTTACCCGTACAAGCACACGTATGATGCTTAATACACCCTTAATTATGTACTCTACAAAAGCCTGGGGGTACGGAGATGTTATGACCAGCTTGTAGCATGTATAATTAAGTACCGTTAGTGGAAGCGGTGTATGTAACCGTTGTAATCGAATTAAATAATCACCATATTCAAACTTCAACATAGGAAGGTTGTCGCTGTCAATTGGGCGCATCTTGTCCCGTAGTCTTATTTAACAGTTAGCATCACACGCAACTTATTTCGGATTCGTGTGATACTAACAGATTATTCTGTATGAAAACATTGATGATGTTTCGCATATTTGTTCATAAATGTAATTCTATTGTGATTGTGTATGATGTTTCGGATGTTTCTGTATGTAAGATGGGTTGGGTTGGGTTGGGTTGTGTTGTGTTGCAGGCACCGGCGGCGTGCTGGTGGAGATGGTGTTCAGGTTCGAGAACAACAACTTCCTGCACGCGGCCGTGCTCGCGCTGCTGCAGCACGCGCTCAGGAACCACACCTACCGCACGCACTACGCAAAGCATGTACGTTATATACCACACACACACACACACACACACACACACCGGACTTATACTCGATATCAACCTCACTATTACACTTTCCTTTGAAAATTCCGAGTTGTAATGTAAGAGTAAAGTTCCCTTTCATTGTCATTCGAGTTACACAATGCCATCCCTATCGGAAAGCTCACATAGGAAAATTGTAAAATCACCCCAAGTGAAGTCTTCTTATATATTGACATGAATCAAGATATGTTTGAAGATGGATGTACAGGTTAACCATAAAATAAGAAATCATTTGAAGACAGGTGCCGGTACATACCGTTAGATGTTTGGCGACAGATGTTCTACTTGAAGGTGATAGCTCAGCCACCGTGTCAATAAAGTTAATATCGGTGATTCGCTAGCAGCTAGCTTGCCATTTGGGAACTGACATTGACACCCCATGTCAAATATCTAGTTTAAACTGGTTCTCAACGACAGCTGTTGGAACTTTACCGACCGGGCGGACATTGATCATTATTTTTTGACGTGAAGGTGACATTTAACCGGAATGTAATGTGTAATAGCCTTCTCTTATATTAAATGGTCGGGATCAAACTAAGAATTAAGATATATGTTTATTCATAACAAAATGTTGGTTTGTCACATAATATGTCTCTATTTTATTTTTTAATTTTCACTTAATGGTTTTTATAATTATTATCCCTGGGTTTTTTTATTTTATTTATTACTGATAGAGGCTAGTTTTTGGCCACTATCTCAACTGAAGGGAAGTGATGATGCGGTCGAAGACATTTTTCAGACTTACCTAGAATTAAAAGCTCTCAACAACTGATGTAACAGACTGTTAATTACTTGGCAACAGCTTATCCACTTGAGGGTGGTTCTAATCACTTGAGCTAGCCAAGCGGGAATTTGAAAATACTTTTCTCTACCACGCTATAACAAGTGCCATCCTAAGACAGAACTGACGGCTTAACGTGCCCTCAGAAGTAATGGTACTACACTAGCGGTCACCCATCCAAGTCATGACCGCAGCGGACGTTGCTTCACTTAGTTGATCGATTCAAAATAATGTTATTTTTGAATTTTTTTTTATGCCTGATAGGTTAGCCTTTGACCACTATCTCACCTGATGGTAAGTGATGATGTTGTCGAAGATGTTGTTAAGGCTAACCTAGAAGTTAGCCTGAGCACTGTTATTAGTAATATTGTACAATAATATTGTTTTCAGTTGCTCGTGGAATGTGATTTACTTACAAGACTGATGGATGCTTTTGAAGAAAATGAAAATAAACCGTAAGTCATTTATATCAAAATTAATAAATTTAATGGAATTTCTTTTAACAAGGCTCTTTTTATATAAAGGCTTTATTGTTAGTAATTCCGTTTTGAATAACTGAAAGAAAGCTAATCATCTGGTAATAACTCCACTAGATCACACTGAGGCGGATGCTGACATCTATTGCGGGATTGACTTTTCTTATTATTTGCAGAATCTTTACAATATCTACTATTTTTAACATACTTAAAAAAGTGAGTTTCTCAATTCATATGTATTAAAAAAAACATTTAATGTTTTTATTACTATTTGTCACGGGTAAATGTATTTTTTTATATTTCCAACGTTAAATAAGAACTACCAGATATCCTTGTTTCTGATGGAACACACCGTTAGGTGCATGGTGACAGATTTTTCACTTTATGGTCGTTTATCGCCAAGCGGGCATTCGCAAAATGCTCTTTCACAATGCTATAACTACTGACATTCAAAGACAGAAAGAAACAACGAACTCCTACGGCTTAACGTGCCCTCCGGAGGCCACGTGAATGCTCAGTAGTAATGCTATTAGCGGTCACACATCTAAGTAATGATCGCCGCGGAGGTTGCTTAACTTAGCTTGTTCTTAGTGAACACCAGGCCACCACTCACGTCAATGTGAATGAAACTGAAATGTCTGCACATTTGGCGCACAACAGTGCCTTTAACATATAATATAGAACAACTTCTCGAGTAATACCCAAACAGGCGGGCAGCATGAATCCGGTGCGATAGCTTTTTCCAATGATGTCCTCGTCTAATGATGTCCTATAATATATATGTAATACGTCCTCGTGTTTTTAGATAAGAGATATTGTGCCGATACCACACACGAGTGGGAGACATGTTTTTTTTTATGCCTTATAGGTTAGCCTTTGACCACTATCTCAACTGATGGTAAGTGATGATGTGGTCGAAGATGTTGTTCAGGCTAACCTAGAAGTACTGGCTCTCAAGGACAGCTGCCGGAACACACCGTTAGGTGCTTGGCGACAGATTTTCTACTTGAGAGTGGTAGCTAGCCAGGCGGGCATTCGCAAAATGCCCTACCACCATGCTATAGCGACTGCCATCCTTAGACAACAACCGGGACCGACGGCTTAACGTGCCATCCGAAGAAAGGAAATGCTCAGTAGTAATGTCACTAGCGGTCACCCATCAAACTCATGACCGCGGGCGACGTTGCTTAACTTTGCTGATCGGATGAGAACAGCTAAGTAAACTTTGCTTATCGGTTGAGAACAGCTAAGTAAACTTTGCTGCGAGGGCTTCAAAAAAAAAAGTATAAACAATGTTATGTTGTCGAGCCAGCAGTGGGACGCCCCGCAGTGGGTACATGGGCTACGTGACCCTCATGCTGAGCTGCATCAGCGACGCGCTGGAGGACCAGCAGCACCAGCACCAGCAGCAGCAGGCGAGCACCGACAACGAGCTGGCGACGCTGATCGGGCTGCAGCCCTCCATACTGGCGCGCTTCAACCACTTCCGGGAACAGAAGCTGTTCCCCCTCATGCACCACTACGACACTCCGCTCGTGAGTACCACTTACCATATCCACTATGTGCCACACTCTCAGACTCCTATTCACAGAATGACTTGTCATCAATTTGGTGTTGAGTGTTGATCGTATATCAACCTACCAGCCTAAGTAAATAGTCCTCTGCTATTTGGGTAGATGTCGCCAACGTCAAAAAGACGTGTATTCAAACGGATGGAGAGTTTTCGACTGTCCAGCACCCGCTTCCATAGCATAATTGGTAATGCACCAGGACGGTATTCTGGGGGTTGCGGGTTCAAGTCCCGCTGGAAGTTATCTTTTTCCATCCGTAATAATTTCTATGTTTTCGCTTAGCATGCGTCAATGCTTCTATAAAATAATACTCCTATTCACACTTACATATTATCGTTATATACCGTTTAAAGTTTTTAAAACAGAACTAAGTGTTTATTGAAAGTTAATTGAAATCCCTCAGTACGGCAGTTAGTCATATATATGATGAGAGTAGCTTCAACGCGATCGCTCGTTCTCAGCAAAATGCGGGTAGTTTAATTTGCTCACTCGACTCGGTCAGCAAACAATAGCAATGCTAATTTATTAAAAGATAAGAATCTTATATAAGATTTTTTTTTATATGGCATATCTATTTAATTAAAAAAGTGTTTGTAAAAATGTACGCAAAGTAATATGAAGTGGAAGTTGTATCAAAAAAGGCTACATTTTGGCGCTGACTGGATAATATCAATACTTACAAAAGTCCACACCTAGTTAGGAATACTCGAAGATATAACTGTTATTTTGGTTTCAGGGTGGATCATACCCGTCAGAGAGCATGTACGAGGTAAGTTTGGTTTTATTTATTTTTTATTGCTGATAGGTAAGCCTTTGACCACAATCTCACCTGATGGTAAGGAACTGGCTCTCAAGGACAGCTGCCGGAACACACCGTTAAGTGCTTGGCGACAGATTTTCCACTTGAGGGTGGTCGCTAGCCAGACGGGCATTCGCAAAATGTCCTTCCACCATGCGGTGAAAGCTCAAGCTCACGGCGGGATTCGAACCGTGGACCTGTTGCGCGGCAGTCCATATCCAATGCCACTGAGCCATCACTGACTCTAGTTTTATTCATACAAGCTACATATTTACGTTGATTGTTTTGTTATTTTGATTGTGATGCTCATATCTTATCGACATACTATTGACTATATGTGTACGAAATCTTTTGTATGGTGTAATTTTGGATATTTTAGTAATGGCTGCCACCAGGTACCGGCCTGTGTTACTGTCAACTTGAAGCCAGTAGGTGTCGAGTGCCCTAACTCACTGCCCTCGCCTATTAGCGCTTTCTTAAACCGTAGACACGAAGTCAACATTGTCTATTTAAATAGTTGTTTCAAAGATTATTCACATAGACGTAGGATACTCTTTATCATGAGTTAGGAACTAGTGCCCGATGGAGTGGTATGTGACCGCGCCAGTTAGTTATATAATACTAAAGGCCGTTTGTTGGTTACAGGACAGTTTGACGGACACGATGGTGGCCAACTATGACGTAAGTAAAACGTAGTTTTCATTATTTAGATATAATATGTCAAACAAGTTTATATATACAATGCACAGTTCGTAACATCGCGACAGTCAAATTTAGCACCTATAACAATATAATTTAAGTTCATTATAATAATTAGGTACATTGTTGCTATTGTTACACAGTTCTGCTACGCGATGGCGATGGCGTCGGCGTCGGCGAGCTTGGACGAAGTCGGGGACGAGCTCACTAACGACAACGAGGTGAGGCGTTGTTTGTCTGTCTGTATCCTACTCTTTTGTAAAGTTCTAGATCCGTTTAGCCATTTAGCCCTTAAAAGCTAACAAATAACCCAGGTGTCCTTAGATAGTAGTCCATATGAGTCTAGACTTAGGCACTTCAAGATAACAACGTTAGCACACAGACGGGATGCCTCTGATATTGTGTTTCTGCATAAAATAATTATGAATGGCAAAATTGATTATCCAAATGTACTTTCCAAATTAAATCTGGTCGTGCATCGACCATCTAGTCGTCTCCAACATAGAATGACATTTTGTCTCGACACCTGCAATGTGATGTATGCTAGGAACTCTCAACTCTATCGAATGTGCTCGGCTTATAACAGGTTATGTCATTGTTTGGATATTTTCGATCCATCAACCAATAATGTAAAAAGATTTTTCTTTCCTAAATTGTAGTCAACGTAAAATATTGTAAATAAAAATGTTTAATAGTTATATTCTTAAGTATCGTAAGTGCATTAAGCATGTAGTGTTCATATCGAGAAGGACGTGCATTTTACAGTATGTCATTGTTATGTTCTTCTTAGTTTGTTAAGTATGTGTACTGTCCAGTTAGATGAAAGATAACAAAAAAATATAGGTTTTTGAAAAATATATGCTAAATGGCGAATTTTTTGCGCGAAATAATAATATGTTAATAAAAAATACTCTATCGAGTAGGGTATCCTTTGATACCTTACTAAAAGGAAATTAATGAAGGCAATTAAAAAGGGCATATATATATAGGCAATATCTCCCGCCTGCTACTAAATTTATTGCGGGATTCACAATCCTGTCCTGGTCCTTTGAATGTTTAAATTTAACACTAACAAGTCTAAAATAAAGTTTAATAAAAAAAAAACCTCACTAAAGGACTAGGACAAGATTGTGAATCCCGCAATAATAGTAGCAGGCGGGACACAATTCCAAATTATAAACCGAAAGAAAATTAATGGGTTCCCTTTGCAAGAAAACACAATTCTCAATTTTGTTTCCATATTTTTATTGTAGTCTGATTTGAAGTTTATATATTATTTATGCACATTTTGCAATAATGCTGTGTGCATATAATGATGATGTGTAATGATGAATGTATTCCAGATGGGCCACCAGGAGGGCCACGCGGACTCGGCAGAGTTCATCGCGGGGGGACTCGGCCTCGACGATGAAGATAAGGTTCTAGTATAACTATTTTATTACATGCAACAATACACTGTTCATTTGTGACTCCCATATTTTTTTTCTTATAATTATAAGCGAGATTGCAATGTCGGAAATTCACATATCATGGGTGACACGAGTATTGGCGTTTACTATTGGTAATGTACGTTAAAGTGTCTAACTCCGACGGTGCTGAGTATGCTACTTATTGTTAATGTCACTATATTTTTAGAATTCCACCCACAAGGGGTAAAAGGAGCTCTATGACTCCGTTGTTGGTCTGTCCGTCCGTTCGTAAGTCAAAAGGAATATGTTACAAACCGGGAATTTAAATATTTTGCATTTGTAACACTCAAAATTATATAAAATTATCTTTAATAGGGGCGGCTATAACCAAATGAGGAAGCGTCAGTTTTACCATTTCTATTACAGGGTCTATATCAAAAATAAAACTAGTAACTTACAAATCTGAGAACACTGCACTGCACCGCGCCGCTAAAGCCCGATCACTATCGCGGCGCGGGGTCCGTTACAGACCATGCTGGTAGGAATTCAGCTTGCCCGTTTGGCTAGCCAACCGTCTACAAGTAGATAATCGCACACCTATCATACGAGATGACATTAGTACATAGTTAATATTTAAAAAAATGGGTGATATGCAATATTTAAATCAAAGCGTACTTTGTTTGCAGATGAACGCATCAGAGAGAAACTTCTTGGAGCTGGCGAGTCGAAAGTTCGGGGCAGAGTAAGTACATTTATTCATTTATTCATTTATAGTCTTGCGAGAATAGGTATATTACACGTAATGGTCTTAAAAAAGTTATATGTCCGCTATCTCTGCTGTCATTGCATGCAAGATATTTACATAAAAAACTTAAAAAAGAACATGAAATTATTATGACTATTTTACATTATATACATAAAATTTCCAACCGATACATTATTACACAATAATAAAATTACCTAATATTTAAACAAATAACAACATTACACTTAAATATAACAAGAACACAAATACTTATAATTTATCCTTTAAAAATTCGTCAATATTGTAGTAAGCTTTCTCTAGTAACAATTTGTTTAATGCTCTTTTGAAAGTCACCACATTGTCTTCAGCACTTATATTTGTTGGAATTTTGTTATATATAATAGGCAACATGCAGAATATGCTTTTGCGCTGGAGAGTTGTTTTGACCGGTAGGTGACGCAATTTCCCCTCTCTCCGACTACCAACAGCATAATGCGCAAACAAGCCCAGATTTTGTTTCGCAAATGTAGCAACCTCACTTATATAAAGAGATGGCATGGTTAAAATTTGCAAGTTTTTAAAATGTTCTTTGCATGAGTCTATTTGTTTAATACCTACTACAAGTTGTAAATAATTGCATAAGCTCCCCTTACCTGTATGTATACCCTTCGGTTCGATTCTTGTCGAGTGTGCGTCGCGCAGGAACATTAATGTATCGGCTATGGAGGAGTACAGTACATACTCCTGCGTCGATAAGTGTTATCTACAGCACACAGTGTCAACGTGACATGCTCACTTTATTTCTATTGCTAACATAGTATAGGTACTTACTTAGTCAGTTATTATTAGAATTTACATTATTCATTCATAAATTATAAAATGATAGTGTAAAAAGGTTTTTTCTTATTTTAGCGGCTGTAAAATTACCTCTTATTTATTTATAAACATGCGTTTTGTTTTTTGTAAAACAATTTGTACGACTGTTCTTGGGGTGCTCTTATTATCTTTTGTGTAAACCATCCCTAGGTAAATTTCTTTTAAATCTACGCCATGCACTGCAATGCAGTGCATGGCGTCTACCCCTAAAGCCAATATTTGGCATATTGTTTAGTTAGTAAATTTTGTTGCAATCGACCTACTCAAACTTTATTCATATAACATGGAATCCTAACATGTTCGATATTCTGTAAATACTTATACGAAGAATAACTCCACCTTCATCATGCGTACGGCTGAAGTATGGCACACCCTACCTGTACATTGGTATTATAATACCCTATTTTCCAATATGAATATAATCTGGTACTCAGACGCGTTTCGTCAACGACGAATTGCACTGTGCCCATCACACTGAGACGTCCAGTTGTTAGGTCTCATTAGCCTTAAATTTTTCTGACTCTCAAGGACTGCTGCTGCAACACACTGTTAGGTGCCGCTCAAGCCCGCGGCGGGATTCGAACCATGGACCTGCTGCATAGCAGTCCATAGCCAATGCCACTGAGCCATCACTGCTTCAAATGTTTGTTTAACGTTTGTAAAAAATGTATGTATGGTAAATTGTATGAAATTTCATCGGCTATGAATGTGTAATCTTTCATTAAATAAGTTTGAGTAATTGTTGTTTCTAGTATGTGGGACGACGAGCCGGAGGGCGAGTGCGAAGGCGAAGGCGAGGGTGAGACGGAGACAGAGCAAGGGGAACGGGAGGGGGAGGGGGTAGGGGAAGGGGCGCCGGGTGCCGCGCCGACGCATGCGCTGAGGGAGGTGCTCGGGGAGGGCTCGCGTATGTATACCTTACTTAGTTTGCTTTCCTAATTGTTATTTGTTTAGTATTCATTTTATTTAACTATAGTACCAAATAGCTAGTTAATAGTAACAAATAGGTCAGCGTCCTTAAAAAATCTATACATAAAATATAAAAATGTGAATTGTGAACAATGTTGATGCGCGACGATTAGATGATATGTAAGTATGTTCTGCATAACAAATTAGAAGTAATTTAACTAATAAACATAGTTAACTAATCTCTACTTTCCCCCTAGATGACATTAAATCATTAGGCTCATGCCCCAATGTGGCAGAAGTTCTGATAAATGATAATGTTCTTTCTATAGCAGCGGATTTTTGTTTTGGACACACTACAACCTTTGAAAATATTAAAAGCTGATCTACACAGTTGGCAACCATGGGTAACGCCCATTGGCCTGGGCGGGCCGCTTGTTGCTCACCACCGTCGGAATTAGCTACTACACAGTCGCTCACCACACCACAGTGTGTTTTGGACTCCCGCGCCGACAACACGCATCGTACGAAAGCCAAAATACTCAATATGATATCGCTCCTTACGTTTTAAAATTACTACCTGGTATGAAATTTGGAATAAAAATATGTCTTAAATAATGAGCATGATAAAGAAACATATAGTACATAGCACATGAATAAATAACCGTACAGAAGGAAAGCTTCCAAAGTCCTAAATTCTAATCTGTTTTCATAGGGCTGTCACAAGTACATGGAAAATGAAAAACTGGGCAAGTGCGGGTTGGGATTCAGCTATCAGAACATACGAGCAAATGAACGTACAGAATGATGGACAGACATGACAGATGTCGAAGTGACAGTTGATGACGAATTCCCAGAATTTAGTTTTATATTTGTATACCAAATCCTAAAAATTACTGGGCCTTATATAGATCTTAGATGTGACAGATGTCATATTGACACTCGTAATATATCTAGATTTTGTGTTCATTGAATATTTGGGTTGCAAATAATAAAAAAAGTTAATAGGAAAAATGCCTTTATAGCAGCTCTCAAGGTGGCACTTGACGACAAATTCAATGAACTGTAGGTAGTGATCAAAATCTGTTTTGATTGTTCTTTTAGATCTCGATATCATAAAAAATACATATTCAGAATAACGACGTCCATAACAACCTAGATATCGATTTTCAGACAAATCGCAGTAACTTTTTTCACTTGGCAGACGTCATCGAAAAACAAATTCCAAATTCGTAATATGGACGTCCAGAACTACCTAGATATCGATTTTCAGCCAAATCAGAGTAACATTTTTCACTTGGCAGACGACATCGGGAACATAGTGCCGTATTCGGAATGAGGACGTCCAGAACAACCTAGACATTGATTTTCAGCCAAATCGGAGTAACTTTTTTCACTTGGCAGACGTCATCGAAAAAAGTTCCGAATTTGGAATGAGGACGTCCAGAACAACCTAGATATTGATTTTTAGCCAAATTGGAGTAACTTTTTTCACTTGGCTTTTATATATACCTACAGTTGTGGTCATATAATTAGAAACATTGACCTTCATTTCCATTTTCAATAATTTTTATTATGTAAAAGAGGGTTCTTGAGTACTTTTCTGATCTGATATAGTAGAAAAATATGAGTTTAGTAATAACTAACAATGGTAATTATTTTAAATTAAAACATTATATTATTTTATTAAAATTGCATTAAAATACAATGAACTGTGCCGGACAACTAATTAGAAACACTCGAAATCAAGAATAAAAAATTAAACAAAATTCCAATAATTTGAATAAATCGTGAAATGGATACTATGAATATCTTATTCATAACCAATTAGTACTTGGTTGGGTAGCCTCTGTTGTCAATAACAGCTTTACAACGCCGTGGCATTGATTCTATCAATTTTTCACTCGTTTCCAATGGAATACCTCTCCAAACTTCAACAAATGCGTCGTAAAGTTGGTTGGTGTTTGTAATATGTTTATCCGACAGTGTTTTCTTCACGTTGTGCCACAAATTCTCGATCGGATTTAAATCCGGACTATTAGCTGGCCACTCCAACATTGTCACCGATTGTTCTCTGAGAAACACTTTTACACTGTTTGCTGTGTGTTTTGGGTCATTGTCGTGTTGAAATATCCAAGTCACTGGCAAATTTTCATCGGAATATGGAATCATAGTTTCCTCCAAGATGGCTTTGTACTGATGCTGATCCATTAGCCCTTCAATTTTTCTCACGGGACCAACTCCGTATCCTGAAAAACATCCCCACACTTTAACATTACCACCGCCGTGCTTGACTGTCTTTTTAGTGTACTTATTATTCAAAGCCTTGTTAACTGGTCGTCGTACATATCGTTTTCCGTCGGAGTTTATCAAATTTATTTTAGTTTCATTCGAAAATAAAACATTTTTCCATTGATGAACAGTCCAGCTGCCTTATTTTCTAGCAAAGGCTAGACGATTTTCTCGATGTTGCCTGGTAAGAAGTGGTACTTTCCTAGCAAGCCTTCCAAACAATTTACCTTCAACCAACCGCCTACGGACTAGTCTTGCGGACACGTTTCGAGGGTCGTCCTGTGAAAATACTTCTTTTCGAATAACATTAGAACCTTTAAAGGGGTCCGCCTTAGCCAAACGAATCATAAGCCTGTCTTCTTGAGCTGTGGTCTTCCTTGGCCTAACTTTTCTAGGCACATTATCCGATGTTGCATGCTGCTTGTAATGTGCAATGGCGTTAAATACCATCTTTACGGAACACTCTAAGTGAGCGGCTATTTTTCTGTAAGACCATTTTCGTTTTAAATAAAAATTTACTATAATTTTTCTTGTTGCTGCATCACAGCTCTTGTTTTTACCCATTATTAATAATTAAATCACTCGGAATGTAATCTAACCAATTGAATAAGAAAAGGCGGTAAACTGCCTAATGTGATGACATTAAGAAAGATGTATTGTAGTTTCAAAATTTAATTTAAGAACGTAAGTTACACTTTGTTTCTAATTAGTTGTCCGACTGCCAGTGCTAAAGATATTGATATTTTTTTTTATTAGTTATATATTATTTATATGTTTTATTAGTTATCAGAATATTAGTGATTATTTTAATACCAAAGTTATGAGTGTATATTTTAATGTTGTTAATGAATCTTTTACCTCGCAATTAATTGCAATGATAACTTAAAAAGTAAATAACACCAACAAGTGACTCTGCGTTTCTAATTATATGACCACAACTGTATATACTACTCTGTGTAAAAAGTATCGGGAATATGTCAATAAAAAGACCCGTGTAAAAGAGGTCGTACTAATTTTTTTACTGCATGTTGGTAGCACTGTACTGATTTAGCGCGCAAAGTTTTAGCGGGATCTGTCATTTAATTTGTTTTAAACTACACTTTTTGTTGGTCATAGTTTTGAGTTCTCGGCGATTTTTACAATGGAAAATATTGTTGAACAAAGAGTGTGCCTTAAATTTTGTGTTTCGAATGATATTTCATGTGGTGAATCACTAAAAATGTTGCGAAATACCTACGGCGAATCGTGTATACCGAAAACAAGGGCTTATGAATGGTATAAGGCTTTTAAAGAAGGCCGAGAAGTAGTTGTAGACTTGCCTCGTTCTGGTAGACCTTCAACCGCTACGACCAAAGGAAACATCGACAGAATCAAGAAGCTAGTGCTCGAAAATCGACGTATGAGTCTGAGAGAGTTGGCTAGTGAGGTGAACATATCTTTTAAGTCCATCCACAATATTCTCATTGACATTTTAGGCATGAAACGCGTCCCCGCTCGACTAGTTCCAAAAGAGCTCAATTTTGTTCAAAAAGCGCAGCGAAAGCATGTCGCTGAAGACATGATTTCCCGAGCTTCTACGGATCCGACCTTTATGAAACGTATAATAACTGGCGACGAGACATGGGTTTATGAGTACGACATGCAAACAAGCCAACAGTCTTTAGAATGGCGTCTCGAACACGAGCCGAAACCCAAAAAACCGCGGCAAAGTCGCTCCAAAATCAAGGTGATGCTGACAGTTTTTTTTGACTACCGTGGTGTGGTTCACTCCGAATTCCTTCCAGAGGGAGAAACAGTGAATAAAGAATATTATTTAGGCGTCATGAAGCGTTTGCGTGAGAGTATCCGCCGAAAACGTCCAGATTTGTGGCAACACAACTCATGGATGCTGCACCATGATAATGCACCATCACACACAGCCATTATAGTGAAAGAGTTTTTAGCGAAAAATTCAACAAAAGTTCTCGACCAAGCACCGTATTCACCTGATATGGCTCCGTCTGACTTTTTTTTATTTCCCAAGTTAAAATTACCACTTCGAGGAAAACGTTTTGAGTCGATAGAAGCCATAAAAGAAAATTCACTGAATGAGCTAAAGGCCATACCGCAAATAGCCTATGAAAAATGTATGGAAGACTGGGTGAAGCGTTGGAGATGTTGTATTGCAAGCGATGGGGCCTACTTTGAAGGCGATAAAATAAATTTAGATGAATAATTTGTATTTTTTGTTTTATTGACAAATTCCCGATATTTAGTACACAGAATGTATATCTACTCATATACTTACATTAGGACTTAACAACACGCGAGCGAAGCCGCGGGCGTACATAATTAACGCTAGATTATAGGGCAAAATATGGAATGAATGTCCTATATACTTATAGGATATATATATCCTATCTACACTAACCTAAACAAATATTCTTCATATACCTACTATATTTCAATTAATACGTAACTACTAAGATATTAAATCATTTATTTTGCCATTGCATTATTAGGCTCTGAGCTTAATTTTTAAGAGTAACTCATTTTCGTTCCAAATTTAGAATGCATTTTATATGGGTGTGGCTTTTATACCTACGTATTATCTAAAAGAGGGAAAAGCGTTATGCGTGCGCTCCCGCCATGCGTGCGCCCTCGCCGGCTGCAGCGACATACTGCCCTCGCGTCGCGTGGTGTGCAACCGGCGTCCACACACTCGGAAATATTGGTCGCTCACCACGGTCGCCAACGCATGCTCGCTCACTGAGGGCGTTGGAAGATCAAACGTAATTTGGTTGCAAACCACCATCTCCACAGTCGTAAACCATGGTTGTCAACCATGGTGAGGGGCACGTTTCCGACTGAGTAGCAGCCCTTTAAGAGTTTCAAAACTTTAGGCATAAAGAATACCGAAGACTTGTGCGGTATATATAGCAGAGTCTATTCATGCTACTGTTGCACCATATTAAGTAACTACTTTCAATCTTTGTGTTAAAGAAACCTTTCCAGATCTCATAAAACGTTAAAAAAAAGTAAAATTATTCAAGTTTCAAGTTAGGGGCGAGGTTTGACCCTACGAATAAATAATAAGTCAATTTATTCGTAGCCGGTATCCATCCTTCCTGCAAGGTACATAATGTATTACATGAAAATCAGTTCAGGTTTCACCAAAAGCAGATCAACACCCACCTAATTAAGTAATTAACATAAAGGTGTAGTTTTACCTGTAAATTAATATACTTGACCCCTGGGAGAGTTCACATGATGCTATCGACATGTTTTGTGATCTTTACAAGGCATTTGACTGTGTAGCCGATTTACATTCCTACTGTCTAATTTGTTATGGTCTCCATCAAGTTTGATTTGACGACATTAGAAAGAGAACAAGAGAAGAGGAGAAGATAGATAAAGGGTGCACCAAGGGCTCTACACTACACATTAATGCGCTAGTAAGATAAAATGTGAATACGTTTGTTGATCAGCGTGGGAGAGCAGCGGCAGCTCAGGCGGCGGCGGCAGTGCCGGCGGCGAGGGGTGGGCGCAGTTCGATGCGGCGACGGGGGCGGGGGTGGGGGTGGGGGCCGGGGCGGGGGCGGATCCCTTCGCGGAAGAGTTCTCCGCACAGGGGTTCGCACACTACTGGCCCTACGAGGGGGACGGGGGCGGAAGTAAGTAATGCACACATACGTTTTATTGTCCTTTTCCTGGCAGTGGTCTGACACGGGACACGTTCGCTTCGCTCGCTCGTCTCGCGCGTTGTCACCAGTAACCTACTGCGCTCGTCGCACCTATAAATGATTACCCGGGCCAGCCAGCCAGCGAGTTAAGGCTGAATTTTCTTCAGGCCGCTAGTTAGACGGCGCCGTTTAATGAAATGGCCAGGCTGTTTATTAGACGGCTGATTAAGACGCTGTTAAATGCTGAAATTTTATCACTATCGGACTGCCTAGGAGTGAGAGATTCGAGGTAGCGATGGTAAAACCACGGTCATTTTGGGTGAAAAGCCAAGAGATGCTTATTACCACAAAAATTGAAAATTAAATAGTAAATGTAACTTTTCCCTATCCATAAGGATTTGCTATTTTATTGTTATATTGTATATACAAACATATACAAGAACAATTAAGATATTTGCGTCATAAGCCTAATTTTGAGTCAACTTTGCAATTTTTTTCTATAGAGAATTTTTTTCTGAAACGTGTTTTGGACTTAGAACATATGATTAAAATTACTTAACACATAATTTTCTTAAGCAAATATATTTTGTTCAAAATTTGTTCATGTAAAGTTATTTAGCACATGTCAGCCCCTTAAGTTAGTTGGGTGCGCTATGTAGGCATACCCACCACTTTACAAAACATAACGTGTGTGACTAATGGACACGACATTGAGGCCGCTGCATGCCTCATAGGTTAGCCTTTGACCACTATCTCACCTGATGGTAAGTGATGATGTGGTCGAAGATGTTGTTCAGGCTAACCTAGAAGTACTGGCTCTCAAGGACAGCTGCCGGAACACACCGTTAGGTGCTTGGCGACAGATTTTCTACTTGAGGGTGGTAGCTAGCCAGGCGGGCATTCGCAAAATGCCCTACCACCATGCTATAACGACTGCCATCATAAGACGACAACCGGGACCGACGGCTTAACGTGCCCTCCGAAGCACGGAAACGCTCAGTAGTAATGTCACTAGCGGTCACCCATCCAACTCATGACCGCGCGCGACGTTGCTTAACTTTGCTGATCGGTTGAGAACAGCTAAGTAAACTTCGCTACGAGTGCTTCGAGACTTGATTGTGATTAATTTAACTAAAATGTATATTTCTATTTACGTATCACTTTGCGAATGGAAACTGTTTAAAACGTTCGACTCCAATTTAACGTTATTTTGACACTATTTCTCTCCATTCTATTAGCTGTGTTGTAATATTCAAAATTTTCATATTAAAGAAATCATAGTTTACCAACTCCGTTCATAACTTCTTTGACGGTATTTCTTCTGCTTTGATTCGAAGAATACAACACACGTTACGCTAAGAACCTATAAGCATTCTCTCGTCCGGGTTTCGGACTGAGCATTGTATGCTCTGAAATACCCATTGGAATCGAACCCGGGACCTAGATTTAAAAGCGATTCCAGTAATGCAATACTGCCATTCCAAGGGGGATAACTAAGCTTGTATTTTTTAAGTTTGGTACTCTCTCTCCGTCTTGGTGAGATTTGGCATATGTGGTGGGAATTTAGAGGTTACGTAGGAACCGATGCGTCGTGACATATAGATGGCATATATATGTTATTATTCCCAGGGCCGTCAGTATCCAGCAACATATCTGCCGAGCTGCGCGCGCTGCAGCTGCAGGAGGGCACGGCGACCGTCTCGCTCGCCAACAACCTGCTGACGGCCATGAGCGGCATGACGCCCGACGCCATCGCCAACATCGTCAACGCCAACCTGCATCCCACCCCCATCGACACCTGTCCTGTCCTACCGCCCCTACCTCCTCTACCCATGCCCCACGTGCTCCTCGACGATCCACTCCACGCGTTACAGACCCTCGGGGAGGAGTCGCATAATGTTCCCATCGCCCCCGTCACCGCCGGCTCCCCCACAGTGCCCGCGGCCACACCCCCCGAGGTGCCCGCTGCTGCCGCCGACACTCCACCGACGCCTCCACAGAGTGACCACTCGAATGTCGCTCACTCCGAGCCCGCAGAGATACTCAACGACGTATCGGCAAGTTCGGATCCGGAAGCTGCCGCGCCGCTCCTCCAGAACAAAGCATTAGATACGTCGGAGAGCCCCGCGCGGGAGGACGACGCGACCGAGAGATGATGGAGCAAACTCTACTAGTTTTGACTACCTTGTAGTTAGTTTATTACCGTTGAGGAGGAGAACGCGTTATCTCGTTGACGATAAGGTATTTTTCTCGTTGACATATTACCTATTATGTATTATATTACGTTTCTAAAGTGTATATTGTAGCGATCTAGTTCGCTATCTCGATGTGATCATAATGTAATTTTGTTATATTTTAAGAGAAACGGTATTTATCGTTGTTGTACCGCGATGCGCTGCGCCGGAGGTGTATTGTTCTCGAGCAATAATCGGACATCGACCTTTTATATTTAGTAACAACTATTTAAAAAATTGAGCAATTTGTTAGTAAACTGAAATCTTATAAATTTGTTTTAAAATTCTACTATAAGGTTCGTTTTTAAAGTTTCAAAAATGAGTTGCGACTGCCGATGTCGAGTTTAAAATCGTCCCTTTAACATCAAGTCGCGTGTCCTTGGGTATCTATAGTTGTCTATAAAATCGAAGGAAACCAAATTGACTTTCAAAAGGAGTTATAAGGCGTAGTAAGCGATATTAAAAATGTTTAGTTATCCCGACACCGATCTTCATACATTGTAGCTAAGAACCAACTCGATTACGTCAGCTTCAAACAAAAAAACCACATCTAAGTCGGTCTATTCGTTTAAGAGCTACGATTACAGACAGACACGTCAAACGTATAACACCCCTCAACTAGCATCGGGGGTTAGAAAATAAACTGCACGGAAGTTATTTACAACAGTTTTTGAAATCTTTATACCTATAAATAACGATATCCGCTTTCTGATGTCCGTAAACTTGTCACTATAAATACTCGAAGTTAGATCTCAAAATTCGATTGCGTCAGTTGTTACCCTCCCTATTATATGATAGTAATCATTGCTTAATGACTTTCATTATATTCATAATGTAATCAACGCACATTAGTAGTACCTGCGTTGTAGTTCCTGGATACTTAGGGTTTTGTTTCCTATAGGAACTAGGTGTGCAAGTACCCAGTGCAAACTGGTTTTTCTTGTGTACATACATAGTGAAGCATTTAGAATAGTTTTATGTTTTTATTTCCATTCGAGGACATACTCGTCATCATTGTTAAATAAAGGCAAATAATAATCGATTAGAATAACACGCATGTTCACTGTAGCTTTCTTTAAATACTTTTTACCTTTACTAAATTTGGGTCCAATGAATTAAATCTTATCTTTGGTCATTTTGAAAGTGTAAATATTATCTTCAGGAACAAACTAAACTTTCATTATCCAATAATCCTGAAACAACATCCGCAAATCACAAAGGAACTATCGATTTTATATCATTTTAAAAATATTGACGTTACAAATAACTTAAATAAAATACTTATAATTTGTTATAGGTAACAATCGAGCTTTGTTCTACATTAACGGATTTAAAATATCGACATTAATGCCTTGACGTTAAGGTATAGAATAGCTGTGAAACGGTCGAGCTTCGCGTCTTACATTTTAATGTGTTATTTTAGCAAAATAAGTAATTAATTATTAATAACGATACTAAAATTATGTAAAGTGTCAAAAGTTGGTTCGTTTCCGAAAATAACTTGTAATATTCATTCATGTATTATACCGATTGACATCCTCGAATAGATGCTTACCATCAATTGTTTTTACTGTTCTCTGGATTGGCGTAACAATGTTCTTGTTGGTCACATATTGTGTTAATTAAATATTATAAAACTATATTTGACACATCCCCTAGGGCTTCACCATACTTTTACTATTCTTGATAATTTTAATCAACTATATCGTTGTCAAACTAAAAGTGTTTAGGGTGTGTTCCAACCAACTTTGTGGTGCATTGTTATTACTCTTTTATAATGCAACAAATAGTTGTTCAACAATAAATTGCTTAATGTATTACAGGCCTAAGTATATTTATATAAGACTAAAACATCTATCACATCTTGACCTTCTATTCCCAGTAATGAAGATTTGTCATTTGAGAAAATGTTATAAAATATGTTATGTAAAAGAAACAAGTATCAGAAATGATTGGTACAGTTTAATGTAAAATGGTCGAGTGTTGTCGGTCACCATTAGTAGTACATACCGCGGGGTCCGGGCCGCGGGCACTCTCTCGAACAACAAATAACAATGTGTAAGAATGACGCGATGTCAATGTCAAAATGTACATTTGCTATTTACGTAATAAATCTAAAATAAAATAGTTGGATAGCAAGTAGCGATTCGTGATTAATTGTGTTCAGTTACAATTGGAACTTATCTCAAATGTAAATAATTAAATATGTTGATTGTATATAACATTTAACCGCAACGTGTAGCCTATTCGCTCGTTATCAACCCACGATGTTGTACATAAAGTGTTATAATCGAGACATGCGCTCTTTTATTTTGATATGGCATCTTACATGATTTGCAAACTGTTCGTGCACATTATGTGCTATTATACAGATATAAGAGATACTTGGAGTTGCGCCCGGTTTGTTCATATCGATTGTAAATATCAATTTCAACATATCGATATTACGGAGCGACGCTAATCTGGGCTGGCAATTTTAATAAATATTTCGTTTTAATGAATGACATGGATTGGATTCTTGTGATACAATGAAATAAACTTTATGTTATTGTATGCGTGTGTCTCGACTCGACTCGCTGTAGCTAGTACATTAATGTTAGATAAGTATTTTCTATAAACGATGTTGCATCGATTGCGATGTCTATAGATCTCATTGTTTGATTCCGCGCTTGAATTTGCTTCTTCTAGAGCTAGTTAGTGTAACATTATTTTAAATTGTTGGTTGTCTGCGGAAGCGAGCACACAGAGGCGACGCCATTCCACAAACGCACGTAGAGATCGTGACCGTTTTCAAGACGTAATAACCCGCCAAATGTTTCTGTCATACAGGGTGACCATAAGCATTTCTGTACATAGACAAATGAATTTTAATAAAATACAGTTATATTTTATGAGTACAATATACTCCCTAACTATGGGTTTCAACGTTTATCGGGCACCAGTATGTATATTGCAGCTATTATTTCTTTGCTGAGCAGTTAGCATATGTGTGTTAGGAAAGAGAGTCTAGTCTTTCCAGAAAGTTTTACAAGTTCGATAAGGAACTTTTTCACATAGGTTTTAGTTTAACGATAGGTAATGAATTATTGCAATAGAGAAATCTTGTTTTCCATTTTAGCTTTAGTAATACATATCCGTGTTTATATCAATGTAATTTAGTTATAGATGAGCAAACTGAATGAGCAACAAGCCAGTTAATGTATCGACATTGTTTTGTTATATACCAGTGTTTAAAAAACATATATCAATATATTAGCATTGGTATTACATTATGTGGGAGTCACCATGGGTCGCTTTACTATACTCAATAAATATACCAGCTGTGTTTTAAAAAACAATGTGTAGAAAACAACAGCATCTAACTATTACTAGCTTTCTCACTTGATAGTATTTATTGCCGTTGTCAGTATAATCTGTATAGTTCTTCATGTCAGACTTGACTCACGGTAGATTTCTTGAATTTTGGTTATATCTGCTAAATGTTCTCTATTCGATTCTCTGCTTTATCTAGCTTTGAATTTACTTTGAGATATTTCATATGATTATCGCCATTAAAAAATGAAAAATAACGTTATTTTTTCAAAACCTAACGGCGAAAAATAATTACTGAAAGTATTTATTTAAAAGCGTTTAAAAAGCTTTATTTGTTTCTTAGAAATGTTGACAGCAGTACCTTCTAATTGAGTTTATAATTCACTTAAACTCACTAAACTGTTAAATTATAAGTAAATAGTCCGTAGTATTTTTAAAGTCGCGTATAACTTGTTTACTTGCAATCTTTTGTAGGAGTTTGATGAATAAGAAATTACATATTTGAACTTTTCCCAAACATATTGTATTTTCATATCGTTACAAATTTTTGTACAAAATTAGTGCGACGAAGTTAATTTTTTCACTAAACAAAAATGTATCTAATTTTATATGATAAATGTAATCTTTATAATTATAAGTGTCATAACATAAATAATAAGTTAGAACCATTAATGAATGAGATTAGTGTGCGTGGTGCATGCTGTGACAGAATTATAAACAAAATAAATGCCAACATTGTATTGAAGCCTTCAAGACCATACTCTGCATAAGTAAAGCTCACAAAATGTATGATTTCTATAACGAAGCTAACAACTAACTACTATCATTATTTATCTTTATTGTGCATTCAGAAAGTAGTGTGTTATTGAATAAACTGATGCTCATATTAATGTGTTATTAAATGTGATCGCTACGTGATCTGAGAGAGAAAGAGAGAGAGAGATACCGCATTGTGATATCTATATAAAAAAACAGTCATGAGTTCTCTTACAGTAGGGAATTGAGCGCGCACGTTTGTAGAAAAGATATTTTTTTATTGTATCGGACCTGCCCGGCGTGGAGCGTACACAATATCCGTCGAAGTAACGACATATATTGTTATTGTAGTTATTTAAGCGGTATGTTTATACATGTAAGTACGGGGCAGCGGATCTTCGCGACACTGCCCCGTACTTACATTTCCAAGCACTGTCGCGCCGGGGCAATGTGTCCGCGTCATAAGTTGCAATAACATGCATACATTTGCTGGGTGTGTCAATTGTGATGGAGTCTGGTCCGGTACCACCCGCTCGAGCTGTTGTTAATGGGTAACGGACGACATATTGTCGACGCGACTGTAAAAGCTGAACTAAATCGATTATTTTACAATTGTCGCCATTGCACGCTGCGCGCTCGGTATATTTAGTCGAAAATGTTTGTAAAGGTATAGAGCTTTCCACTCAGGACGGAGCGTCCCTCCCACATTTTTACTACTACTATCTACCCGAACGATAACTTTATACATTTTATTGTTTTACTGTATGTATTATTATCTTGTACTTGACGCGACGTAGTGTACAATCGCGGCGTGCCCGCGTGTGTGTGTGTGTGTGTGCCACAATGCGCATCGATCATTATTAACTGCACGCGGCCGCGCTCAGTGTGTGAACAGGTGTGTCACACACTAGCCTGTTTCAGTGTTCGCATGAAAACGGAAAAATGATTTTCCGATCATGAAAAGTTCTATAAAAAAGATGCTTTATTTAAAATGTAGCAAATATGTACGAAAGTGCATTTTATGAATTTCACAAATTTTAATCATTGTACATTTAAACGTTTTTTGAATGTATTTTAGGAAGACGATATAGAAAGATCTTTGTGAATATAACATTGTAATCGAGATATTAACTTGTATCTAAAAATGGTTATTATACAATTAATTATGTAAATATAGTAAGATGTAAAGAAGGTGCGTTATTGGCTTTACGGTCGTCTTCCTAGAATTGTATAGAGATATAGTATTAAAGTACTCGTAGTTAGGTTCGAAACTGTGAAACATTAGTGCAATCTGGCGTTCGACTCTTGTTGTAAAGATTGCTTTATACATTGTTGATTTCGATTGGATTTTACTTGTGTCTGTTCTGTTACTTCACAAAATGTTGAATATATTTCGATGTTAAAGAGCGATATTGAATGTGGGGTATATAGCCAATATAAAGTGATCCTCTCCTCGAAGTCCAATGGTGGAAATATAACTCATCGGAGAGGTAAAGCAAAATCAGTTAAATAATGGATTCAAAATGTGGAACTTAAAGCAGATGTCATGGTGGCTTAATTGGATATAGCAACCCTTGTGTTTCGTTACCTGCTTGAGGCGATACATTTTACACTATATATATTTAATATAATAATAACCACTATTAAGCACATTTACCAATACGAACCTTCCGGTAGGATTGGTTTTCCGATAACATTTCTCTATCATTAAAATTATGCTTATTTATATACATATGAACCGTTGTGCATTGTAAAAAATGGCTGTTGTTGGTCCAAAATGGAAGTTTGACTAGGTAATGGCAGTGTTCACAATTTTGTATAAATTAGTCGTTTATTAGCGAATGTTCAGGGTCAGTGGCAGTGGCATAAAGGTTCCTTCCTTGGTAGCTCTAGCAGCAAGATGTGTAGAAACGATACGTTGTATGATTTTTAATAGATCACGTTCCGTATGTAACTGGCTGGTTTAAACAGTGACTGCAATACAGTGTCTACTATAAAAAATATATATTGATAGGTGAGCCCAGATAACTTGCGGCTGTGACTAAAGAAAGGAAGGCGGGTGTCGGTGTAGCCGGGTCAATAACCTATTTTGCTACTGTCACTGGCACTGCGTAGTGTTTTATATCGGACGAGTGTGATAGCAACTTGTGATTATTTACGCGTTGTGGCTTCAGGGCTCTTCCAACGATTTTTACAATGTACACTATTTGTGATACTTTACGATTTCAACCTTCAGCTAACCGCGACCGTCCTCGATGTTTGCTTCTCTAGGTTTAATGTTTTTAGCGTTCTTCAATGTGGAACCTTGATGTAACAATATTTTGTATTTGTATGAATGTTCATAATTATCACAATAGTTGTACAAGAACATTAGGGTCAGTGGGATATTTTGTTTTATGTGATGACTTTTGTATGATTTGATCTGTAACCGTAGTGATTGAGTCACGGCGACCAGTCGCCGGCTTACATTATGTAATGTTGAGATCTCGGTCGCTGTGTCTCGTCTCGTGTACATAGTACCTAGAGCGACTCTATGTGATGTGGAGCATGAGCAGGAGCAGGAGCAGCAGAGTGAGCGGGCGGAGCACGTTACGCTCGCCTCGCGCTTCTCAACGTTGCGGACATTCGTGCGAACGATCGGCTCCCGTGGATATCGTGCGAATATTCGCTGCGTGAGAACGGTAAACGAGAAGTGTGCCTTCAGGGCGTGAAGGCGCGACGTACTCCCCCCCCCCCCTACGATTTGTATCCACGTCCCCTGCGCCCCGCCCCTACTCCTTACGCCGCGCCCGATACGCCTGAGACATAATAAATGCTCGTAATGTATTCTATTGTATTTATATAATAGTTAAAGTTTTATTAAAAAAGTTGCTCAATTTGCTTAGTTTCCATTTATAAGTCCGTCCCCTAATAAATAGCAATTGTATCAATGATGGTGTTGATGGGTGTGAGGATATAGCCACCAAGTTAACCTACAACCAGAACAGAACATTACTACGTTCCTATTGGCTTTTGACATCTGTGGTATCAGTAATGATGGCATGATATTAGCCAGTAAGACAACAGGGATATATTTCTATAAAAAATATGTTATATTTTGTGTGATTGTCGGGAGTATACAGTAAAGCATTCAATATGTACCTACCTTATTTGTAAATAATAAAATACTTGATAGGTGTCAAGGGACGAAGTTCCTTTCGATTATTTAGTGAAGGAATTGTAATATTTTTTTTTTAGGTTATAATAATCTTGTTTTTATTAGTAACTAGCAGCCCGCCCCGGCTTCGCGCGGGTAACAAAATATACACTCACATAAACCCTTCTAATTGCGACAGGTTACAAAGAAAAAAAAAAGAATGTTTGAATATAATTTTATTTTAATGAACTTTTATTCATTGATTCTGAAGCTCACGGGACTGGTCTCCCGTTCATTTAATAACTTAGAAAAACATGCAAATTCATTTAATAACTTAGAAAAACATGCAAATGTTTTACACATACCTAATAAGGTTGGCATAACCCTTGTGCCCATTGCTAATCATATTGCTGTGAGTCTCCCTAAGGATGCGTATGTACCTGGAAGGTCTTTAACGATGAAAGATAATGCAAAGATGCCAAATAGCCTCACAAACGTGGGCACAGCCACAGTAATAAGGACCAGAAGGATATGTCGGATTAAAGAAAGATGTTTAAATAAATAAGCAACTCTGCTACGACGCATTAAAGAGTAATTCATATCGCACACCGCTGAGTACCTAACTTTTATATTCACCTACAAGGCGCCTCTCTTTCTATCGCGTAGTTCTCATCTCTTCTGGCGCGGTACGTGGTGGGTCAGGGTTATGATCTTGTGCTCAAATGCTATTACAGCTATGTAATAGTATAGTATATGTAGTACTTATAACTATTAAAGCAATTATATACATTTCAAACCTATATACCAATACGTATATCTAAAAGGCATTTATTGTTTGTTCGATCTCTTTCGGTACAAGCTTATATGAACTGGATTCACTTTTTATTTATTTATAGCTGATAAACAAGCATTTGAACACATCTTTATTTTTTTATTTATAATTGATATGGCTATCCTCATCTGATGGTAGGTAAGTGATGATGTGGTCGAAGATGTTGTGCAGGCTAACCTAGAATTACTGGCTCTTAACGACAGCTGGCGGAACATACCGAGATTATCTACTTGAGGGTGGTAGCTAGCAAGGCGGGTATTCGCAAAATGCCCTACCACCATGCTGTAACGTATGCCATCCTAAGACAACAACTGGGACCGACGGCTTAACGTGCCCTCCGAAGCACAGAAGCGCTCAGTAGTAATGTCACTAGCGGTCACCCATCCCAGACATGACCGCGGCGGACGTTCCTTAGCTTAGCTGATCGACTAAGCAAACTTCGCTAAGAGCGCTTTAAACTTATTGTCCCCATTAAAACAACTAGTACTACCTAGGTATATATGGGAAACTGAAAATAGTAATAAAAGTTAATATTAGAAACCTACTTATAGGTTGACGTGTTTCCTTACCGTTCGATCTCCTTTGGAAGAGAAAAAAACGTGAGGTTCAGACCTTTGTTGTTATTTATGCAGCCAAATGCAATACAAGGCAAGATCATACTGATCTTGCCCTTTCTATAGTATTCTTTTTTTCCGTTGAATTAAGCAAGGCCAAGGGTATTTTTCATCTAACGATTCAATGGTACCACGGTTAATAGAAATTAGCATATTATTCGTAGTACCATTCAGTCAATAGTACCACGGCACCTTAAATTTTGTGCTTTCGGACATCTAGTATTTTGAGAATGTAATATTTAGCGAATGTAATGTTTTGCGAATATAATATTTAGCGAAAGTAATATTATGAGAATGAGGGATTAAATTTGCCGTGGTACCATCAAAGGAACTATCTAATGGTACCACGGCAAATGAACGTTCATTTCAACTTACCTACCTACTAGAAAGGTACTACCTTATTAGTCTGCTACTATGTACGTTTACAGACTAACGTTATACAAACAAGAAATACGGCGCGTTGAAGTGAGAAGATGTGAGTTCCGGGCGGCGCGCGGCACCCACTGTTGAGTAAGCCCGACTAAGCGAAGCCGCCGATATACTTGTAGCTTTTATCTAAAGTGCGGAGTGCGCCAGGCCTGACACTACTTACAGCGCGATGCCGCCACCCGCGCTGCTCTTGGACTCACCGCATCCGCCACTTCGGCGCTCGAGCTCGTGCCGAGGCCTAATGCTAGTTTTGCGTACCTATCGTGTTAAAGCACAGCAGTGGTCAAAGCAATAACCTGCAGTATGCTCGTGAGAAATAAGTATCTAGCGCGTGTGTCAATAACATTCAATTCTACATCTTCATGAGCTCTCCGTGCCTCCCTCGGGAGCATGTACGATGTAAGCATTGCACATTGCTTGCTTGCAGCGGTTTACGCATTCATGCCACAATTAGTAAACCGCGGCACCAGTGCACAATCGGACGTCGTACCCTCCGCGTGTATATTCACCAACCATACCATTTACCACATTAGCTTAGTTTGGGATATAATAGGGGATGCGGGTTCAATTAGTTTTATTAATTGCTTGGTGGTAGGACATTTTTTGAAAGCCCGCCCGGCTGGCTACCACCCTCAAGTAGACAATTTGTTGACAAGCACCTAAAGGTGTGTTCCAGCCGCTGTCCTTGAGTTCTAGGTTAGCTTGAACATAGTACATTACTGCAGAATCCGGTAAATAAGCCTTCCTGGGCAAGTATGAGTTAACCGGACCGAACCGCAGGGTGTGAATGTCTCCAGCTTACTCAATCGAAATTTCTTAATTCTGAATATGCCAATATTTAGAGCATATTTTGTGCAATTATGAATACCAACTCAAAATTTAGGTGCCAAATAAACTTCGACGCTACGTGTGATTATTAGTGTGTTAGCTGACGTTATGGTCTCCAGCTGACACATGCTGTATATACGAAACGGCTGAAGATGTGGTTATATACTATAGCCAGGGATTTAGAGCATAATTTGTGCCAATGGCACAAAAAAAATTGAACGTCATACTTGAAAGCTGTAGTAGTTATGACTCGATTTTAACGTGTAAGCTGGAGACCACGTGTCTACAGCTACTCATCTGTATATTCTGAACGAATGGACCTACGACTTTGTTTAATATGTCAAAATTTAGAGCCAAATTTGTGCCAAAGGCACTAAAATTTTCAAGTCCCTGGCTATTAAGGTTTTGGAGATACAAGCTCAAATCAACGTGTAAGCTGGGGACACATGTCCCCAGCTAGCACATGCTGGACAGCTCAAACGGGAAAGCCTAGAATACTGTTTAATGGCTTAAAATGTAGGGTAGAATTTGTGCCATCGGCACCGAATTTTTCAATACAATAGGCCCCATAGTTTTTGTGTAACAAGCAAAATCAATTCTTCCCGCCAAAAAATTTAAATATTTGGACAAAAACATTTCTAAGCGCGGCGTTGCCGTCCCGTTGCCTGTAGCTGCAATCTATCTTGAACCTTATTCCTATTGTGTTTGAACTTACTTTTTGCTTTCACGTTATGAATAGGTGGAAGAAGTTACAAAAAAACAGTAGGTGTATAGACTAGGAGTGAGTAAGTACAAAATGTACTAGTATTTTTCCTCTCAGTATGTTAACTTATATACCTAATCCTATATATAAGATCTGTATAAGACCCTCGATGAACGAGATAATGCACTGGAAACTAATCCACGCATGTACAGAACGTGATGATCACATACCTATTAGGTAGGCACTGTAATTTTACAACTGTAAAGAGATATTATCAGTTTATCACACACCTAAACGCGTAGAAAGCATTTGACTTAAAAGTATTAGCGTGTAATACTTTAGTACCTATTACTAGAGAATGTAAAGATAAGTTACCAACTACTCAGCTTAGTTCGGCCAGTGTGACGTAGTCAAAAAGGTAAGCTAAATATTCGCTATGTGCGCTGCATACCTATATAAGTAGGTACGTCGGTTGTACATACGTAGTATTATTATATGTTCTATGCCAACTCCCTACCTACATAAAACGTGTATGATTATGTAAAAACTATACATAATAATCTCTATTTTGTGGTTTGTAGGGATTTGGAATTGAAATAAAAGTATCGATACCGTTGCGTTTCAAAGCATCGCTGCGGTATCGATATTCGAACAAATGTTTCGAAGTACTCCGGTATCGAGTACTTTTAAACGAATACAATGAGAGTTTTTATTTTATTTATTTTTATGTTATTGTGTCGGGACAAGCTCGAGGCCCCCCTAATATTAAGCGGACTGACCTCTGCCTCTAACAGATGCATTTCATCACAATTTACGAATTGCCCTGCCCCCGTCTCTTGAGACAGCTCTCATGTGTGCCTGTAATTTCACTGGCTTTCAAGGACTGCTGCCTTGCCAGATATCATTTATCATTCTTGATTGCCAAACCTTTTATTTTGTTTTAGATAACAAAGTTGTTGTTGAAATCCCCTTTATAATTTAACTTTTTTCTTACGTATAATTTATGGGCAGAACCATATCTCTTAATATAGATATTTTGCAAACAATATTTTTTATACAAAACAAGTCTTTCCAAATAATTTATTTTAGTTTTTATATATAAGCGATATATTATGTTATTCTATATATGTATTAAAATGTGAATAATTACATTGACTCGGGTAACTACAAAAAACGTATTTTGTGTCCGAAATTCAAGTAAATAAAACTATAAATCTATTTGAACTATTTTATTCAAAACTCCTTAATAGTGTTACAACGCTCTACTGGATTATTATAAAAATTAATTGTCATTACCGGCAGCTGTCCTTGAGAGTCTAGGTTAGCCTGAACAACATCTTCAGCCGCATCATCACTTCGGTACCATCAGGTGAGACAGTTGTCAATCAGCCATAATTATATAAATTGAAGCCGTGATGGCTCAGTGGCATTGACTGTCAAGCAGCAGGTCCATGGTTCCAATCCCGCCGCGGCTTGAGCTTCACCGCATGTTGGAAGGGCATTTTGCGAATGCCCGCCTGGCTAGCGACCACCATCAAGTAGAAATTCTGTCGCCACCTTACGGTGTGTTCCGGCAGCTGTCCTTGGAAGCCAGTACTTCTAGGATAAGCCTGTTAACACCTTCGACCACATCATCACTTAACATCAGGTGAGATTTTGGTCAAAGGCTCCATTATGCCAAACTCGTCTGTGAATATAAAACTTTTTGGAGTTTTGAGTCTAGATTCATATTTGTCATAATGAAGTTCGAGTCTAAACTCGAACTCGTCTCTGAATGTCAACTTAGAAGTGGTGATTTTAGGCTCGTTTTAATATTGAACATATTTTTTATCGGGTATTGTTCCATCGCTCTATATTTATAGGCGGTGCGCGCGTAATAATCACGATTTCAATACCTACGAATTCCGGAAAGCGTCACATTTCAATCAGATAACATTAAAATGAATACTCTCTGCTACTAGCCTATGCCCCAACTGCTTTCATTTGCTATAAAAGAGAAAAGTGATTCCAACGCTATAGAAATAAAGTTCAAAACAGATTGCAGCTACAGTGGACGGGATGGCAACGCCGCGTTCAGTAATGTTTTTAACCAAATATTTAAATTTTTTGGCGGGATAAAATGTTTTTGCTTGTTACACAAAAACTATGGGGCCTATTGTATTGAAAATGTTGGTGCCGATGGCACAAATTCTACCCTACATTTTAAGCTATTAAACAGTATTCTAGGCTTTCCCGTTTGAGCTGTCCAGCATGTGCTAGCTGAGGACATGTGTCCCCAGGGACATGTGTCCCCAGCTTACACGTTGATTTGAGCTTGTATCTCCAAAACCTTAATAGCCAGAGACTTGAAAATTTTAGTGCCTTTGGCACAAATTTGGCTCTAAATTTTGACATATTAAACAAAGTCGTAGGTCCATTCGTTCAGAAGATACAGATGAGTAGCTGTAGACACGAGGTCTCCAGCTTATACGTTAAAATCGAGTCATAACTACTACAGCTTTCAAGTATGACGTTCAAATTTTTTTGTGCCATTGGCACAAATTATGCTCTAAATCCCTGGCTATAGTATATAACCACATCTTCAGCCGTTTCGTATATACAGCATGTGTCAGCTGGAGACCATAACGTCAGCTAACACACTAATAATCACGCGTAGCGTCGAAGTTTATTAGGCACCTAAATTTTGAGTTGGTATTCATAATTGCACAAAATATGCTCTACATATTGGCATATTCAGAATCAAGAAATTTCGATTGAGTAAGCTGGAGACATTCACACAAAATAAAATACCTAAAAATTCACGAAATTTTATGTTAATTTCGATGTTGTTTTTAATTGATAATAAAAGAAAATACTACCTTTGTATGATATGGGCAATTTTATGGGGAGAACATTATTCACCTTCCCTATACCTAATCACCGTATTTGGTTTTACAAATTAGTTATAGAGTTACCTTACATATACATAGAAGCACACGTAGGGTTGGTTTAGACAGATATAAGTGAACTAGTAGTTCGCCCCGAACTGGACCTCGCGACATCTCGACAAGCAACTCATTTATGTACAGTTATGTGAAGATAGGACAGACTGTACAGAAGTTACTGTTTAATGTGAATACAATCATTATGATTACATAACATTGGACATACAACACTTAAGAGGCCTTTTACATTATGCAGCCCTCTCACTCGCACTTTTAAAGATAATTTCAAATAGCAAAAATATGGTTTATATTTTTTTAAATGTGGTCAATCATTATTTCGCTGCATGCAACTACAGATGTTCTCAACATATTTTTACTTTGTTACATGTTGAGTCCAATTAGAATTAGAGGCCCAAAATTTAAAATAACTGAATTACGCGTTTTGGATCCCCCATTACAGATATCAAAATGAAAATTAGTAGAGAACATCTATAGTTGCATGCAGCGGAATAATGATTGACCACATTTAAAAAAATATAAACCATATTGTTGCTATTTGAAATTATCTTTAAAAGTGCGAGTGAGAGGGCTGCATAATGAAAAAGGCCTCTTAAACTAAATATCGATTAATTATTATAATGTTAATCATCTTTTATAATATTTGTATATTTTTTGATAAGTTTATCTTTTTATTTGTATTTGTACATATTAGGTCCTTACATATGAAATTGGTGTTTTTCGTACTGGCCACTTTAATCACGAATTTCTCCTCTTTGGTAAGGAATTCCAAATTCAAATTTGTACAGCTATAGACTCATGTATTTGTGCTTCGATGATCGTCATTCATTTGTTTTTTTTCTTCTGTTTTTTTCTGTTTGCGTCACTCATTTTACAAAATGGAAAACCTTAAATATCGCATTATTTACGAGTACGAGTTCCGCCGTGGCACTAGTGCTGCGGAAACAACTCGAAGGGTGAATGATGTGTATGGCGGTCGTGTTGCAAAAGAAAACACAGTTCGTTTTTGGTTCCAACGTTTTCGTTCTGGAAATTTCGACCTGCAGAACAAGCCCCGTGGACGGCCTGAGACTCAAGTTGATAATGAAGAGTTGAAGGCTATTGTGGAAGCGGATCCATCGCAAACCACGTCCGAGTTAGCTGCAGGCTGCGATGTTAGTGATAAAACTGTTTTAATTCACTTGAAGCAAATTGGGAAGATTAAAAAGCTTGAAAGGTGGGTACCTCACGAATTGACTGAAACAAACCGGCAAACGCGCGGCTACTGCTGCGTTACATTACTAAACCGGCACAATAATGAAGGTATTTTAAACCGAATCATTACCTGTGATGAAAAATGGGTTCTTTACGATAATCGGAAGCGCTCAGCGCAATGGTTAGATCCTGGCCAGCCAGCCAAATCCTGCCCCAAGCGAAAATTAACCCCAAAAAAGTTACTTGTAAGCGTTTGGTGGACTAGTGCCGGTATTGTTCATTACAGTTTTTTCAAATCTGGCCAGACTATTACGGCTGATGTCTATTGTCAGGAATTGCAAACCATGATGGAAAAGCTAGCGGCTAAACAACCTAGGCTGGTCAATCGCTCCACGCCACTGCTGCTTCACGACAACGCTAGACCACACACTGCGCTACAGACGGCTACTAAATTAGAAGAGCTTCAATTGGAAAGTCTAAGACATCCTCCGTACTCCCCGGACCTTGCTCCAACAGATTACCATTTTTTTCGAAATTTGGATAACTTCTTGCAAGGGAAAAAATTCAACTCCGATGGGGCAGTCCAAATCGCCTTCAAAGATTTTATTGATTCCCGTCCGACTGGTTTTTTTAGTAAAGGGATCAATGAACTACCTATGAGATGGCAAAAGTGCATAGAAAATAATGGTTCATATTTTGATTAATTAAATATATTATATTAAAAAATATTCGACTTTTTGTTCCTCCCATACAAAACGCCAATTTCATATGTAAGGACCTAATATTAACGCAATGTCCATTATTATTATTTGCTAAGGATGCACAGATATAAATTAGATTTGAGCCCCTAGGATAGCTGTTCGAATATTGGCAAAAACCATTTTCAATCCATTTCAATTCACTTAAAAACTAAGCACTGGACCGATGTTTCATAATTACGTTCGGTTGTTCTCGTCTACAGGTCGCATTTCTTAACTGATTCTCGTAATTTTGTGATTTGATGTAATAAGTGAAAAGAACTTTAAAAAATCGTATAACTGCAACAACGAAATATTTTGAAAAATGTTACGTAACTTTTTGTTAAGAGGATGCAACTTTTTTGAGGCCGAAGCCGACGCGAAGGTCGTAGCCGCCGCCGACGCCGAAGCCGACACTGACGCCGATGCTGAGACCGACGTGTACGCCGACGTTGAGGCCAACGCAAAAGACGACGTCGACGCCGATTCCAAATTCGACGCAGACGCCGACACCGACACCGACGCCGACACCGATGCCGATACCGTCGCTGGCGCCGTCACCAACACCGACGCTGACGTCGGTCCAACGCCGACGTCGAGGGCAACGCAGACGCCAACGCCAATGCCGACGCCGCCGCCGACGCCGATGCCGACACCGACGCTAGCGCCTACACCAACACCGAAGCTGACGTCGGTCCAACGCCGACGTCGAGGCCAACGCCAACGCCGACGCCGACGCGACGTGGACGCCGACGCAGAGGCCGACGCCGACGTCGAGGCCAACGCAGACGCCAACGCCGACGCCGACGCCGATGCCGACACCGACGCTAGCGCCGACACCAACACCGAAGCTGACGTCGGTCCAACGCCGACGTCGAGGCCAACGCCGACGCCGACGCGACGTGGAAGATATTTTCTTGTACCCCTTTCTACTTGATTTTTGTACATTGTCTTCTTCACGATGTTGTAGGTAGGTTGAAATGAGGGCAAGATCATACAGCATTGCATTTGGCTGCATAAATAACAAAAATGTTCGAATGTGGGAGATCGTGTAAACATTGTATACACCACTGAAAAGTGTGATTTTTTTTTCAATTACGGCTTCGTCTTCTGAAAAGTATAAAAGGACATGTATTTTCACATGTTATTGGACCTTGTAAATAATATGAGCTCAGAGAGTTTTTTTATCAGGTACTTCAACAAGTTATTTCATGTTTTTAGTGTAAAAAGTCCGTTTTATGTGAACTTTCAATCAAAACAGTTTTTTATTGTAAAGGTGTTTTTTTTTCGTTTTTTTATGTTATTGTGACGGATCAAGCAAGACACCTACCTGATGTTTAGCGGACTAACTTCTGCCTATAACACATGCGTTTTGTCACAAGTCACGAATTGCACTGCGCCCGTCACCATGAGACATAGTTGTTAAGTCTCATATGCCTGTAATTTCACTGGCTCTCAAGGACTGCTCCGGAACACACCGTTAGGTGCTAGGCGACAGATTTTCTACTTGAGGGTGGTCGCTAGCCAGGCGGGCATTCGCAGAATGCCCATCCACTATGCGGTGAAGCTCAAGCCCGTGGCGGGATTCGAACCATGGACCTGCGGCACGGCAGTTCATAGCCAATGCCACGGAGCCATCACTGCTTCAATTACTATTACTACTATTACTTATTTACCAAACATTTGAAGCCCCACCAGACGTTGGGCAACAAGTGCTGAATGCACTTTACTTTAGGCAAAATGCGTACGCGCACGCGCCATGTGAAGAGTGACCGACTAGCTTAAAAACACCACTTTGGTACAAAGTTACTAGTGGGGTATGTCAGTAAAAGTGGTAGAGTCTATAATTTACATTATTGCACCATATTTAGAAACAATATTCAATCTTTGTGTCGATAGTGGAAACTTCCCCGATTTAATGAAACAAAGTAAAATCACTCCAATTTTAAAGTCGGGGTCTACATCTGACCCTTGCAATTATAGACCTATTTCCATCTTACCTGTTCTGAGTAAATTATTCGAAAAAATTATGCTCAAACAACTACTATCCCATTTTAACAAGCATAATTTATTAAATGAGAATCAGTTTGGTTTCACCACGAGCAAATCCACAACAGATGCAGGTGTTCAATTGATGTCGCATATACTGGAAGCCTGGGAGAGTTCACATGATGCTATTGGCGTATTTTGTGATCTTTCCAAGGCATTCGACTGTGTAGAGCACTGCACTCTGATTCGTAAACTTTACCACTATGGTATACGTGGAAAAGCTCTGAATCTTATAGAGTCATATCTGTCAGACAGGCTACAGAGGGTTGGAATAAGTGGCAATACTTCTTCCGGGTCATTGGAAAAATGGGAGTACCACAGGGATCAATTTTGGGACCTTTTCTGTTTCTAACATATATTAATGATCTGCCTTGCATGGTCAAAGATTTCTGCGATATTGTTTTATTCGCAGATGATACCTCTCTGATTTTTAAAGTAGATAGGAAAGACAGTGAACTGACGCATGTAAATAATGTATTATCTAAGATTTGTAAATGGTTCGCCGCTAATAATCTTCTCCTAAATTCAAAAAAGACGAAATATTTAAAGTTTTCTTTACCAAATGTTCCTTATGTTGAACCAAACATAAAGCTTGGCCCAGATAAACTCCCTATTGACAAAGCGACAGTCTTCCTGGGAATCAAAATAGATTCCACTTTACAATGGGATTCACATATACATGATCTCTACGGAAGACTTAGTTCTGCTGCATATGCAGTTCTTAGGATAAGACAGTTAACAGACGTAGCTACTGCTCGCCTAGTTTATTTCGCGTACTTCCACAGTATTATGTCGTATGGTGTATTGCTGTGGGGAACTGCTGCTGAGATAGAGACAATCTTTATCATACAAAAGCGTGCAATTCGAGCCATATATAAAATGGGTCCTAGGGAATCTGTGAGGGATCAGCTGCAGCTGTTCTTGAGAGTCTAGGTTAGCCTGAACAACATCTTCAGCCACATCATCACTTCGGTACCATCAGGTGAGACAGTTGTCAATCAGCCATAATTATATAAATTGAAGCCGTGATGGCTCAGTGGCATTGACTGCCAAGCAGCAGGTCCATGGTTCCAATCCCGCCGCGGCTTGAGCTTCACCGCATGTTGGAAGGGCATTTTGCGAATGCCGGCCTGGCTAGCGACCACCATCAAGTAGAAATTCTGTCGCCACCTTACGGTGTGTTCCGGCAGCTGTCCTTGGAAGCCAGTACTTCTAGGATAAACCTGTTAACACCTTCGACCACATCATCACTTAATCAGGTGAGATTTTGGTCAAAGGCTCCATTATGCCAAACTCGTCTGTTAATATAAAACTTTTTGGAGTTTTGAGTCTAGATTCATATTTGACATAATGAAGTTCGAGTCTAAACTCGAACTCGTCTCTGAATGTCAACTTAGAAGTGGTGATTTTAGGCTCGTTTTAATATTGAACATATTTTTTATCGGGTATTGTTCCATCGCTCTATATTTATAGGCGGTGCGCGCGTAATAATCACGATTTCAATGCCTACGAATTCCGGAAAGCGTCACATTTCAATCAGATAACATTAAAATGAATACTCTCTGCTACTAGCCTATGCCCCAACTGCTTTCATTTGCTATAAAAGAGAAAAGTGATTCCAACGCTATAGAAATAAAGTTCAAAACAGATTGCAGCTACAGTGGACGGGATGGCAACGCCGCGTTCAGTAATGTTTTTAACCAAATATTTAAATTTTTTGGCGGGATAAAATGTTTTTGCTTGTTACACAAAAACTATGGGGCCTATTTTAATACATTTTTGCTTCCCCGGCAACGGCACGGCGCCGCCGCCGGTGCCGCTGCCGGTGCCGGGCCGGGTAATGGAAAAACGCCCATTGTATTGAAAATTTTGATGCCAATGGCACAAATTCTGCCCTACATTTTAAGCTATTAAACAGTATTCTAGGCTTTCCCGTTTGAGCTGTCCAGCATGTGCTAGCTGGGGACATGTGTCCCCAGCTTACACGTTGATTTGAGCTTGTATCTATAAAACCTTAATAGCCAGAGACTTGAAAATTTTAGTGCCTTTGGCACAAATTTGGCTCTAAATTTTGACATATTAAACAAAGTCGTAGGTCCATTCGTTCAGAAGATACAGATGAGTAGCTGTAGACACGAGGTCTCCAGCTTATACGTTAAAATCGAGTCATAACTACTACAGCTTTCAAGTATGACGTTCAAATTTTTTTGTGCCATTGGCACAAATTATGCTCTAAATCCCTATAGTATATAACCACATCTTCAGCCGTTTCGTATATACAGCATGTGTCAGCTGGAGACCATAACGTCAGCTAACACACTAATAATCACGCGTAGCGTCGAAGTTTATTAGGCACCTAAATTTTGAGTTGGTATTCATAATTGCACAAAATATGCTCTAAATATTGGCATATTCAGAATCAAGAAATTTCGATTGAGTAAGCTGGAGACATTCACACCACATGCGAGGTCCGCTTATATACGAGGCCAGGATGGCTTTCTTACTGGTTGAGGCTTGTATAATACTTTTCTCAAAAATGAGAGAAAGTTTAACAACAAATTCATATAAATAAAACACATAATAAATTATCGCAATTGAATGTGAAACCCCGTCAGTCGTTATTTTTAACGTTGTTCTATTTTTACACTACATGAATATTTTAGTAAAAATATGTAAATTATTGTTTTTGAAACTCCATGTTAATTTTAGAATGGAAAGTTTTAATCCAACATGATTTGTAAACTGAAAATTCTAAATACAAACATAAAATCCCACACTATACTTTACAATGTTAATAACAATGCTATTAATCATATTACTAAGTACAAAACGCAACGTGAATACTTTTTCTGCGTCGCGTTAAGTGTCACAGACTATAAAATGGCTTTTAACAGCCATTTTCAAAAGTATATCTCCAAAGATATATGTTTCTCATATAATGTCATACCAAAAAGTGAGATAGATATACAGACATTTGGAGCCTCCCTCCTATAAGTATGTTATAATGGCGAAACTCTAATCTGTGTTTGGTGCTATTCTTTTCTGCTGGTGCTGATGCTGATCTAAAGAGGATGACCTACAGTCCAGTAAATAAATTACATACTTTCTTACTGGACAGATGAAGATTCCAAACTAAAAAATCTCGCTTCTTACTAGACAGTTGAGAATAAGTCTCGGGTAGAGTTCACTTTCTGGGTACTTTTTATAGATGTTATAGCAACATTACATACCATTTTAGAGATAAGAAGAATTATATTCACCAACTTTGCGTATCATTTACTTATGTTCGGAGAGCACCATACAACCTACTATTTCTATATAGTTACTATAAAGGGAACAGGTTAGGAAATGTAACTATTCGGATAATTTGATATATTTTTATTTTCATATTTTTATACTTTATTTATATATAATGACTATAATAATCATCTACCAAACTAAATAATCAATATAATTCAACAGCATCCTTTATATACAATATGTATAATTATAATAGGTAGGTACTTTATTATTCCTCCTCGTGTGAACGGTTTAGAAAAGGAGACAGTCCTCTGATCTAATCGATACAAAATAATGTTCAAAGGAATCCTACTAAGTATATTATTACAGATTAACAAGTAATAATTTGCCACAAGTTTTTTTGTTTTATTATTTATTTACAAATCTTACATTTACAATTTAGTCCCATTATTTCCAAATGAATATTTAGCGTTTGAAATGGAATATTCTGCATTTAATTAATAATAAAGTATTGCATTATAATGAACGGCTTGCGCCCGCGCCATGTCTAAGTAACAATTAATAGAATTGAGAAAACTTAACTTGTCCTTTTACCCTTACACAGTTAGTTAATAGTACAGCTTAGAAATCGAGTGACGTCAACAACGAGACTAGATGTACGAATGGCAAATGTAATGTACAGGAGCACACGAGCGACCGTGTGTATATATAACAAAATAACTATCTTAGTAGGTACATACAAATATAAATAATATTTGCTTTTGTCGTTTTATGGGTATATCTAGTGATGCAGATGTGTCGCGAATGAGGGTAGTTTTGATGTAATCAAAAGTTTCCTATCATTACAAGTTGTGTCATGAAAAAACTACTTTATCCTAAGGGGTTTAGGTAGAAAGTGTGGTAAGCCGCATCTCAAAACTATACGAGCCAGTCCCTCGCGATATTGGTACTTTCTCTGATATATTCCACTGATATGCCACTCTAGATATAACAGGCGCTGCGCTTGCTGACCTCACAAAAATAACTGCATCTGGTTAAAATTACATAAAATCTCTATTGAACGTGCAACTATTGTAACCGGTAAATTTACTTAAGAAAATATCTAATCTCCAATAAAACTTATAACGTATGAATAATAAAATAATCTGGTTAAAATTTGTTAATACATTGATATCGTTAGAACAACATACGTTAGTAAATCACATTCTCGAGACAATAACTCTATTGAATTCTTAATATATCCTCTCGTACACAAACAACATAACTACACCAACTCAGATAAAAGATTACAATTTCTAACAATTATGAAGTAAGTAAGTATATAAACGTAGCATGAAAATAGTACAAACTTTTGGCATCCCATATAACACACAGAGCTAAGTAGGTATAAGTTAACCGTAACGAACTGAACTAGCATCTCTATATAGGTATACTTATATAAAACTCCAAGCTAAGTAAGGCTGTTAAATGACATTGGACGTAAAATACAACAACTTTACAAAGGAAGAATAGACTTCACATTCATTTTTAGCAATTAACTAAGGTACACTATTCACAGCACAGTTGAAAAAAATACAGTAAGTTATCTTCAGCGTATCGTTTACAATGCCTCGCTTTATTCACACTATGGGTAGCGCGGCGACGACATAGGAAAGATTATTGCCATGCGATACACCGATATCCACTACAATATTTTACATGAAACGAGCGGAGGAAACCCGCTACCATTCGCAACAGATACACACGAAGAAGGTAAGTGGGTATATAAAATGCACCAAAACAAAGGTCCCTGTATGCAAAATGGCAGCAGATCTCTCTGCTCACTTAAATTTAATCAGCGATATACAAAACAGCGTTTAACTTTTATTTTATCGATTACTTATCGCTTTATTTATTATTATTTTATACTAGCAACACCGACACGACACCGATTGGTCTGGTTTACTTTAGGCTTGCAACCCGCACTTTATGTATTGCTATCATTGTATGAAGGTACTTAGTTACATCGAATAAAGCTTTCTAACATTTTCACTCAAAATTATAGTGTTTTGTTTTTATGATTCCAACATAGGTATTATATTTGAAATAGTTTCTAAGAAAATATTTAGCATTAACTGCCAAGGAAGGTTGAACAAAGTAAGGAAAGTAATATTTGTGTGAACAATAATTTTAAAGGAGTTGTAAATGTGTTTAGTAATATAACTCGTTTTTGTATCAACTAGTTAGTAATACCAGCAGGAGAACATTAACTAAAAATGACTCGCAACATACTCACAAGTGGTATTAGAAGAGAAACTGAACTACACGTGAGTGTCAAAGGAATCTCCAGTTAGAAGTATAACAAAAATTATTGTCATCCAATGCTTAATTTTCCAATCTCTATAATATACTTTCTCATTATTTTATTTACTTATTACTTTATACAGATCAACGTAGTTCCACTAAAATTATTGTTATAATATAATTTATTTTGTATCTTTCATCGTATCTATAAAATTTACATCTACTTACATAGATCATAAATATATTATATCAGCAACTTTTAAAGTAATCTCATTTTCAACATTACGTAATGTAATAATAACACAATTATAATATTATATATACGTTTTTAAGTAAACGCAGCCTATGCGAACTGTTCAAACTTGTAGAAATTTATTTATCTATCTTCTACAAAATGCAATAAAAACATTTCTATCGTCTATTTAGACAGGCATGCGATACCGACACGCTTCGGAAGTGGATAAGGGATCGGTTTGTTATTATAACTTTATTGTTAAATGCTACTAAATCTAACCTCGGTAAGAAGAAGCTTGGAAGATTCACAAAACGGTTTTCAAATGCAATGATATATTTATGATCAGATCACGCATTACCAAACCAAGGTAGAGACAGCACGAGAATCAGAAAGAGTCGGCGCCCGACGTGTTCATCTACTGTAAAGTACCTACGTCGTATAAAAGATTTATAAGAAATACTTTACAATGTCTTCGACTTATTTACATTATCACATCGCGTGAAGGAATGCGGAGCGAGAGGCTAGGAGTATGTACACGGGACCTGAGCGAGATGGCTGCGATCCCACGCGACGTGCCATACTTATCCACACAGGGGTCCGTCACACTGCGCCTGCGGCTCGACATCTCTACCGCTGGGAGGCAACGCTCCCCGTACTAAAGTGTTTACAACAGTCATCTCTTACGTGTCAACAAGGCGCCAGAACAGAGGTCTAAGTTCGGAAGGACGCTATAGCGACCGGTAAAATATAAAATAGAGGCACAGAAATAATTGAACGATTCAGCGTGTGAAAGCGGAACACTACTGATCGAATTGCCATTTTTTATCGTAGATAAGATTTTTGTGCGTTCATTCATTTCGAGTCACGCCTAAGTAAGAGTCTAAATATAAAGTTCATAAGATCTCTACGAGTACGTGGTTAGCTAAGCTCTGGCGACGACGGTCTACGGTTTGAGTTATTCAACATTCACACGAACATTGCAGTTTTCACCTCAGTTTAGCACCTAGAAATAATAGTGCATACCGACTGACAACTCCGAAATATAACGCTCTATTTCTAAGTAGTCCAAAAATTAGAAGATTATCTTAATTGTTCACAAAGTAAACCTCTCTAATGGTATGATTCAGTATAATATTTATTTTAATTTTGCACCCTAACTGTTCATTTGCTGCTTGTATCGTAAAAGTGAGTGCAAACAGTCAAAAACGCGATTTTATTTGCATTTCGCGTAACTACAGTAAGTTTATTAGATATTGTATTGATTCATTAATATAATACCTTATATTTTTAGTGGTATTGTTACTCAAGTGTATAATTTATTAATAGACTATTTAAATCCATGTGTTAACGATTCATTTACTACTATCTCATATCAAAAATTGTTTTACCGAAGCACACAGTGATAAGTACTCAGTATTAACAAGTTGTTGTGGTTGACAATGTAACAACGTGAGCTGTAGGTAGGTACTCGTATATATAAAGTTCAGCATTAGAGAGAGAGAGGCAGTCGTTCGCCACCATCGGCAGTAGGTTCACAGCTGGTACCATTTCTTGTCCTTGTACTTGAGCATGAGTTGGTGCGCGGACGACGAGAATTCTCCCGCCTGGAATCACAAAACATTTCAGGATAGCGTTTAATACAGTTTCGATTATCGCGTAACCAAAGAAGATACACAGCATAACGGGATATTTATCATTATATAAACATATGATAAGATAAATAATCATAAAAAATATTTACAACTGGAAGCTTAACTTGGAACCATTTTTTAAAGGAGTCCGCCAAGGAAGCGTATTAGGTTCGATATTATTCAATCTACTTTTACACAACGATATCAGATGCAATGGACCAATTGTTTGTTAGGTATATCTTGTATTTCACTGCAAACAGCACTATCTTTGGCGCTCAGATGATAGATTAAACAATGGTACATCAGTTACAATGGGTCAACACTGTCATACTCATTGCACTTGGATTCAATGACTGTAATATACCCATTATTAATCGGTTGAGATTCTGGTGCGGCGTATGTACCAGGAGGCGAGCTCGGGAGGTAGTGGAAGGGGCAAGGGGGCCAGATGCAGAATGAGGCCTCGTGGCGTAGAGTAGAGTAGAGTACCTGGTTGTGCATCCGCTCGGTTCGATCCTCGAGCTGCGAGAGCTTGTCGCCGCGCTCCAGCACCAGCATGTGGGCGCGCGACACCTCGCTGGCGGCCGTGGAGGCGCGCGTGCCGAGGGTCTCCAGGGCTGCGGTCCCGCCCGGGATGTGCTTAGCCACCGCTCGGTTCGGCTTCAGGCCGCTGCTCTCGCCGACTGGAACATCATTAGGTAACGTTCTTATTACGCATATTATTTATGTACCTACTTCATTATCTATATATACTCAACGCTGACGTGATATATAATTATACCTTCAATACCGTAGTCAGTTCTGATTTGGGATCTCATGATTTGTTAAAGATTTCATTACTTCTGATCATTTTTATGATTGTTAGTTATCTAAACGTTAGGAAGAAATCCTAACGTTTAGATAACTACCCTTCGCAAAGTAATTAAATTTGCGAAGGGTCGATGCATTTGCATTGTTCCGACGGCGAAAGATTTTGCATTGATGGGTGGTAAGTTGAATTAAAAATTTAACGTTAACATTGTTTTTTTTTAAAGCTAGATACAATGAGGACCATTCTGAATATATTGTTGTTGATCCAAGGTCTGTTTGTATGGGTATTATTATATGGTAGAGATATATAAAAAAATCTTAACACGGTAACATGATGTTGTCTTAGGTTTTCGCGATTATTACACATAGTAATTAAACAACTTTAAACGGTTTAAATCGCGTATATTTATCATTATTTTTGTCCCGACGTTACAAACACTTTGTAACGTCGGGTCGTCGTGGTCACGGGGTGACTAATTGGTTTTATTTGTCGTTTTGTGAACATGCCCAGAACAAACCCAACCACTACATTCGGTTCGACAACCCACAAATCCTCGCCAGAGAGACCCGGTTTATGCCAAGAATGTTACGCGAGACTATTGAAATCAAAAAATACCCAAATTTCAATATAGATGATGGTTGGCAAGTACCACCTGCTTGGGATCCTGTCATCAAATTAATTAAATCTCAAGGCCGACACAAATCCGCAAGACCTCTGGACACTGAGTGAATACTGCGTGAATAGGGAACGTTATGATTAATATAAATATTTTCGGACGGTAGACCAAATAATTTTCTTAATAACTCATGTGACAAATAAAACCAATTAGTCACCCCGTGACCACGATCACTGCAAAGTGTTTGAAACGTCGGGACAAAAATAATGATAAATATACGCGATTTAAACCGTTTAAAGTTGTTTAATTACTAACGGTAACATGATGTTTAAAGATACCTCTGCACGGCCACAGTAAAGACGCGATATATATATATAATATATTTATATAACGCATTTACATATACATTCTTGTCAGGATTTTTGATTTAAAGTTAAGTTTAGTTAGTTAAAATTTGTTAGATGTTTAATATTGTGGAACCACCGAGTTGTCTTATCTTATGTAATCTCTCTTAGAAATGGGTTGTCTGGAAGAGATCGCTTTGAGCGATAAGACCGCCCATTGTAGCAGTAAGTTTTATTATTTGTTTGTATTAGTTGTGTAAATTATGGTGTGACAATAAAGAGTTTATCTATCTATCTATCTAAGTGACTAGGTATCAGAACAAGCCCGAGGCCCACCTGGATTTTTCGGCGTTAACATCTGCCTATAACAGATGCATTTCATCACAAGTGAAGAACTGCACTGTGATCGTTTAGAAGGGTAGGAGAAAAAATAATACAAGCGAAACTTACACAGCTCCTCACGGTCCAGCGGTCGCGATCCTCCTCCGAACAAGCCTCTGAAGAAGCTCTCCTTGGGCGCCTCCGGCATGTCTCGCGGCAGGAACAGCTCGCCCAACATCTCGTTTAGTTGCTGACTAATAATTAAAGTAAGTAGGAACTTAATTAAGTTTGATATGGAATATTTAAATAATATTAACCTGGCAGATAGCGTCAGAGATCGAATACGTCCCGCGGGTTTCTAGCATAACAGATGCTCCTAATTAGTGCGTTCACTAAGTGCACAGCAGTGCTTACTAACTCGCCGGGCTTATTAATATTATTCAAATCTGTATGAAATTCCAGAAGAATTAGTTGCAAAATAAGACATTGGATATATAAATTATACTTTAGTTAGAGCAATCATCAATGATAATCATAAAATAAATACTTGGAGTTATTCTGAAACTGTACACCTCCTATCATCACTTTAAATATTTTTAAATAAATATTAGGCTGTCATTCACAGTTCATTGCCAATTTGAGTCGTACTCAAATCGTAAGTCAATTATCTGTAAAATTAAGATCCCCTAAATACTTACCCATTTCTTGAACCATCAGTAAATTGAGTCGTATTATTATAATTAAAAGAATTTGTCTGGTATTAGATCTACTTTAATTTTGTAAAAAGAAATGTTTTGTTTTGACCCTACGTAGGGATAAGGGCTGGAAATAAAATATTGGTATATGTCTTTGTACTCACCAAAACTCAGCATCAATGGTGAATTTTTGTATCTCAGTAGGTGACGCCAAGTACAAGCCATGGCCTTTATTGCTGAAGCAGAATGTCTTCGCTATCCTGAAACATCGTCATAAATACGCTCAAATATCTCCCAACTGTAACTAACTAAGCTTCTCTACGGTTCACGTTGTTTAGTTTGCATACAATCGTAATTAGTCATTCGTCACGCATAATACTTCTAGGTTATGACAATTTTTTACTATTTACATTTATGGACACATTGTGAAAATATTGTAAATCGGTATCTTTATAATAAATATTTTTTTGGAAGGATTTGTCCAACTCATTTCGCCAGTAAAATCACCAAACAACGTCAACTGACAAAAATGGAAAATATAGACCCTATCAGATAGTATCATATCTCTTGCGCGATCTGTTTCTGTATTCTGAAGGAGAAAGAAGACATAATAGACAGATCAGATTTGAAAACTGATATGCTAAGTTTGAGAGAGACGATATTTGAAGAAGCAGTGACAGTTCAGAAAATAGAGATCTATTTGGAAAATCTTCTCACCTTGAATCATCCTCGAGTCCTCTGTCGATGTCTAGAGGATAAATTAACATCTAACATAAAGCGTAGCTAACATGTATCTATTTGCATCTATATACAGAGAAAAACTTTAAGAAAAGCGAGGAAAATATCAGAGAAAGCTCTTTAAAAGCTCTCATGCTTGCGTTAGAAACTAAACTAAGCAAATTGTGGAGCAAAAAAGTCAGTGTTAATTTGCAACGTATTGAATGTCCCGGAATAACTTATACTTATATCATATATACATTAGAAAGTATAGGTACTGGTGTTTCGTATTACACATTTTCTTGCTCGCTCTAATCTTCATACTAATAATGGTTCTGAAGTTTTCATGAGCTGAAATAACTATAAAGTACTCAAATTATAACGACAATTTTGCCCCAAGAACAAACCGCAAATACGTAATCGATTATTACCAGCCCAGCGACTAAGGAAGAAGAAGAAACAGCGTCAAAAGAAAATAACGGAAGATAACCAATGTATTGTGGTTGCGTGTTCAGTAAGTATCAACAAGACGAGATGTAGTGTAGCCGTGTGTGTTTATGTTCACAGTTTTAGTAAGTTACTAGTTAAGCAGAGTTGCAAGCAGCCATCGGTGAAGGGCAAATCACTTCTATTTATGTACTTTCCTACCTGCTCGTACTAACGATATTTCATAATAGATATACCCTACTAAGTAGTGGTATAAGTAAATCACGCCAACATTTGAATTTTACCAACCTAAGGCCAATTTTGGAATCTTGGAAATGTAAGGTGAGGAGTTAATTTTATCTCTCATCGGTAAGCACATATACAATTTTGAAATTAAACAATGGTTTGTATGTGTGAAGAGTATAGTTTTCTCTCTTTTTGTCGATTTTTTGGTCTCTCTCTTTTGAGAGACCAAAAAAGGCTGTGAGGCTGACTTTCGTTCTGGCCCGCAGTTTTTGGTTTCAGCTAACAGTAGAATTTGGAGACTATATTATGATCTTTTTTGATATTACAAATGTCCACATATAAAGTAGATTTACCTAGTTCAGAAACTATATCCAAAGAAAGTCGAAGAAAATAAAATATAACTACATATATTAGTTCCATAATCATTTGGAAAATTATCTTTAAATAAAGTTAAAATGATTTGCCCGTGGCCGAACGGAAATAGTTGGGGATCACAACAGTGGATGGGTATCGAAGCTGAACAATAACATGAACAGTAAGTAACATGTCTAACGCAACAGAGGCCGGAGTGAGCTCCACAAACATGGCGACGAACATGGCTAGCCATCTGCAGGCCACTTACTGGTCCGTGTCCTCGTTTACTATTAGCTGTTGACCCCATATGGAGAGCATTGGGTCTACGATACCCCTCTGTTTCGACTGTGTCTGGAAACTACCATGAACACAGACACTAGTCAGCGAGGTGCGCTTCTCGACACGCACTTTTATTTTGTATATGGGTTTCACCAAATCTCTATACAGTTTGCAAAAACTTCTTTAAACTTATTACCTTCAATCTTGATCTCTCGAGTAAGCTGCGCTTATTGGAATTTAGACATCCAAGGTTTAGTAATAAGATTTCGTGAAATCCATTTTTGATAAAATACAAAGCACGTGTCGATGAAATTAAAATTTAACTGTTAAAATCAAGAGTGAATTAGATACAGATGTTATTGCAGGGTACACTATTATATGATTGATTATTGATTACAAAGGTCAGCATCAGCATTAGCACAGTCGGGGAAGTGTTAGATTCTAACATGTTGGTTTCCATTAGTTGAAGTATGGACGGACTTACAGTAAGGATTTATTTACAGCAAGTTACCTAGATCAAGGTATTGTAGCACCATAGCACTATTGTATATAATGAAGTACAAACGGTGTATATTCAATTGCTATAATATTGTATACCGATGTGTGTCGTGTCAGCGGATGTCCAATTGTTATCGATTCAATTAAACTCAAATACAGAAAGAGTGCCAAATATCGGAAGCACAGTGGTGCTCGACAGATTTGCAAAATTTTGTCTACTTGTGATCAGAAACAGCACAATTTGCCTCTAGTAGCGTGTGCTCGCAACGATTCCAAATAGAAGATGACACTTTCGCTTGTTTGGTACAAAACTCGTATCTCAGCAGGTAGCTCTATCGAGATAACACATAGGTAGTAGGAGTAGAGGATGAGATGTAAGGCGAGCGATGTTGTCGAGATGTCTTGCACCAAACAAGTGTACATATCTAACATCGATCGGAGGAAGTCTGTCGATAGGCTCCCAAATGATAAAGTAGCGAATGATCATAAAAAAATCCTGATAATGAGATAAATGAATGTAAAATGACAAATCGTAAACAGCATCCTCATGCTGATTATATAAAATAGCAAAAGCTATTGATAGCTAAATGTAATGTCTAATAAAAAGAAGCCGTTTATCATTTAGTGCCTTCGTTTGGTGCAGAAAAGTCATCTAATAGTGATCTGCGTGTCACGGGACTGTCTAACACGACAAGAGTCTCACATCGACGGTATAGTGGCGAGTGGCGCCTCTCGCGTATATCACTTTTGCAATCCATTCTTAATGTAAACACAATTTTTTGTATATGTGATTCCAAGCGTGGCGTTTCACAACCGATCAATCAGTGCGGTATTATCACTGTTGGTCTCGCGTGGTCTCAAGTGTTACAGCACCAAAATATCAGGCTGTGATGGGCTATGAATATTTGGAAAAGCTAGCGTGTTCACATCAAGACTGAATCGAATATTACAAAAGGTGTCAAAGAGAGAGAAAGAGTAGAAAGTGGAAGTACTTACCTAAGCTCCGAGAGCGGAAGGAAGTCCACGTCCACCAGTGGTCGGAGCGAGGGTAGGCTGTACGCGACTAGGTGCCCGGTCGATAGGTAATTGACGAGACAAACACTATCTGAAAATACAAACGATATTGATTGTAACGACATACTAATGTCACCCGGCTCGAAGGACCAAAAACTTTTGTGTTTTACATTTTATAAGATGTCATGAGTGCGAATACCACGGAAAGTTAATCTGGGTAACCAACCCGATTGTGATCTTTTTTATATTGATTTATTGTAGAGCAACGATTTTTTTTTATATTGATTTATTGTCCTAGGTTTTATTAATATTCCAGGCATAAATGTATACTTTTTGCTGATGATGTGTCAGTTGTTGTATGTGACAACAATAAATCAACAACTGATAAATATAGAGATCTGTTAAATATAGCTTCTGACTCTATAGTTACTTGGTTATAATCCAATAATTTACGCGCCAATATCTCAAAAACTAGATTTATACATTTTCGTAATTATAACTAAATGAAAAATGGTTTCCATTTACCTAATGTGTAAGGGCCAACAAATAGAAATTACAGATGACCACAAGTTTCTTAGCATATATGCAGACCAACATTGTAATTGGAAGACACAATGAGCATGTCTGTTCCAAACTTAATCGATTTGTATTTGCTCTTAAACGATTACGGCGTACAGCTGCACTCGCTGCCTATCATGGCTACGCCTAGCTTTAGTTCTGAGGTATGGTCTTCTACTTTGGGGAAACTCTACTAACGTCATGAAGGCATTCCACGTGCAGAAAATATGTATCAGAGCTGTTTGCGGTGTCGGTCCACATGAAACATGTAGACTTCTTTTTAAAAAACTAAAAATATTAACGCTTACTGGCTTGTATATCATGCAAGCAGGACTATTTGTAGAGCATCCTTGTCTATTTGAGAAATTACTAAGTATCCTCGACTAATTAGTAGAGATCCCACCAGGCTACGTTCGCCCACGTGTAATACTGCTTTATGTGGTCGAAATTGTAATGTCATGTGCATTAAAACATATATCAAAATTCCCGTAGCAATCAGGGAGCCATATAAATATTTAAATTTAAATTACACCTATGTCTGACAGAAAACTGTTTCTATACAATCAAAAAATTCATGAATTTCAAATAGACATTTAATTTTATTATAATATACCTAACTTATGCAGTTGAATTGCATTTTTTTTTGTTTCAATGTGTATATTAAATTATTATATTATTCTTTGACTAATAGTGACTAAGATCCTTCTAAGTTAGTGTAATATTATGGTCCTGACATCTTTTACTTTTATAATTCCTTGACATTCATATTATTTAATTTAATTCAATTGAATTTGATACATTGTTTTTTTGTACTGTTTGCAAGTGTAATAATATTCATATTGTACTTATATTTAATTTTTGTATGCCAATTATTGGTGAACATGTGAATCTGACTAATTGTTTAAGAACTTTACTGTACTATGTTTCTTGCAAATAAACAAATGTAATAAAAAAAAGCAACGATTAATCTACAGTAGATATCTTAAGATGTATATATTTTGTGATTTTATATAGGTATGTACTATATATATATAAATACTTCATCTACATTTTTTAAAAGTACCTTTTAAGCTAACAATCTCAGCTTTAACAACGAAGTCTGTGTCGACGATCTGCTGGCGGTAGACGCAGTTCTGGCTGGGCAGCGCCACCACCCGCGCCTGCTTCTCCGACGCGATCACTACGAACTGGCGATCTCCCGCTCCCGGCCCCGCGCAGCCCGCGGGCTCGCTGCTGCCGGGCGTCGGGCTCATGCGGCTGCCGCTGCTGGATGAGCTCTGCTTTGTCGGCGTCCGTTCTCTTCTGTCTCGCACCTACACATTATGACAATTCATGAACACAATTAATCTTGCATAATTATGTTTGTGACTCTTCGTGAGCTAATTCAAAAAGCCTGTCAAAAAGCCTGTCAAGGACCACGTCATCGTCATCGTTAGTGCATCACTGGCATCAAAAAAAACCCTGATTACAAAACGATTGTCTTCTGGCTCTAATAATACAGACGAAAGCATGTCAAGTAATTTCTCGAAAATAGTAAATCCGAGTTGTATTATTCGGGTAACTTCATGGAGCACCTGTCTAACTCTGAACATTATATACAAGTTAGACATTATCCAGGGTGTCGTTTCCAACTGCTACGTGGATGGACATGGATTATGGATATTTTATGTCGTGTGCATGTTCATTTAGGGGGTTCTAGGAAAGGAATACCTACCTACATAATTATTTTTGTATTATTCATGCACTTACAATATGGTCATGTGAGTAATTTTACTTCCAATAAATTTCAAGATTCACAATTTATTAAATAATTTATTTCTCATATTTAATAATTAATAATTACTCAAGTATTCTATACATAATTATGAGGAATACTTACATCTTTACTATCATCTCTCCAACTTTCATATGAGTAAGGTATTAAAGCACCATTACAGTCCAGAAATGACATCGCCAGAATTGAACCTTTTAACCTAAATATGGGACCACCTGCAAATATAAAAAAAATGTCTTACCTACAAGCTAAAGTTAAATAATATATTTAAGAAATTGTAAAGGGCGCTATAATGTTTTATAAATACCTAATATGATATCTATAACTAATAAGTAATATTATTAAGTTAATTAGTGTTTGTGGATTTGCATTACCTTTTTTTTGACAATCGCGATACAATATTAATATGTTATATTTGTTTATAATTCAATTTCTAATATTACTAGCATAATGAGAAACCAACAAGCAAGTAGGTATTCAAGCTTGCATAACCAACGAGGTGATAGACCACGAAATACACCTGATACGACGCTGTTAAGACAAGTTAAGGTCGAAAATACAAAATAAAAGTTACCACTGGTAGAGACGATGACAGGCTGAGTGTGCCTGACCTCCGCCTCCGGTAGGCTGATCATCATCGTAAGCACCGAGCCTTGCGTCGTGCCGATCCACAATGTTGGCAGCAACGTTGTAGGGTCTGCAACCACGGACGGTCAAAATGGTTAAAACATATATATTCAAGTCAGAAGTGAACTAAATACCTACGCAGAAGTTATCAAACAGGATTATTAGATCCCAATAGTCGTTACAGCATATGTGAAAAGACAATAATCAAGCGAAGACTTAAATGAGAAGAAGAGATACTCACCAGACTTTTTAATATAGCTATCGGCAAAGGCAAGGCACTGAATGCCCTCCTGCGAGATGTTCTCTATACTGGACATGCTGCTGGAGCGCGAGCGTGAGAAGGAGCTGTCCAGCTTGTCTACGCGGCCGGTTGTAACAGAATACAAGATTATTCCCCCGCCGCGATTACCGTAGCCAACAACCCTGCATCGCTGCACGCAACGATGAAAGATTCTTAGCCGACTGACGGTGACTTCAGTTCCGACATTCATGATATTACAGATACGCAAAACCGTAAAGAAACACGTCAAGTATTTCATGTCACAGAACTCAAATCACCAGCAGAACACAAACTAATCTACGAAGGTACAGTTGCAATACTAAAGCTAGCTGTAGCTCATAATTAAAGTGTCATTGGTGCTGTTGTGAAATATGCTGAAATCCACCATTCTGGTGCAAATTTAGATGTGCCGGTTAAAGGAATCAGGAAAAATCATGCCAAGAAAGAGTCTGCAGGCGTTTGCGTGCCCGTCCAATCTCAGCTTATTTGCACAACTTTCTTTACTATTTATTGTATATTTTACTGTTCAGTTTAATGTTTAGTTTAATATAGATGGTTAGTGTTTTGACCAAGACATTGTTTTACAGACAGAAGTTAGTAGACAGTAGATAGAGATGTAGTCAAAACACCGATCACCCCGTTGTTAGCTTAGCTATTCACATCATATACAACTGTTAAGTAACTTAGTTCAACTAGCACATCGATAGACAGCTCTAAACGATGAATTAGAACGAATGAGAAGCTTCGAGCCAAAGTTAGTAAATCAAAATATTAATGTAGCAAAAGATATTAGATGAAATGTGTCATGGGTTGATGATGGTCAGGTCGGTAGCCAAAGCCGGGGGTCCCGTCTGCAGCCGAAACGAAGCATCCCGCTCTAAGAGGTTCCCACTCTATAAAGCGCACACTCGCCAGTACTCTTTTAACTAAGACGATCTACCAAAGCCCCTTTAATGTTAGTAACAGTCCACGCGGCTAATAAGAAGCGGTCGTGTGGACGGACAGACAACTCTGATGCAAGTAGGTACAAGTAAGATCTAAGTGACAACAACGAGCGGTGCAGGAACCGGCGATCGTAGGCGCATGCAACTATAGTGTGTAATAAGAAAATACCGTAAGCATACATAGACATAATGACAGCCGTACATAGAGGCAGCCAAAAACGAGCCATATAAACTTTTTGCTTTGTGGTCGGGCTAGAAAAGAAACAATAATCATGTACTGAACAGTGGTTACATAATATCAAGACAATGTAGGTATCGCCGAGCAGCGACAGATGCGCGGGTGCGCCCTCGACGCCTCGAGACGCGAGTCAAGCCTTGTACTGTACTGTACTGTACTGTACTGTACTGTACTGTACTGTACTGTAAGTGAATCTGTACTCTAATAGATAAAATACTCATACGCAACATGTTGCGGATAAAGGCAAATAAAAACATAAAGTGATCGCTTGTGATTAATAAGATAGGAACGAACGACGATCTCAAACAAAATATGTAGGAAAGAATATAAATGAAAGGTATACACCATGTGTCTGATACAATATGGAAAGCCTCGCTTATATTATTATGCACATATAACATACAATAGATTCCGCTCGTACGATACACAAGTGATAAATTATAAAATAGATAGTTTTGAGTAGTAAGTCACCTTTTTATATTTAGGTAAGTAATTCTAAAGAGTCATGCCACTTGCAGTTCACAAGTCCGGTGCAATCCAAGTGTCGTGTGTGGTAGAGAACAAGACAACAGTCACAGCCACAATTTCAAATCTAAATTATGACTACCTACGGTGTGAGTAGTAGAGGGCCGCGGCCCGTGTCTAAGCCACAAAATAAACACACAATCAAACCGAAAATTGAAAACAAAACATTAACGATGCAAACGTAGTTGGGTACCATTGGGTTGCATTATGTGTAAGTACTCCATAGATGCGAGAGTCTGCGGAATAGTTGGTTCTGTACCGACAAATAAATTCACAAATGTTACAAGCATGATCTTTGGAGTTTCGGACGGCACTACGCCACCCGGAGCTCGGTGCCAACTTTGTGCCCAACAGTGCCTTGTGTTGTTATCGACATGACAATCTTTACATGAGAGTGTTGATAAACAGAGATTGCCTTTTAGTTAAGTAGGACGAGCACCGGATAGCGTGTCCGTACATTTGGGCAGCATATCCTCACATTAATACAAGGGTCGACCAGGCGACATGGACAGATTCGACATTCGTGATACACCACTTAGACGAGAATATCATTCTTAGGAGTTCTTAGTGACAACATAAGTAAACACTACTCGGATAACACAACTAGAATATGGAAATTATAATGAAAAGTAGGCGTGTTATATTCCAATGATTACCATTTAAATGATTCCGATCTGAAATTGGAAATTGTTCAAATGAATACAATGAATTACAACTCAACAGGCATGCTTGTCAGGAAACTAAACGGGGTCTTCTAATGATATAACTATTTGATGGTCATCGTTAAAACCTACTTTTTGTAATTCAGTAGGTAGATAAATGAATAATGATTATTTGTATTACAAGACTATGTTCTACTGAATGATTATGACCAATTTAGGATATTTTTGTGATGTTAGAGATGTTTATTTTTTAGTCAGAGATCGGTTAAGTATTTCATTTACTAATTCGAATTGTGAAATTGAAGAGTCTATGTTAAATAATCGCTTCTATGCCACTTGTTATGCATTTCAAAATGTAATGTCAACAAATTCTTCGATTTCACATTAATGTCTTAATCGTAAGTATGGATGTTGGTATAGTAATGGAAAGAGAAGTAATTTAGTTAGTGTAGAAAAAATAAAACATATAAAGAAAATGAAAATAAAAGAATACAGCAAATATCAGCAAGAACAGACCTCAGAGCTCGCACGGTCGCGTTGAAGTACTTCTATGTAACAAAATAGCACATTTAGTAAGTATTATAACAAACAGTTATCTGGCAGTCGGTACTGATGTCTCACATCGATCAACTGCTTTAGGCATTCAATACAGCATCGAACATACTCATGATATGAACACGATAACGCATGAGATTACATTTCAACAAGCTCAAAAATGCTCTTCAGGATGCGAGTCACATAGATCGGCACGATTCGTGAAATGCACAGAATGCCGAGGAGACTCGGACTGCGGTGCAAAGCTACCGACTACGCGACGCCTAGTCGATTGACAGAACGTAACGAACAAACCAAAAGTAAACGAAACAAAAAGAAGAAGAGAAATTGCGACTGCTTTGAGAACGGAAGAGGTCGAGGCCGAGTGGAGTGACTGGACAAGGTGACTGTACTACCAAAACTGCAATACTGGCGCGTCGTCAGCAGCGAGTGCTGCGGGGCGGGGGGCGCGGCGTACACGTCCGACGCCGTCGAGAGGCACTTGTGCAGTTTGCGGGTACCTTGCGAGCGCGAGCGGCGGACCCGCGGCCCTGCCGGCCCTGTCGGCCCTTGTGCCGGCCCTGGCGCGCCCCCGCCGCCTCCCGCCCCCGCCCCGCCCGGCCCGCCCCCGCCGCCCGGCGCGCCCACGCCGCCCGGCCCCGGCCCGTTCATCTACAACACACACACACCCCGTCCGAGACCCGACACCTGACACACGCCGACACCGCCTGCCGCCGCCCAACCAACCGCCCAACCGCCTAGCCGCCGCCGATACCCGCTCCGATAAGTGCCAAGTCGGTTACACAATGCGACACCAGATACAAAGCAAGAATAACAGTAGGGACAATAGAGAAACGAGGAGTAGCTCGGGCGAGCGACGTTTGCACGCGACTGCACGATCTCATTCGCGTCGTTAACGCGTCTCTCCCGCGTGTCACACGCTTTCATCGATGAGAAAGGATATCAAAAAAGAGTAAATGAAATCACCACAAGTATTGTGAAGCACTAGTTTCTGCTATGACAACACTATCCTATTAAAAAATACAAAAATAGGTAGCTAAAGGGACTTTATCTATATTGTCCTCGAAGAAATTTTTTCTTTGCGTACACGTCAAGTAGTAAATATTGGGGGATAAAGTATGAAATTGCCGATTTGTACTGAAAAAATTACATTAGTTTATTTTTTTACCATATTTTTTTACCATATATATTTTATAAACATTATTACCATTACTATCTATACATTGCTGCCATCTAATAGGACGGTAATTTATGCCATTGCGATATAACTCTGGTGATCTAGATTCGACAAATTGTGTAAAAGCATTTTGTACTGCCTCCTGGGAAGAAAACTTCTTATCACGTATGAAATGGACAAAAAAATGGTAGTCCGTTGGAGCAAGGTCTGGCGAATACGGAGGCTGACAAATAGTTTCTAATTGCAGTTCCAGTAGAGTTAAAACCATTTCTGGTGCTGTATGAGGTCTCACGTTATCATGAAGCAATAACGGTGAAGATCGATTCAGGAGTCGGGGCTGTTTCACTGCTAGTTTTGCTATCATTGTTCGGAGTTCGGCACAGTAGTCATTGCTTGACCAGTCAGAAAAAGCTATGGGTAGTGAATAACGCCATGCTGAGACCCCCAAAGAGTTACGATTACCTTTTTATTGGAAAGCTTTGCTTTAGAACATTGTTGCAGCGTTTGACATGGGGTCAGCCATTGGATTTTTCCCTTAAGGTATTGTAAAAAAACACTTTTCAACACATCATAATTAGATCCAATATTCCTTCATTTCTGTATCGGTTTAAGAAGGAAACACAAGTTTCAGTACGCGTTTCTTTCTGCAGATCAGTCAAATCATCCCATTTATCATATTTTTTTATCTAATTGATTTGACGCAAATGAGTCAATATTGTTGGTAAGGTAACGTTAAACCATGCCGCTAATTCCTGGGTAGTTTGGCTCGGATCGGTTCCCACCATCTTTCTCAATTCACTGTTATCCACCTGTGGGGGCGGTATTCCACGTGGTTCGTTCTCCAAGTCAAAGTTTCCATCGCGAAAGTTTTTAAACCAAAATCGCTCGGTGCGTTCATTAGTAGTCCACTCTCCAAACGCAAACATTGATATTGCGAGCTGTTTCTGTCGCGTTAGTTCCGCGTCGGAATTCGTATTCGAAATCACTCGAATTTTCGAAGCATCCATCTTTCTTGTCTAGAAGCTGAATAAAAAAATTATAACTTAAAGTTGATAATCAAATGTTACACATTTTTAAAAGAAGAACCTCATAGGTGCCATGTGAAAAAAGTTTCACTCAAAAATCTCAAACGATGAAGGTTCTATGTCAATTCGAAGTACTATTAGAATAAAACGGCAATTTCATACTTTAACCTCAATTATAAACAATGAATGCAGAAGATTTTACAACATAGTATTCAAACGTCTATTCTTGTTGTCTCTGGCACATATAACGTCTCAAAAAGAGAAGGTTGATTCATATTTCATTATTTCTATTGCTTCAATATATCTAGGAGCCGGTATCGCTGGCAACGCGTAAGCCCTCCACCACAGTAACGGTAAATACACAGAACATGAAGACCCTGTCTGTTACACCTCGACGTGGACACGAGTTAGAACAAGTACCGTGATCTCTGTGCCATAGTTTGAAGGAGGTAAGTAGTTAGTGATAGCGCGGGCTCGCGGACGCGAGGCCGCGGGGGAGTGAGAGTGGAGCCCGGTTAGTGAGTGTGGCAGTGCCGCAGCCGCAGCCGCCGGGGCGGCATGCGGCATGTGGCATGGCAGTGCCCAGTGGCGTACCTAAGGCGCGTGGCGGCGGGACGGCCTCTTCGTGCGCCGCGCGTCCTTCCGCGTCCATACGCGTCGTCGGTTCGTTTCTGTTGCAAAGGCGCGCTACTAACTCCCCTGGGGACAGTCGATCAGTGAGACGTCATGGGATGGATGTCCGTCGGATGGGTGACCGGTGACCGTGGCGTGTCTCGCGCTCGGGGCTACCTTATGTGAAGCTACCAAGCGGAGTGCGGAGCTAGGGACCGTCTACGCAGCTCGTTACCACTAGCAGTATATAACATCATCTCAAAAGGACATCGACAACACAGAGATCACCTACGTATTTATGAAACTCTTCATTTAAAATTCATTTACCGAGAAAGTCGGCGAATAGATATTTAAGGCAGTTAGAGTCTTCGTCGGACGAGTCCTTGTCCTTTGGAATAAGAAAAAACACACACATCAGTGACCTTACACCGTTACTATTTACTTATGGTAGGTACATACTTATATATTTATATTATATATACGTCGGTATACACACAGTGCGTTCAAAATATACATGTGATCATTTACATATTGATACTTATCATATACGCGTTTTATATATTTTCATAGGTATACACAATAAATGAAAATAAATAAAAAGCCATATCACAAAAAGCATATAAAGCATGTTAAAAGAGATGTCGTCAACTCGAAATCTCTTTCACCGTTTAAAACTACATACCGTTAATTTTCATTAGTTTAGTAACATTCGGTCGTCGTTATCTGCTTTTATAGTACAAAGTTTAATTATTACCAAATATAATCTAGCTACCATCACCTCTAACGAGCGTTAGTTCTAAACCCCGATCGAGAAAAAGGGACTACTGTATTAGTGAACCAGAAAAAATCGCCAAAACATTACCATTCCATTCGGAGACGTTCGAACATCTACTCTACGTTACAGCGGATAACGTTCTAAGTGCTACGCAACGGAGGTTCGTGAGCCCCGGCGTTAGTGATGTCCAAGTGTGGGTGAGGTGAGCATGGGCCCGCGGATGTGTGCGGGGGGTGGGGGGGAGGGGGTACTTACTGAAGCGGCGCATCAGCGTGCCGGCGAACGTGGCCGACGGCTGCGGGCTGGCAGAGTGCTTCCGTCGCAGGTCTCGCACTGCCTCCTGCTTCGTGTACTTAATGTTGGGCACCGATAGTAGCCGCTGGTCCCGCCGCTCCGCCTCCTCGGCGGCGCGGCGCGCCTTGCCCTTGTGTCGCGGGGGCCTCACGGGCTCCTCCTCGGCTGGGGCCGGGGCAAGGGGCGGGGGCGAGGGCGAGGGCGGCAGAGGCAGCGAGTCTGGGCGCGCTGGGGCATCCCTGTCCTGCCAGCGCTCCTGCAGCTCGCGGTGCATGCGTTCGTACACGTCCCCCGCGCGCTTCTCCTGCAGCTCGCGGTGCATCCTCTCGAACACGTCCGAACAAACGCGCAAAGGCGACGACAACTCGCTCCCTTCCGCGTTCTTGTCAGACTCCTCTTCCGTCTCGCCGGTCTTCGTCTCGTCGGAGTCGGGCGAGTCCGTCGGTGGTGGATCGGGGAGCGCCTCTTGCGCCACTTCGGGCTTCGGACTCGACTCGCAGTAGAACTGCGAGTTGCCCCTCTCGGGTGTCGCCTCCTCGAGGTTGTTCTCGGCGGGCACCGTGAACGCCGCCTTGAACTTGAGGTCCACTTTGGAGAGCTGACGTTTGAGGTTGAAAGTCTTCCAGGAGGTAGATTTGCGACGCGCGTCGAGTTTAGCAGGGTCGGGGGGGAGGGCGGTCTCCTCGGGCAGGCCGCCGACGTCGGGCTCCGCGGGGCTGGCGGCGGGGGAGGGGCGCGCCGTCTCCTCCGCCTTAGGGCCGCGGGAAGGGAACAAACATCATAGTGAGGGAGTGGCGACCGCGGGGCCGATGGCGTGCGTGACAGACGAACGGACATGGGTACTACGCCTACGCATACTCGTGGTATAGACGACGATCGATGTCCGACAGTGACCATACTTAAGACTAGCGTTCTGCGGTGAGCGGTCGCGGGTACTATACATAGTGGTACGAATCTGCGAACTTGCAAAAATTATTCTATGCGAGAAAGATTGAAAGACAGGCCGAGAGAAGAGAATGACTAACGATGCCATGCCATGTCGCTACGGGGAGAAGCCGGGGTAGGCGCTACTTCTAAGTACTTTAAATTAATTCAATTCAATCAAAAATAAGAAATCAATTCGATAGAGGAAAGGGTGCGGCCGAGGAGACATCTCCTCAAGTAGTATGCTTGAGTGAGCCTCTCTGTCGGCCGAAGCAACTCAATGATAAATAAATAAAATTGCAAATTAAATGTAATGTGAAGTAGTTACCTATTTTATCGCAGATACAAATCAAAATAATCCCTAGTTTGTTACGTGTACCTATTGTATCTTACTTACTACGTTTCTACACATTATCAATCTAATACTTAATAATTAATCGCAATATAATTTTCATTTACGTTGTAGTTCCGTCAGATGTGCAGGATCTAAGTTCCGTCGCGTATTGAGGTGGTTTGTATATTAACAGGTAGTAACTTGTATAACTGAACTCTAAGATAAAAATAAATATACACGTAGATCCTTTACGACACAATATCTTCATTTGATATTCTGAACTTCATGCTTTTGAGACAACTAAATATATAATAATGCATTCAAATTTATAACATTATATGAAACTTTTCATATAGATTACTTTAGTAGATGTAATGGAGGTAGCGTACACTTTTCTTTGAACTCATGTACACAAACAGTAGTTTCTTTCCAAGCCCCTCCAAGTATTTGGAATTTCATAATTGAAACATAAAATATACACAATTTTTTCACATAAAGTATCGATTATTACTTTATTGATATACTGAAACAGCATGATTAGGTACAATCAGATTGTAATTCAAAACTAAAATTATAAAAGAGTGTGCGTTATGATGATTGTAATCAAATACATTTTCACACATAGGCTTAAAGGGGCCGTCAGAGTCCTCATAAGTAATCAATCATGTGGCATTTGACGACTATGCGTTTTAAACATATTTGCTAAAATTGCTAGCAGAATTTGATAAAAATAGACGATCGATCAAAGTTGCACTTTTTACATAGTAATTAAACAACTTTAAACGGTTTAAATCGCGTATATTTATCATTATTTTTGTCCCGACGTTTCAAACACTTTGCCACCCCGTGACCACGACCACTGCAAAGTGTTTGAAACGTCGGGACAAAAATAATGATAAATATACGCGATTTAAACCGTTTTAAGTTGTTTAATTGCACTTTTTATTTATTATGCATCTCTAGAAAATAATTTGTAAAAATGGGTGTAACTCTACTGCGAAACTTATTAAAACATTTTGCAATATATCACCGAAAGTGTCAACTAACCGTAATATTATTTTTGATTGGAATACATTGCCCCATGTGTGACGACGCATAAGCTGCTCACATATCAGCAGCCGTTTGTGTGGTTTGGGGCAGTGCAATATAAGGTATGTATAACTTCATACTGTGTACCTATTACCTATATAGGGTGTTGTCGGCTGAGGTTTTATATAATTTCCGATATATTAGACTGATTCTATTACTAATCGGATCATCTTTTAAAACTAGGAGTCTGGAGATATAATCAAGTGCAAGTCTCAGTTTGTGTGGATTTGAGTTGGACACGGTGGACGTTAGACAGGTGGGGTGTATGCGGGTGTGTAGTGTAGTGTAGTGTTGTGTAATGTAGGCAGTAACGTACCTGGTCGAGCGAGGGCGAGCGCTGCCGCTCGGCGTGTCGGTGCGCGCGCTCGGGCTGGTAGAGCGCGGCGGCGGGCAGCGCGCACACGGCGCCGCGCGTGCTCCCGCCGCTCGTCTCCACCACCACCACGCCGCGCTCGCCGCCCCACGCCATGCTACACACAACCGCACGGAAACAGGCATCATTACACAAACACACCAACCCCGGCAGGTTGACACAAGGAGCCGGACACAGGACGTCCAGATGAATCTTTATTTTACAGCCAGGCAAACAAAATCAGTTATAATTAGAAAATTAGCACACTTCAACCCATCAAAACAAATTCGTTCGGTTCATAGTTTAAATATTACTTATTTGTGCGATTATTCAACTATCCGATTGGATTTCCGAAGTCAAAAATAAAATTGGCGTGTATTAAAATCGCTACTTGAATTCCTATACAAATATTAGGTCCTTACATATGAAATTGGCGTTTTGTATGGGAGGAACAAAAAGTCGAATATTTTTTAATATAATATATTTAATTAATCAAAGTATGAACCATTATTTTCTATGCACTTTTGCCATCTCATAGGTAGTTCATTGATCCCTTTACTAAAAAAACCAGTCGGACGGGAATCAATAAAATCTTTGAAGGCGATTTGGACTGCCCCATCGGAGTTGAATTTTTTCCCTTGCAAGAAGTTATCCAAATTTCGAAAAAAATGGTAATCTGTTGGAGCAAGGTCCGGGGAGTACGGAGGATGTCTTAGACTTTCCAATTGAAGCTCTTCTAATTTAGTAGCCGTCTGTAGCGCAGTGTGTGGTCTAGCGTTGTCGTGAAGCAGCAGTGGCGTGGAGCGATTGACCAGCCTAGGTTGTTTAGCCGCTAGCTTTTCCATCATGGTTTGCAATTCCTGACAATAGACATCAGCCGTAATAGTCTGGCCAGATTTGAAAAAACTGTAATGAACAATACCGGCACTAGTCCACCAAACGCTTACAAGTAACTTTTTTGGGGTTAATTTTCGCTTGGGGCAGGATTTGGCTGGCTGGCCAGGATCTAACCATTGCGCTGAGCGCTTCCGATTATCGTAAAGAACCCATTTTTCATCACAGGTAATGATTCGGTTTAAAATACCTTCATTATTGTGCCGGTTTAGTAATGTAACGCAGCAGTCGACGCGCGTTTGCCGGTTTGTTTCAGTCAATTCGTGAGGTACCCACCTTTCAAGCTTTTTAATCTTCCCAATTTGCTTCAAGTGAATTAAAACAGTTTTATCACTAACATCGCAGCCTGCAGCTAACTCGGACGTGGTTTGCGATGGATCCGCTTCCACAATAGCCTTCAACTCTTCATTATCAACTTGAGTCTCAGGCCGTCCACGGGGCTTGTTCTGCAGTTCGAAATTTCCAGAACGAAAACGTTGGAACCAAAAACGAACTGTGTTTTCTTTTGCAACACGACCGCCATACACATCATTCACCATTCGAGTTGTTTCCGCAGCACTAGTGCCACGGCGGAACTCGTACTCGTAAATAATGCGATATTTAAGGTTTTCCATTTTGTAAAATGAGTGACGCAAACAGAAAAAAACAGAAGAAAAAAAACAAATGAATGACGATCATCGAAGCACAAATACATGAGTCTATAGCTGTACAAATTTGAATTTGGAATTCCTTACCAAAGAGGAGAAATTCGTGATTAAAGTGGCCAGTACGAAAAACGCCAATTTCATATGTAAGGACCTAATATTAAAATTTCAACCAAAGGGCGGTATCGGAATAACGGTGTCCAAAATATTCTTTATAATTTTGTAGATTCATACTTATAATGAAATAATGTCGAAGTGGCTCATTGTAGGGTACCTATGTTAATATGTGTAATGATATGAAAGTTGTTTGTTAGGCAGCACGCAGCGTTAGGTATACTGACAGGCCGTATGAAGAGTTAATCGTGAGCGCCGTGATGGGATGCGGCGGGCCCTGCTGCAGCGCCACCAGCGTGGGCTGGAAGCCGGCCGCCCGGCGCGCCCCGCCCGCCCCCGCCCCCGCCGCCCCTCGCACGCGCAGGCTCTCGCCGACTGAGCTGCCGCACCACACTCCCGACTGAAATAGCCCCGTCAGGTACAATCGACACTTTCCACAATATACATAGATACTTGTAACTACTACAAAGCTTGGCCCTGCTCGTGTAACGTTATTCTATAATAAGAAAGGTTAGTACTGCCATACTGTCATCCCGTGATCATACACCAATAAGTTCCTACTGATTAGTGTAGTGTAGAGAAAACACAAACTGATTTCTCAGTCATCCAAGAAATCACTAAGATCTAACCTTGTGAATAACACGTCCCTACTGTCATTTTTTTAATATCTAATAGGAAACTTTAATCATCTAAAACTAAATCTATCGTGGCAAATGCAGTTTAAGTGCAAAAATCTAACCTCACTTTTCTATGCGGTCTTGTTTTATTATATTTCAGGTTTGCACAGGTCTACTTGCTTGATTAACCGTTGAGTATTATAAAAAAGCCACCACGGCTTGTTTTGTTAAGTTTTTGAATGGTATCATAACGCAAATGCATGACTAGAATTTCAACAAACTTTACTTGAAACCTAAGTGAATGCCCCAAAAAAAATAACAAAGCAGTACATACGAAAGAGGCACTAACTTATAAACAACTCTCAAAACAAACGAGAATTTTGTATCAAGCAACCTACTAACATGCCTGTTATTGCAATTAACTTACCCTTCTACTATCAGCCTCAGAATCTCCTCCTCTACTCGCAAAAGACATGGACCTGCCTCCTGCCGCCTCCGCTTCGGGAGACGTCTCCTCTTCTAATACATCTGATATCATTGGAATTTCTATAACCTGCAATTGACCATTATCGACTTACTGAAAGCATTCCGTCAAATTTCATAAAGTGTATTAATCTAAAAATTATTTAATAAAGTTCGTATAAAGTATAAGATAAAACCTGATATGGATCATCGAATTCTACCTTAAACATTTTTTAAGTTGTTTGATAGAAAAGTTATGATGAACGGTATGTTTTATAGTTGTCAAAGTTTTTTGATATATTGATGACTTAATGGTTTACACGCGTAAAAGCTAACTCGCACTCGATCCAAGAATTTTTAGAGAACGCAAGTAACTTTTGTAATCTAAATACGTAATTTTATTTGTTACGTTTAGTAATAGATTTTGAAAACTGTTATGGCTTAATTGTTAAATTTTCAAGACAAGAATACCTTCAAATTTCACGAGACTTCAACCTGCACCTCCAGGATACTGTCCTATCACTTTACGTACCAACGGCTACAGTTGGCAAAGAGGTCGGATAACGGAACTTTTCTTTATTTTTATTGCTATTATAGATTATAGCTTGCTATCGTGATATTTATTTCAATGAAAATAGATGATTATTTAAATAACATGTATATTATGTAGTACGGACCTGTGTCTCCGAATGCGTTTCCGCTTTCCTAAACTTGAAGAGCACGACGTGTCCATGCGGCAGTGCGACTGCAAGGCGGCGCGACTCGGCGCACAGCGCCACCTGCTGGATGGCCAGCGGACTCTCCTCCTCGTAGCCGCCGCCGCAGCTCGTGCCGCCGCGCCGCTCGAACACTGCACGCCACACACACACACATAGTTAAACCATAGAAAGAAGTCAAATGTAACCTTTTTCTTTCAGATGAACTCTGACTCTGACCACAGAACTTTCCAGGGTATTTGATCATACGGACAATATGTGAACAAACACCGTGTGCCAGTAAGAACGCATATATTTTTCCACATTTGTCGAAGTGCTAACTTGGCGATCATCATTCCACTTCCGAGCATGAGCCCAACTGCTCGAGCCCAACCTACTAAATATGTGATATATAGGCTTTATTCCTCGATAGTTGTTGCAGTTTATCACTCACACTCAACACTTTAAAAGGCCCGGTTTGTCATTCGTCAGATAGCTACTATTCAGAGAAAAAATGTATAGGTACACAACCAATAAAAAAAAAACGAACGTTAGTAGTTTGAATAAAATGTTCGTTTGTTTTTTAATTTGGTTGGTTAATTATTTATCAGTTTTATATTTTTATCTGACGATTGAAAAATCCGTGTCTAAGGCGAGCACCGGCGAACTGTATCATCCCGGAACACTTATGCTGTACTGTACTGTATCAGCCGGATTATCTACTGCTGAACACAGCCTACCCCATTATGGGGGGAGGGGGGGTTTGCCATAATCCCCACGCTTGGCAGGCGTCTTAGGGATCGCAGTGTGAGATCTCAGTTCCTCAGAAAGCGCTGCTGCCCACCTTTTAGCGTGTTACCCTTAGTCGGCTCTTACGACACCCACGGGTAGAGATAGGAGGGCTGACCGGCACCCCACGGGACAACACTTATGCACGTAACTACAAAATACTAGTTACAAAGCCATGACAAAATTGCCATTAGCATAAAAGCAATACACTCAGAACGGAAAGCAAATTATGTAATAGCAGTCTAAAAACAAAAAGAAAGATAATAAACTAAGCTATATTGGCAACTTACCTTTAGAACATTTTAATTTGTACAAAATTTGTAACGTCCCTGCACTTGCATCCCAAAATTTTACACTGCCATCTGCATGCCTGAAACATACGAACACAATGGTAAGCCTAAACTACAGAGAAAATACACACAGATAAATTTTCATATGTATATACAGCGTTATTTTCGATCTCCCAAACGCCTGCCAAGCGTGATTTTTATAGAGAACCCATCTTAGAGAAGGCTAAAGTTCAGCACTAGATGTTCCAGCCATAAGATCAAGCTTTTTTTACTGACAGCGTCATGCAGAGAAGTGAATTTTAACCTAATATTTACTTATAATGCTACTATACCATTTGAAAATCATACAGACCTTATATACTGCAGCAGTTATATTTTAAAATGTGAATATATATATATTTTCTTGTGTTGTATATTTTTCGATACATACCTACTTATTTATTAAATCATATTATTATGTGTATGTATTGTTCATTTTATTTATCATAATGTATATATATGTATATTATATTTATTTATTATTATTATGTGCATAAATATATAGTTATTATATAAGTATTATTTTACGTAATATGTACTAATTTACCCTAATGTGTATGTATTCATATACAAAACAAAATATTAAGTTTATATATTTGAATGAAATAATGTCTCTTTAATAATTAATCGCGTATATATTATAGTAAGTAAGCTTAGTAACTAGCCAGAACTTTAAGACAATATTATTATTTTTCTTAGGGTCTTGGCTGAAAATTTGCACTTTTGTCTTAGACAATAAGCATTATGCTGAGACAAGGCTCATTCAATACTACTGGACATCTCACTACCGAATATATATAAAGAAAATTGTTTTAATTTTAAAGCTTTATGGGATTAAGTTTAACATACTTTATATTTTTGTTGTAGTATTGAATAAACTATTTATTTCAAAACAACAGTGTTATAATAAATAAATACTCAGTAACACATTTTGAACAATTCTATAGTTTTTTTTTAATTGAATATAGTATACTCAAAAAGTCCCACTCTGTTACAAGATCATTTTTAAAATAAAATACCTTAGTATTAAATACCCAGTAATTAGCTCTGTTTACAAATTTGCATGACGCTGTCACGTAACCTCGGGGACTTCGGACGAGGACCTCGAGGACTAGGATGGTTCCATTACACTGAGTACGTGTGTATGATGAATGCTATATATGATTTAGGCTGCCTGTGTGTATGGCAAAAACAAACTAAGGGAAAAGAAGAACACATACAACAGCATCTTCAGTTTGGACACATTTAAATACTTAACTAACTTTTTTACTTAAGAAACCTACCAAGCGTTGAGATTCTGGAAAATTATCCCTTCCCGTTGGACGACGCTTTGTTCAGCAGTTGTTCTGGCTTATACAGTATGTTAATAAGTACTGGTTCGTCACGCTACTCACCCTGTAAGTATAATTTCACTGTATGAGCAGGAGGCGGGCGCCCACTCGCCCCCATTGATGGGCCACAGCTTCTCGCTGAACCCGCCCGTCTTCTTGTTGCCTTGCCGACCCACCGAGTAGAACGCGGGGATCTGAAACGAAGAGTTTTAGATCACAATACGATCCAGTTGCCACACTAATAACTCCTGAGCTCCAAAATCCATACTAAGAAACATTGTATTTTTTAGAAGTTTCCATGGATTAGATATTGTGAGAAAATAACGTTTACGCCTTCCTTTCACCGGAATATTCCCCGTAAACTCACACAGACACAAAACAAATTTTAAAACCTAGGATAGTCATAGTAATTTATTAATAAACATCTGTTTACAAGTCAAATTATCTGATAATTTATAATAATATGTTTATATACAGCTATATAACACAATTATGTATACATTTTGTCGATTATTAATCGATTATAAGACAAATCATAAAATACAGAAAAAAATTTATTTAAAAACTACTTGACAAGTAATTATTTATTTACAGAAAAAATCATCTAGCGTATAAAATCTTTGCTCGATGAGAGCCAGCTCTTTAGGCGCGATTTAAAGACAGTGAAGCTTGTGGCTGCCGTAATGTTATCCGGCAGCCGATTATATACTGTTGGTCCCATAACATGTGTCAGCTTGCTTGACTTTGACAAGGAGCGTGGGACAACTGTTAACTTACCAGCATTGCGTGTATTGATAAATATACATGATCGATACAAAACTTAAAAAATTAATAGCCTTGGGCAAAATTTAACTCCTGGGTCCGCAAGCGTCCCAGGTAAAGCCAAGTTAGCTGCGGAAAAAACCATCTTCAAGGAGAAAGTCAATGCAGCATTTATCGACTCCACAGCTAATAACAAATATTTACCAGATCTGAAGGGCAGTCCGCGAAGTAGGTACAGCATGTGACGGGCGATTCGTGGATGTCCATTGGGTAGGGGTTCTCGAAGCATGGATACCCCGGGGATTGAAGGTCTATCACCACCAAATCATTCTGAAGAAGCACTACTATTGCATAGGGTTCCTGGTAATCTGGAGTTAGAGAAAAATATTATTGTATAAAAAGTTATGATGCGTAGATCAGGAGTTGAAATCAAATTTGACTAAATGTAATTAGTCATATGCCTAAATGCTTGTGCTTGATAGTTATCAGGTCATCTAGAACTTTAAATACCTGTCTTTCTAATCCGTATGGTACATTAATGATTTATTCCCGTAATACTAAGCAAAGTTACCTTGATTATCCAAGGTCTAATGATTTTTTTAATCACTAATTTATTAAGTTAAACAACTTTTGAGCGCATCCTCAATGATTAATGACGTCACGATAAACGCTGAAGCATGCACGCTTAGAAGACCATGTTCCCTCTACTTGACGGCTCCTAGGTTATATCTGTAGTATATTTATGGGTGCGTTTCATTTGAGTGAGATTCGCTAAAAACGCTAAAAACGATCACACTCCCAAAAAGTTTTCCACATGGGTCTTGGCGTTATTTTCGCCTTAAACGCTACATCTAATGTCAAAAGTGACAGAAGTTGCAAGTTTTAGTGGCATTCTTAGCGTTCTTATCCAAAAATGGAACGGGGATGACAGTTACAAACGATCACGTGATCACAACCACAGACGCAGAATGTGATCAAAATTATCGAAATTTACGTTCTTAGCGGTTAATGGAACAGGCCCTAAGTAGGCAGTCATATAATTGTGAGTAGAATATAAGTTGATGTAGGTAGACCTGAAATAAATCAGTGTTCAACCAACTAGCGTGTGTTTCACTACATGGTGACAGCGGCGGTTTTGATTTTACTGTTTTTATGGTTAAAAGTTCTCTAACTTGAAAAATATTGTTATAAAAGTGTAACAACAGTTGCCTGTCGTAAAAAAATTATAAATTATGGAACACGCGCGTCCTCCAACCGAGTTATCACTTGACGGCGGTCCGGCCGCGCGCTTCGAATCGTGGCGAAAATGGCGGAAGCAGTTTGAGGTGTTTGTTAAAGCGTCTGGAGTGAGCAAAGAGCCTAAGGAGGTACAGGCTAGTTTGTTGGTGAACCTCATCGGATCGGCGGGGTACGAGGTTTTTACAACTTTCACGTTTGATACGGGTGAAAACGAGGACGACATTAACTGTATTTTGAAGAAATTCGACTCTTATTTTGGTGCGAAACCGAACATCACCGTCCGACGTTACAAATTCTTCATGCGAAGTCAGGAAGAAGGAGAAAACATTGACCAATACTTGACAGCGTTGCGGGTGTTAAGTCAACAATGTGAATTCGGTGAATTGAACGAGAGCTTACTACGCGATAAGATAGTTTGTGGAATCAATAACAATACAGTCAGAGATCGATTACTGCGTACGGATTAATTAACGTTAACGAAAGCTGTACAGATGTGCCAAGCGGCAGAAATATCAAAGGAGGAAAGTCAATGCATTGATGGTGCTTCACGCAGCATACAGGTGAACGCTATGCATAGCAGACGCAGCGCACGAGACGAGCGCCGCCGTGCCAACGGGCGACGCGGCGGCGGCGGCGCTGGCGGAGCCCTGTTTGGAGCGGACCGCTCCCGAGCGGTGGCCGGCGGCAGCGGCAGCGATAGAGGAGCCGCGCGCGTCCCTTGTCGTGCGTGTGGCGGCAGCCGCTGTCCCGGCGGTGGCGCTGGCGGTGAGCGGTGCCCGGCACGTAACGCGTTGTGCTTTGTATGTGATAAAAAGGGACATTTTTCGCGAGTATGTGAGCAGAAAAAGGTGATACGTAAAGTGTTAAATTTAAGTGTAGAATCTGTGGCTAGTGAATACGAAGACGATGAAAAAGAAATGTTTTACGTCGATATAATCAGTGAGGACAAAGAACTGAGTAAGTCTCGTGAAGAATGGATTGAAAATATTTTATGTAACGGCAAGAAAGTAGTATTAAAAATAGATACTGGGTCTATGATAAATGTAATCTCTAAGATCGAATATTTAAGCTTGGGTTTGTCGATTATGAACCTTAAGCCGTTTAAAAATCGAGTACTTTCTTTTACAGGAAATCAGTTGCCTATAATAGGCACCGATAACGTGTCATTTATATTCAATAATGAACATCACGTATTACCGTTTGTAGTTGCAGATTTAAAGTGTCAGAATGTACTCGGTTTGGAAGGCTGCATTTCATTAGGGTTGATTAATTACGTAAATACGTTAGACATTTCTCAGTACAATGATTTGTTTCAAGGATTAGGGAAATTGCCTGGAGAATATAGTATTGTAGTAGACAAAAATGTACAGCCAGTAGTGTGTCCTACCAGGAAAATTCCTTTGGGACTGAAAGATAAATTAATGAAGGAGCTACGTAGGATGGAAGGATTAGGCGTAGTGAGGAAGGTCACGCATCCAACAGACTGGGTTAATGCAATAGTAATTGTCGCAAAAAAGGATGGTAGCATTCGTGTTTGTTTGGACCCTAGACCTCTGAACCGTGCGGTACGGCGCGCTCAGTATTCGCTGCCGACTGTACCTGAGCTAGCTGCGCGGTTGCATGGTGCCTCGGTGTTCAGTGTCCTTGACGCGCGCTGTGGCTTCTGGATGGTGAAAATTGATGATGAGAGCGCTGACCTCTGTACTTTTAGCACACCATTCGGCCGTTACCAGTACCTTCGCTTACCTTACGGAATTAACTGCGCGCCTGAAGTATTTCATGCGAAGCTTAGGCAACATCTAGAGGATTTAGAAGGCGTGGAATCGTTTGTCGATGACGTCATAGTTTGGGGTCGCTCGAAGAATGAACACGATCGGAGGTTGGAATGTCTGCTGAAACGCTCACGGGATATAGGTATAAAATTTAATCGTGAAAAATGTAAGTTCGGCGTTTCATAAATTACTTACCTAGGTCATAAATTTAATGCGACGGGAATGCGAGCTGATGATAGTAAGGTTAAAGCTATTATGGAGATGCCATATCCAAACGATAGGAAGTCACTGGAGAGGTTTTTAGGTATGGTGAATTACTTATCAAAGTTCATACCAAGTTACTCACAGTGTGTGAATGTTTTGCGGTCGCTTTTAAAAAAGGAATCCGAGTGGGTGTGGGAACCGCAGCACTCATCGGCAGTAGATGAGTTGAAGCGCAAGCTGAGCAGCGCAGGAGTGCTGGCACTGTACTGCGAGCGCACGCCCATCGTGGTGTGTGTGGACGCGTCGAGCGTGGCGCTCGGTGCCGCCCAGTGCTGCTGCAGGCGGGCCGTCCGGTGGAGTTCGCCTCGCTCACACTCACCGACACACAGACCAGGTACGCCCAAATAGAAAAGGAGATGCTGGCCATTGTATTTGCAGTCGAACGGTTTAGGCAGTATATATACGGTAGGTCTGATGTCACCGTGGAGACAGATCACAAACCGTTAGAGGCGTTGTTCAGTAAGGCGTTGGTTTCGGTGCCAGCCCGTTTACAGCGGATGATGATGAGAGTGCAAGGGTTTGACATAAGAGTAAAGTATACGCCGGGTAAATATATGTATATTGCAGATACGTTGTCACGTGCACCTCTTAAGGAGTTAATGCATGACCGTGTTTCTGACGAGGTGAATGTGCAAACATGTTTCATGTTAGAAAACGTGCAATTTAGTGATCAAAAAATGGATATGATCAGGAAGCAAACAGAGATTGACAGCGATTGCAGACGACTAATTAGGTACATAATGGGTGGATGGCCTAAGAACAGACGTGACGTACACATGAATGTTGGCGTATTTTGGCCTTATCGCGAGCAGTTGCATTACGTAGATGGAATAATTTTCAAGGGCGAGACTGTCTTTATCCCAAGCGCTCTACGAGATAGTATGATATTACGAGTCCATGAAGGACATCTGGGCATAGAAAGATGTAAGAGGCGTGCTCGCGAGGTGATGTTCTGGCCGGGGCTGGGCGAGGACGTGGAGCGCGCCGTGCGGGACTGCGCCCAGTGCGCTCTGCACGCGCCGCCCGCGCGCACCCAGCCTTTACTACAGCATGACGTGCCCGCGCTCCCGTGGAAAAAACTAGCGTCGGATATATTCGAGTACAGAAAAAAGAAGTATATTATTTTAGTTGATTATTTTTCTAATTATGTTGAGTTTGGTGAATTGGCAAGTACTAGCGCTAAACAAGTGGTTAATTTCATGCGGGAACAGTTTGCGCGACATGGTATTCCATCGGAACTTGTAACTGATAACGGGCCAGCCTATAATTCGCAAGAATTTAAGAAATTTGTTCGTGAATGGGAATTTCAGCATGTGACGTCCTCTCCACATTACCCACAATCGAATGGGAAAAGTGAGAGAACGGTACAGACAATTAAAAAAATGCTAAAAAAATGCGTGGACTCAGGACACGATTTCTACTTGGGATTACTAAATTATAGGGCCACGCCACGGCATGGATTGGATTCACCGGCTCAAATTTTAATGGGTAGACGCTTAAATACTAAATTGCCGATTAACAAAAAATTACTTTGTGAAAAGGTAGATAACGAGCGGAATTATAAGGCATTGATGGTAAATAGGGAAAAAGTGAAGTGTCATTATGATAAATCAGCACGACCGCTAGTGTCCTTATCATCAGGTGATAAGGCAACATTAATATGCAACGGCTCTAGGAAACCGGTTTCAGTGGTATCTCGCGTGCGTGAACCACGTTCTTTTGTGGTGGAAGATGCGCGGCGCTCGCTTCAGACGTAGTCGCAGCCATTTGGTATTGCGCTCGAACAAACCAAAGTCAGAAGTATGTGTGAACAGTGAGCGTGCAACTTCCTCTCCGCTAAGCGCACATGAGGAGGAGCAAACAGAGACTACTGAACAGGGTCACTCTGATTATAGCTTACCTGAAAATGTTTCGAATGAGTCTTTGCCACCATCACCAGCCGTACCGATAACGAGGTCAAGGGAAAGAACTGCACGAATGATGACTAATTTATCTTTGGGGTCTAATAAAGAATAGTACCATACCTATAAATACACATATGTATATATAAATACATATATACAAGTAGTTTTTTTTTCTTTTATATCTGATGTATAAGTTGTAGTAAATGACGGTTACCTACATAAACAATAACGCATATATCATACGCACACCTAACCATTAAACCTATCTAACAGATACATAGTTTAAATACATGTAATGCATAAGTATATTATGTAAGATAATTATAATAGTTTCACATTACATTACCTATGTAACTACATATAAATTCTAGAGTACACTAGGTGTAAAAACACGTTGATGTATGTATAAATATACTTTTGTATTTTTTTTTTGTTTTCCATTTTCAAAAGGGAAAATATGTAGTATATTTATGTAGGCAGTCATATAATTGTGAGTAGAATATAAGTTGATGTAGGTAGACCTGAAATAAATCAGTGTTCAACCAACTAGCGTGTGTTTCACTACAATATCTATCGGAGTTGTTATGAGTTCTGCGTTGAACGGCATTAGGCAAACTACATAAATAAGTATTTGATGGTGAAGTTTTCTGTGGTGGGCTTGAGTTTCACCGCATGGTGGAAGGGCATTTTGCGAATGCCCGCCTGGCTAGCGACAATCCTCAAGTAGAAAATCTGCCGCCAAGCACCTAACGGTTTGTTCCGGCAGCAGTCCTTGAGAGCCAGTGAAATTACAGGCACATGAGACTTAATAACTATTTTTCAAAGGTAACAGGCGCAGTGCAATTCTTGACTTGTGACCAAATGCATCTGTTATAGGCAGAGGTTCCGCTTAACATCAGCTGGGCCTCGAGCTTCTTCCGTCACAATAACATAAAAAAGTACCTATATTGAATCACGCGATAGATCTCATTCACAATGTCATTTTTTCAACATGTTAAAAAAATAGGTGAACAGGTATCTTCTATTAACATGTTCTAGAATCAAACACATCGTTGCATTTCATCAGGTGAAGTTGCTTTCATATAATATGTCTATTTTCTACATGACAAGCAAGAGCAGTTTAATGGAGTGATACAAGAAGGGGACAACGTTGTTTAATTTTTCGCAATTTTAATAACCATTCAAGAGAAAATAAATATAGTTGAGAGAAGATAGGGACAGGTAAAAATATAGTGATTCAACAGGACAAGAATTTTTTTTTTTTTTATATATCAGCTAGGTATTTTAAGTACATACCTGCACTGTGTGGAGATTCGCATAACGTGACAAAGTCTACGACGCTGTGCTCCATCTCCAGAACTGTGGTGCTCTTGCCGTTGAGGACCGTGATGCTATGTGTGCGGCCAGCCTTATCCGTCGGCAGACCTCCAGAGAAAATTATAAGGCTCTCCCTGGAATTGAAATATTAAGAAAACGGTAGAATATTCGTTAGCGAGAAAAGCGACTTTTTAAGTTTACTATTAGGGCAAAACGGAGCCCTAATAATGAGGCTCGGCTGTCCGTCTGAAATTGTGAATAATGTTGACCCAAAGAAGAATATTGGAGTAGAAATTTAATTTTATAATTTTTATGGGTGGCAGTACATGAGAAGGTAGCCGAAATTTATTTTGCACTTCATCATATGGGGTGTAATTGTCTAGAACTTATTGTGTATGTTAAAAAAACCGGGCCGTTAAAGTTGTAACCTTTAGACAAATTTTATTACGGGATCGATCTTAAAACTGAACTAGGCACCTTTAGGATTATATTCATATTCTTTTTTATTAACCAAAAGTAAACGGCAATTTATAATAGGTATACTTCTGATACTGTGACCAACAAACACATTTTTTGGGCCGGTGCAATGCGGAACTCTTTATTAACTAGGACCGACTCGCCCTTAGACATCTTAATGACTATCAGAACCACATCGTGGCTGAAAAGTTTTCGATTGTGCCTTTATGATTCTTAGATACATGTTTTCCAAATTTTATTATATTTTAAAAACTTACGCTCATATTTATATTTTATGTTTGAAAACACGGGTGTTTGATCGTGAAGTAACTTACTGTGAAATAATTCAAACATAACGTCATAACTGTTTCCCGGAAGACAAAACCACGGATCTTTGCATACATAATGGATTGTTCACTCTTCAAGTTTCTTAGGGTATTCGTTATCTACATACCCATATACATATTAATACCCACTACCGAGGTGAGCCAGAATGAAAATCTTAACTAATTAAGTCACAAGATTGCCTGATGGCGAAAATGTAGCTCGCATTTTAATCGTCCTAACCTACTCTACTCACCCCAAAACACTAAAAGAGAGTAAAAGAAAAACGGATTCAATATTTCTGTAGTTGATTCGTTAGTTCCGATAGACACTCTAGCTGTTTACGAATTTTTTACACGTTATCAGATTAAGAAATACGAAAAAAATATACTTGCAAGAGCCTTTATTACACGTTAAAATGATATAAACTAAGTGGGTAATACATCGTCAGCATGTTATAGAAACAAAAAACTAAATACTCTAGCAACCTTTTAAATCTTTTCACGAGATTCGTAAATGATGTTTTTCTTTCCTGAAAATTTTATTAAAGGATATTACGTCATTTTGCGGGTCCCATTAAATAATTTAATCTCGGACGTCCCGATTCGTCCCGTTCGCCCCGTCGAGAATAGAAAGTTTGAGAGTCTATAAAACTTCTGTAACGATATTACGATACGCTTGATTCAAAGACATCAGGAAACAGCTTAAAGATCCATCAGGATATTACGAGCTCTGTAAAAACAACGCTATCAGACGAGTCCAGGATGGGCTCATTTAGTGATTTCCGATCCACGGGGCTGATTCGGATCGGCATTCGGGCTAACGAGCCGCTATGTTGTGTCCCGGGATTTGTCGAAAGTGCCGTTTGTGGACCTCGTTATGGGAACGATGATTGTCACAGTCGTTAGCATTGTTATTTTGTGTGAGCACGCGTTAGGCGTCCTGTTCGGTAACAGAAGCTTTTAGCCATTCTCATAATCGGTTACGAGGATATTTCTATTTGATGATCTGGTCAATGAAAACAAAGTGGCGTAAAAAATTAAGGACGCCACTGTAATTATTTACATACAACTAAGATTTGGTTAAAGTTTGTGTTCTACTCACCCTGTTCTTGACGTTTTCCATTCTAGTCTGAGTATAGGTTTACATGGTTCTAATTTGCCGTCCTTGTTAGCTTTTGCTGAAATATAAAATAACATACGAGTTTAATTATGTAAGCGTAGAGATATTGAAATGTGACATACATCGTCATTTTAATACTCGTATTAACAAAAATCTACATGTGCCATGTTTGCATGGTGGTAGGGCATTTTGCGAATGCCCGCCTAGCTAGCCACCCTCAAGTAGAAAATTTGTCGCCAATTACCTAACGGTCGCTGTGGACATCTATTGGGATCTATTGGGAATATTTGAGGTCTTATCGCGGCTGACCAGGTACAGGACTTCACCTTTTGTGGAGGTACAGAGAACGAGGAAGGGTGCACATCGCCAGAGCTTGCAGGCACACCCGTGACACTTCCTCAAATTGATTTACTACTAGTACATAGACACCGGCCGTATCCGCAGATTGTATAAAAGACTGTTCATGTGAGATTACGTCATATTACAAAAGAGAGCATGTCTTTATCCTTCTCCACGAATTTTCCGGCGACTCGATCATGCGGAGGGAAGGTGAGTATCGCTTCATTAATGTTTTGATTATTTAGATTAGTATTATATAACCGATCCTGTCCACGTGGCCTCAAGATGGTTTTCAGCTGGTAAACTCTCAAGACTTGGTTAGTATCTGAACACCGACGCTAACTATTAAAAAACATTAAAATGATGTCATCTAACGTTAGCGTTCAATAATATGTATTATAGGACACATCTGAAGCCCGTTTTTCAGACTTGTGATTGGTTTATAGTGTCAGCTGATAGCGAGGTCCCAAATATCATCTTAATATTGGTTTATTAATTAGTTCACCATTTTAAGATGTCTCTAGAGATCATACCTAAAATTGAGGTCTATTTAATAACTCGGATCTACGGACCGATATGGAACTATATACGAACCTCACTGTCTTACAAAGACGTAAATTAACTTATATTTAAATTAATTTAATCATTCGTAAATATGATCATAAATGATTTAGGCAGTAAATGATGCTACAAAGTTAGCTGTCGTCACTTTGCCTCAAGTCTGAGACTTCAATTATCACTCCTGTATCAGCCGGATTGGCCACTGCTTAACACAGCCTTCCCCACAGGGGGGATTGCCATAATGACCACGTTTGGCAGGAGTCTTGCGGATCGCAGTGTTACAAAGCAGTACCTCAGAAGACGCTGCTTCTGGTATTTTACCTTAGTCGCCTCTTACATCACCCACGGGAAGAGATGGAAAGGTGACATTGTAGCCCGGTACCCCACAAGCATTTAACACTAATTAGCATTAGGTACTGTCAAAAATAGTATATACAAAAATAATGTATATTTGAACGATATAATGCTAGTGCAAGAAAAAGAGGTCTGACCGTGCGGGTACGAGAGCGAGGTGGGCCTGGGCGCGCGTGCTGTCCAGACGGCGAGCGCGCCGTCCACGTGCGCCGTCATCAGCTTCCCGTCGTGGTGCCAGGCCGCAGCGCGCACGCCCTCGCCGGGCACGCCCAGCCCGAGGCAGCCGCGCCACTCCGCCGCCTTGCTGCGCAGGTCCCACACCACCACCAGGCCCGTCTCGAACGCTATTAGTAACTGGAAACATGTACCTATGTCTTAACGATCTATACTCAAAGTACACGTATCTACTGTAAGGGCGCATGCTATCTTCCTACTCTTATCACTGTTATGTGGGATTGGTAAAATATTTTTATTTTATAAAAACATAAAAGACAATATAATATTAGCGTGAAATTACTCACAACACACAGGAAAAACAGTCACATAATAGTTAAAATTTTTAGCTAAAATTTAATGGCCAGCTAGCCTATATGGATGCCAACTCTCCTTGAAAGTGTTGTTTTTGGTATTATAACCGATACTATTTGTGTGATCAGGGCGTTAGAAAGTAAGGAGCCTTCTTGTGCGCCCAATGTACAGCAAAACTCCACTAACATCTGCGTGAATAGTGGCATGCAGACCATACTCTGCATTTTTTCCCTTTATTGCCTTTTATGACTCCCAAATGATGATATACCTACCCGTGGTATGTCGGCTAGAACAAGCGCCCCATTAAGCATATGAAAATTATCTTTGTTACCATCTGAATTTATCTTTTTAGTTACAATATTTTTGTTCTAAATTTCTTACTTTGAAATACCTAACAGTCGTAAGGAAACTGGTCGGAATCTTTCCGGTAAATATAACGCGGGTCCTAGCCGGTTCCTAATAAGTTAATATGGATAAAACTCGCGATAGTTTCCAAAGTGAAGTCGTAAGGAGCTAAAACTTCTGAAACCAAACCGCAAGTGATAAATAAGTTGCAGTTCTCTTTGAAAAAGAGTTCTCTCAACTGGCACTTGACTTCCATAGTTTAGAAATACAATAAATATATAGACTGAAACTTACCGAGGAATATTTCAAACGGAACTTTTTACAATCTTATGGCACATTAGATTTATCTACATTTTACTCCTTGGTAACTAAACTTACTTTGCTTGCGTCCAATGGATTATCACTAATTTCAACAACTGATCCGGGATGATTTTGTCTCGTTCTGAAACAAAGGAGAAAAATCTTATTATATTACATACTTATTTGTGTGTCTTGTACATTGTCTGTGTGGATTCCCGAGGTCCTGAATTTAATCCAGGATTTGACTATGTATTGGCCTATCTGCCAAAGCAATTTTTAAAACAATCCGGCGTCTAGAACAGGGGCTGGTAGATGACAATACAATGACCAGAAAAATATGTCTGGCTTCACCGCAAGGGTATTTTGCGTTAATTTAACATTCATTATCTCTCACCAAGCTCCGTCCTTGAGTTCTAATTCGCGTTATCAGCTTAGTCGACCGCAAAATCACTTAGATGTTAACATTTTTGAAGCAGTGATGGCTCAGTGGCATTGGCTATGGACTGCCGCGCAGCAGGTCCATGGTTCGAATCCCGCCGCGGGCTTGAGCTTTACTGAATGGTGGAAGGGCATTTTGCGATTGTCTGCCTGGCTAGCTACCACCCTCAAGTAGAAAATCTGTCGCCAAGCACCTAACGGTGTGTTCCGGCAGTAGTCCTTGAGAGCCAGAGAAATTACAGGCATATATGAGACTTAACAACTGTCTACAAGTGACGGGCGCAGTGCAATTCCTGACTTGTGATGAAATTCATCTGTTATAGGCAGAGCGCGCTTAACATCAGGTGGGCCTCGTGCTTGCTCCGTCACAATAACATTAAAAAAAAACAAAGCATTCTAACAAATCTTAATCTTCAAACCTAAAGCATTCCAAAACTTACCCTTCGAAATCGTAATATATTTCAAGATGAACCAACAAACTATCCTATTTTTATTAGTATTCTATCAATAACTGTTATCCCAAACTATTCGTGTCATCGACAACTATGTGGAACACGTCGGTAGGCAGTTGGAGAGGCGTGAGTCACCTCACTTCTCAGCCTCGTTACATCAATGAGCATCGACGCGGGGTGACACCCACACTTAGAAGAAAACACTCTAGTGTCTGTTAGAGTAGGGGCTGACGTACATCAAGGTACGAAAGGGTATAAGTGGATCCTGGAATATGCCATTGGTACTGTATTCTAAAGTTTGTTTAACTACGTCGTGAGGGACAAATGTAGGTTTAAAATTATTGTAGTATCTGTTGTTATTTAAGTCTGGCTTTCTGGTTTTTATTGACTTTGCGGTTGGTGTTCGTTAGCATGGTTGGATATCGCATAAACAATCTTCCTTCTTGCGTGAATGGACACGAGAATAAATAGGCTCTGTTTATTCGAATGTAAGGCAAGCACATCACTAATCTTATGTACCTAGCGTTTTTCATAGAATTCCTACCAGTTATTCAAAATTTATTTATGATTAAACAATAACTAATTAATAATACCAATCTACTACTAGGCGTGCAGAAGCAATAGTTTATAAAAAAAAACTGCCATATAAATTCATTTGCTATTATATACCAAGAATAATTTTATATTTAAAATAGTTTTAGTCTTACAGACTCTGAAAGGTACGAGTATATTAAATATTAATAACTTAAGGATGAAAAAAAATTCAAATCCATTTCATATTCTTAAAAACCATTAAAATAACGCGTGACCTTTTTTTATTATTATTCTCACTGATCCAACTTTTTTTGAAAATAAATTAATTATGTACTTACCTTTAACTATCAACAGTTCAAAGTAATATAATTAAGTAATCTGCATACCTTAAAAGAGAGAATATTTTCACAGAAATAAAATTCCAATGTTCAGAAATATCTCAAGGCCTGTTCCATTTCAACAAGCGTACCAATATCCTCAATAAAAAAAGAAATATAGACATAGGGAGTGGATAAATGTAGACATATGCTTTTAGTCGGTAGTAGGAGTTCCGTATGGGCAAATGCACTAGAAAAAAAGGACAAGGACTAGCCTAGAAATTCTAGGTCAGCCTGAACAACATCTTCGACCACATCATCGCTTACGATCAGGTGAAAAAGTGGTCAAAGGCTATATCAGCTATAACTAAAAAAAGACTGTGTGCCAGCGCGCCAGTCTTGCCGTATGTGACCGGAGAGGGCCTGAGTGATCAATCAGCCGCCGCCGCCGCGTCGTCGGGCCGCAGCGTCGCGTCACGGCGCCACTTGTTGCCGCCCCCATCTCCCACCCCGCCTGTAAATACGCCAGGGCCCTTATCACCCCGCCGCCGTTCCATCTCAGAGATTTCAGCGTAGAAGGAGAGTTGATGTTGCGTTTGATATCTAATTATCAAAGTTAATGACATTGCAGAATTATCGCCTCGATTCTACCACATGAATAAAGATCGGTGCAGAATGAAAGCTACGAAAACTATGTCCGTTTACATGAGCTGGTTCTAAACGGTTCTGGACCGGAGCGGGCGCCGCTGTAGCCGCTGCAACCCTCACGCGTCTGTGACTAGTTACGCACATATAGCCGTGCATATATATATAGTGAAGCTTTTACTCTGTACCGTTATTTTATTTATGTGGTTCTACCGTATCAGTGTCGTCATCGCCTCGCCTCGATCTCATAATAACTCGCGAGCTTGTCACTAATAATCTTTAATCTTTATTCTGACATGCGATGTTGCAAACACTGCGATCTGGTTTACTAATGCGTAAACTTGTCAATATATTTTTATTCTCGTGAAGAATACATTTTCATAATTTTAATATCAATATGGGATCATGACTATTCCTCTTCAATAGGTCATCGCTGCTAAAATGAGCGCTTCTCCGAAGATGTACAAATAACTTCTTTTGTTTTTTGGAAAATTTCAAAATGAATGCCTTCTGTATGTACGAGTGTATGAGATGAATAGGTTTGGTTGTTTCTACCTGACTGAGGACTAATATTAAGGCAAAATAAAACTATAACTTTTCAACACGTAGAAAACCAGTGCATAAATCCTTATATCATGATTTTATTTTCAATAGAAGAAACACTTTTCAATAAAAGTACATTGAAATTTTAGTTAGAGAGAAAAACAGTGGGGACGGTAAATGTAATGAGATTAGAGTGGTTGGTGCGGTGCACCCACCAGATGGAGCTTTGTTGGCGCCGTCTGTCTGTAACGAGCCTCAGCTTAGACAGCAGACTTAGCACAGCAGCTCGTCAATACCCTGCTAGTTTAGTTACTTGGTTTTAGCGAAGCATCACAAATACTACGCACTACAGTCACAAGAGAGGTCTTTGGCGTTTTGTGTTTGACAAGGAGCCTCGTTGAGACAAATCGGTAAACACAAACGGTGGTTACTAGTCTGAGGTAAAACTTAATCTTTGTCAAAAACATTTCGAGAGATGCATGTTTATCATGCAAACGTGTAACAACTAATGTGGTGCTAACGTTTATGGTAGTCTCTTATTATTATTATTGATAACTAATAAATATTTGTAACTAGCGAATGGACTATGTCTATAAATGACTGATTGATTATGATGGCGTAATGACAGTTCCCAAATCTATGTTTTATATGAAAAAATAAACATATACATGTTTGTAGTTGTATTGCATAGAGGGCGGTGAAACTTCACGCTCAAAAAACAACACACTAAGTGCATTACCGACGAATGAACGCTTTTATTCAGTTCGGTAATGTCCTGAGAATAGCCTCGAACTACATTTAGAAATAAGATTTATCAATATGTAATACAATATCAGAGAATAATAATTACAGAGACTTACTAAAACAGATGTTCTGTAGTTATGAACTCTAATAATGTAAGAAGTTTTTTGAGTTCGATATTATTATTAACAGCTGATAGGCTTAACTTTAATCATTATCTCACCTGATGGTAAGTAATGATGTAACCAGCACTACATATAGGATTTCCAATATTTAATAGGTGAGCAATGCAATAGGAGGCATACGGCGGCGGGTCAGCTTTTTTTTTCTCGAATCGGTATTTATGACGCTTAAACAAATTGCTGCCAATGTTAACATTAATGCGCACTACAGCCACAAATTGAGAAATTATCAATTATTTTTTGTAAAGTATTCCTGAATGTTGGGCCTTATCAAAGTGCAACCAAGTCACGACTAGCTATAACTAGAATTTTGCCAAAAGTCAACAAATTTCTCTTTTTAATGGCTAGTTTAAGTATCTTAGGTAAAAAAAAAACGTATGGCAACCTGGGGCCCGATTCCCTTAGCTATTGAACGGCATTAACGCAACTTAATTGCATGAAAATTTTAGTTTTTGACTGTACCCGTAGTCTGCCCGATATTTAGATTCGATCGCAAGTCAGTGGCTTGATATCAATAGTTTTATCAAGCTATTTTGTTGCGATTGCGTTGCTTCAGTGGCATAGATAGCATAGCATAGATTTTAGATATAAAAATAGCTAAATGATTAAAATATATTTATTTAATGTATTATTTGCTAGAAAACCACTGTATTGACGTTTTGACTGATGCTTGATTAATACAAGTTTTTGCTATTATTTCAGTGGCAACATTTGCAAACCGTAGCACAGCCATACGATAGCGACGCGATTGCTATACAACTGCGATTAGGAGCTAGAACTAGCAGACTACCGAATTTGACATTAACAGCAATTCGATCGCAGAAGCATCGCAGTAGTGTGGCGTTTGGTCAATAGCTAAGAGAATTGGGGCCCTGGGTTGCGAACTATTCTAAAAACAGGCCTAAGTATAAGTCATCTCATGCGGTTTCTAGAACAGTATTACTTACAGATGATATTTTTATTTGAAAACTATTAAATTATTACTATGTAATTTAATGTCGTCTAAGGATAAGGAGCTTATTGACTTTTAAAGTATATCAAAAAGTGAACGATATAATTTCTTATTGTTATTCTTTATTATTTATTTCATCCAGTTTTCAAAGCAGTGATAGCTCAGTGGCTTTGGCTATGGACTGCTCCGCAGCGGGTCCATGGTTCGAATCCCGCCGGGGTCTTGAGCTTCACCGCATGGTGGAGGGGCATTTTGCGATTGCCGCCTGGCTAGCGACCACCCTCAAGTAGAATATCTGTCGTCAAGCACCTAACGTTGTGTTCCGACAGCCGTCCTTGAGAGGTAGTCATTCTAGGTTAAGCCTGTTAACACCTTAGACCATATCATCACTTAGCATCAGGTGAGATTGTGTCAAAGGCTTAGCTAACAGCAATAACAAAAAAGTTAAGTATTATATTTCAAGAACTAACTGAAAAAGTGTACAATGGAAAGCACGATAACTTGGAAAATTAATAACATATTCAACGAGGCGACGTGAGCTCATTTTACACATCTAAGTATAACAATAAAATATATAACATTAAAAAGTTAGTAACAACAAAAGAGAATCACAAGATCAGCCCAAACGAGGCGGCAGGCTTCTATTGTCTCTTGTCATGACCACTTAATGGCATTCGCGCATCAGCTGGCTTCAATGTACGACAACGGCTAAACAATGCCGCTGTATTGTACTACATTGAGTTTTACATTAAACTTTTGTGTTTTCCACAAAACAGTTTTTACGTGAAAAATAAGAGATTGTAAAATGTTGTATACAATGTTATTCCCATGTTATTAATATCACTGAGTAAAACGCGAAGAAATTCATCAAGGTACCATGCCAATGACATTTTATTTACACAGTGCATGATGCCTTCTACTAGTAAATAGTATGCAAGAAGGTAATTAAGGTGCTAGCTAGAGACACCCTAGTTTTACCCTCAAGATCGCAAATAGACCCTGAAGTGAAATGGTGGCAAATAGGTACAATTTTGTGGCGGTAAATTACAGCCGTGTCTCGTCTGCCCAGCGTCTTAGTTATGCCTAGACAACATATTTACATGTAAGTAGATTCACTGAATAGAAGCGCCGTCAAACATGCGTGTTCTGAATAGTTCCTGCTCCTAACATACGATGTTCTGTGAAGTTATTTATGCTGCGTCCACACTACCGCGACAACGCGAATATGTGCACTGTCGTGACAAGTCTTGGCAAGCGATTCGTCCTACCGTGAATCATCATCGCAAACACGAATACCCTTCATTTCCCATAATTGCCACACATCAAAGGGCTTTATCACGGCAAAGTTCGTGTGGTTGGCTATACCTCACGCGCTTTGTTTACAGCGAGACACCAAGCGGTTTGCACTTATTTGTGTTGCTTCATTAATCTTATTGGTGGTGATGGGTTGGAGTAATGAAAGAATTAAGGAATTTATCACACTGCTCTTTTCAGTCACCGTGGCATGGGACAACCGCGCTGCCGCCGTACCTACTGGCTGTTGTTTGATGCATCATCTTGTTTGTGAGTTTCTGATTCAGTAGGTAAAATCTCATTTCACTGCCACCCTCTACCTTGCCTCAATCCAAAACTATGAACAAATCTCAATTCTTAAAACGAGTAGTCTGATATAGACATAAGTCCGCATCTGATGTCGTGCATCCACACCACTATCTACCCTGATTTATGATATTTAAATATATTCTATGAAACTCACGAGAATTCATTTTAAAAATATATAAGTCATTGCAGTAATTTGTGATAATATGCTGGTAACTTAAATTGCTTTAACACAGATTTTGATCAAATTAAATAAACTTGCTTATAACCGTTATCCCACCTGATGCTTAGTGACAGTGCGGTCGATGGTGGCCGCCCTCCTACAGAAGACACGATCTTCCTATTAACATTATTTAATAGCTTAAATAGACCCAGGTTATATGCTTCAAGAAATACAGATTATGGCATAATTAATTTCCATCTTTGGCTGAACATCCTATAGACGGAGAAACGGACCGTTTAGTACCAGTTGTTGTCCCGTGGAATATGTAGCATGCACTTTGGTGATATGGAAACGGTGGGCATATATAATTCAGAGATAATGTGCGCTTATGCAGTCTCAACGTAGCAGTGGATTGGATACGGTTGCAATACAGGACTTGGATTGTTACATAAGCGTACTTTTAATGATCATAAGATCATTTTAAGTACGCTTAACGTACGTTATACGTTACTTTATAACCAAGTTTATTTAATGTGATCAAAATCTGTGTTTAAGCAATTTAAGTTACAAGCATATTATCACAAATTACTGCAATGACTTATATATTTTTAAAATGAATTCTCGTGAGTTTCATACAATGTATTTAAATATCATAAATTAACCGGCATAAACACTCATGTTAGACCCGGTTTCGATTATATCAGATGTCGATTATCACGGTTTTTGTCGATTAACTTTATCTCTTATATTTAATTATTAGAATATTGACATCCTTAAATACTAGTTTTGAGTAACATATTTGTCTCAAGGAAGTATCACTAAGAACTTTAACAATAACCAAATGAGTCTGTGGACTGTAATGAGCCGGGAGCGGCGCTCACCATTTACCGAGCGATCTGCTCGTTTCGTCTCTTGGTAAAACACAAATAGAGCTACCAAGTAGATACTTGTAAATTGCCACTAATACAGCGTCATAATAGTGACAAGAGCTTTTTGTTATTCAAAGGGTGTAGTTCCGTCTGACCCTCTGTCCTTTGCAATGGTTTGACCCTCAAGCCCCATAACCCCTTAAAGTCCTTAAACTTTGTTCCATTGACCAAGTCGTCGCGACAAAGCAATTATTGCGTACCTTATGGCGATGTAGATAATGCTAATAATAATAATAATGTTTATTTGCTTAAAAACATGGTAACAATGTAATAATATAATAAAATAATAATTACATCTATATAATGTTTTTTGCCATTACAGCATGCAAATTATTAGAATATCGCAACGTCAATACGTCTATATAATAATAATGTCAAGAGAAAAAAAAACGAATAAATTATTAAACAATATAAAAGTATTAAATTAATTGATGTGAAAATAAATAAATGCCAATGAAATTTTATTTAAATTATGTTGCAATATTTCTATAATTAAAGAATTCGTTCACTGAATAAAACACATCTTGAACAACCACTTATGCATTCCAACCCGAAACATGTTGGTATTCATATTCTTAATGTCATCTGGCAAGTTATTGTAAACCTTCACTGCCATATAATGGGCATTTCTTTTTAGAGAAGGCTTGCATTTCGGCAATGACAACAAGTTGTCACTTCTAGTACGAAGATTACATTGGCGCATCTCTTGGCATTTAACAAACATTTCAGAATTCTGACGAACAATGCTAGGATATTATTGCTTATAATCTGAAATTAGTTAGGATACAAATAAAGTTAAACTAGTAAAAGTATATTTTGTAGAAGCACTCGGAAGGTACGAGTAAGTTTTCAGGGTTTTTGTCGTTATGGTAATAATCATAATATCAATATGATTTTTGAAGCATTACAATAAGAAACTTGCACTCGCCTGATTACCTAACCTCGTGTAAAATATATGTCACCTGGCACATAACAATGCTTTTCATATCCTTGAGAGCCATTTCCCGTTCACTGTGTAGCCTGCTTACCATATTAAATGACAATATTATCATTTACTAAATGTGTAATAGTGTATAAAAATGATTGTTACAGTGCGATAAGGTATATAGCCTATAATAGCATATAATTTACAAAAAAATATGCGATGAGACGACGTACCTTATATTTTAGAGGACATTTTAGGAAGTAGCTTTTAAAGTTAATTACAATAATATCTATGAAACTGAGATTTTATCTTTATGAAGAAGATTTTAAACTTAGTGTTTTCTTCTCTATTCATGATAATTTATTTTCGATAAATAATTAAATCAACGTGAATCCTCAATTTTGTACAATGTTTACCTAATAATGTTTCCGTGATTCGTATGTATTGTTCGTTCCGGTGACGTATGTTAAGTATAACATTTTAAAAACTCATTAGAAGAGAATGTTGGTAAGATAATACAAGATCCATTGTCACCGCATCCAATATCCTAAAACGTCGTGCCGTCAACTTGCCGCGCCATTAATCGCGGCTCGATCACGAGCGCCAGCGATTTATAGCCGACAATTTGTCGCTAGTATATATCTCTATATTAATTCGTAAGGACATGTTCAAAGGTTTCGTGAAAATGGCAATATTTGGTGGTTCCAACAATTAGGGGATTACAACAATTTAGGGATCATTTCATTTTCTTTCACGACAAATTTTTAAACAGAAGCTCTCAGTCCGGTAATCTTACAGTAAATGATGTATTGTAGAATTGATATTTACTGAAATCCTTTGAGAGCTCAACATATTTTTTTACTAATAGGTAACATTTCGACCAGAAGTTAAAGTTAAAATAATTTATTCAATTTAGGTGTCTACGACGCTCTTATGAAGGTCAATCACAAATGTTAATATTGAAATATTCTACATTGTACTACCACGTTCAGCATTAAGAATGTATAGAGGCACTACGAAAAGAACGGACAAGAAATTTGGGGCCATTCTTTTGAACGTCTTTTAACAATGTGTTACAAACTATATTATAAAATTATTACAATATGTGTCTCAATTACTTAGGTTACAGTAAGCTCGTGGATGTGATAAAGTGGTCGAAGATGGTATCTAGAAAGGGAACGGGCTTACAAGGACAGCTGCTGGAATACACCATTTAAGTGCTTGATTATTGAAAGCTATTTCATAGATGGCGCTATATGTTTGTAGTTTGGCAGAAGTTAAGTCAGCTAATCTTGATTTTATTTTGTGTTTCAATCTCTCTTTGGTTTTAAACAAGGGTTTTTAAGTTTGTCTGTGATGTACCTAATCTGTACCTGGCAAGTCACTGACTGAACGAGGAGTCAAAACACGAGGTGCTTCATATCTGTTCTGAAAGGGAAGGCTGATCTAGTACTAATAGCTGAGTAGTAGATTTGTTTGTACATGATTGTTTAGCTTCGTCTTGGCCGAGTACCAAGGTGTAATAAGTAGCATATAAACGACTTCAACAAGCCAGACAATAAAACGCCGTTGTCTTTGCACATTAAAATCTCATAGAATTAAACGACTGTAAATTCTCGAATATGAGATATACTCTCGATAATGGATATATAAAAGTTCGGTCAATATATGTCTTATTATATATAACATATATTTTTAAGGTTTTTATCCGCACTTTTTTAGGATTTCTCAGAAATTTGGTAATTCCTATTTCTCAACTTTCACAAGTGCGACACATAAACATTTTCAGTTTTGTCACATTATTTTAAATGGGTATAATAAAACGTGGCAAAATAGAAAGTAAACAATATTTCCCTACCAATTGACCTTATTTTGGTAACAGACATTTACCGCCATCTGTGCGGAATTAATTTGACAGTAGGCTTCCCCAATAGGGGTGGTAGATAGCAAGGTGCAAATTCGGTGGGATTCAAAATATTTCTGAAACTTCTGCACTGTGGCAGTCCACAGTCTATTGGGCCATCACTGCCTCTAAGTAGTTCGTTGTTGGAATTCAGGAACTTTGACTTTGCGGCAGTGAGTATGACGTCAATGAGTTAGGAGTTTTTTTTCATAAATTTCACTTAAACTAAGCGATAAGTCAGATGTTGTAATGATTATATCCATAACCAAATACCACTGACCGCGAGTATATTTCCTAATGGAGACAGAAAGCGATAAATTTGTCTAATCCAGCGATATAATGTGTATCTTATGAGAGAACATTCTAAGTATATGCTTAGAGTTTTATGACGGTCCGGGCGGCCGATGAGCGGATATCAGGCGACCGTTACTCTTGCCCGTGTCTCTTGGTGTAATCTAACGGGAGATAAACTGGGACGACAAAGTCCTTTACAATTTATGTTCTTTTTATCTATAATCAGATTATAAAAAGAAGATTTTTGACCTATATTACACCAATTTGAGTGTCGGTATACATATTGTTTTTAAATCATCATCGATCAAGGATAATCAGTGAATGGCGACTTAAGAACATCTTAACCTCTAGTCATAAAGTTTAATATCTATTTGGCTAGCAAAAAAATATCGTAGAATTTGTAGGTTTCAAAATAGGTATAAGTACCTACTAAAACTGATTATATACTTCAAAATGCCTTTGTAATAGTTTCTGTAACACGGAGCAGAGACAGTGCAGTGCGTACGAACATTTAACAAACTGCCCATAAAATAATGATCATATCAGTGTCGAAATGCGTAAAAGTTACACAATATATGATGAAAAATAAAAATACAAACTACGACGACTTTTTGGAGAAGCAAAATTCCATTTTTAAATCTTATAATTTTATTTCCTATCGTTGGATGTAAGAATTGAGCATTTGTTGCTATCACGAATGATGCGTATTAAATAGAATAAAAAAGACGAAAGCAAAAAAAAAATTTATCATTAAAAAAAAAAAAAAATTGTTTCGTTACATATTTAATAGATAATACTACAAATAGTTTGTTAACATAAGTGTTATAATAAAAATTAAAGATAGATAGATATAATAGTTTCAGCGCAACCGCAGATAATCAGGATACATTATTCCTAGAAATGTAATTTTATTTCGTTTATAGAATAAAATATAGAAACTTTTTCAGTATTTTGAGTTGAAATAAATTTGCAGCAACTCTTTGGTCCATAATAGAAAAACATTTATTTTCATTATTCATATTTAATAATACCACAATAATGATAATGTATGAGGGATTGACTGACAAAGTCGTCTCTCGAAATGTGCCTCACATAAATTCAAGTTAGAGTCATTTATATTTCATGCCGTCATCATCCCAATAGTGCTTTACACACTCCTAAAGCATAAAAATAATTGCAATGCACAAAATGATGCCATAGTCGACACCAGAATGGAGTTATATGTTCCACAGCGAGAGGTATTGTTCATTCTGAATCATCCTCTTAAATATGTTTCTAAGAAATGAAACTTTAAAAGCTCACGACGCAAAAAAAAATATCATAAGGAGCATAATATAATGAAAATACCGCAAAAACAATTGAGATGTGCACGTGATCTAACTGATAACGAATACGTTAAACAAAGCAGAGAATGTTTCAAATAAGCAGCTAAGTACCGACGCGGCGCCGAGAATCTAAACAGGTTTACGTGCAGTACAATATTATGTACGGGGGGGGAAACCTACGACGTTAGCAATATATACGGTACTTTGCCGTTATGTCTGTTACGTGACGTTATACTGTAACGTTACCCGGCGTTATTGTATTGTTACATTGCTTGCTGCTGCGGTTGTAAAATAAATTTAAACGTCTCAGTTTTGATCACCGAAGCTAGTTTTATGGTGCACAGTTCTAGTGGTCAGTATGAGCGTAAATATTAATAATTTATATATTTTGTAAATGTCGGGTACTTAATTACCAATATATACAAACATATTAAGGTGATAAATATTGAATAATATTTTTAAACATAAAACAATTTACAACAGATTAAAATGTACACCAGAATAATGATTATGTGAGTTTAATAGACTAAAATTGTATTTTGTACAAAAACACACATTAGTTCATTTACACGGCAGGTTTCATAGTTATATACTTTTTAATATTCTTCATAAATATTTTCCGCTCTATAGCCTGTAAGTAAATTTTTATTTCTAAAGTAGTTTTTGCCATATTGTTCCTAGTGAAATCTAGGTCTGAGTTTTACTTAAAGTCTAGCTCATACAAAGTTAGTTTAAAATGGATAGAAAATGTTGTACAAAACAAACGTACAAGAAAGCGTGTAATTGTAACGTGCTAATTAAAATTGAGCAAAATCTTTCCCAAGGTTGACATTTATGAAATACAAACAAAGGTCACAACTGTTGCTCGCAAGACAACAGTAGATAAGCGTCCGGACAATACGCATCCGGAACGGTCCGCCGTTGTCGCGCGTATTCATATCGGGCTCTTCTCGTAGAACGAAAGCGGTTCGTATCGGCACCTCCGCCCCGTATCGTGTCGGGTGTCGAGCAGCGGTCACTGCCGCGCCGCGCCGCCTCCATTGTTTGCTTCAACAATCGCAGCTCTGGGAACACCTGTTTCACTGACGTGTTTGCCTTATACATTTCCATTCAATACCGTATCGAGTCCGCATTCGAGCTGTGTGCTTTGCTACGATTTGTATGTTCTGTAAATCAGTGAAGCTCTTTACTTGCGTATTTAATAGTGGTTTTGTATGTGTTATTACTATACATAAACTATGACAGCATATGGATAGAGATACGATTTTCTTTAAGGTGTACCATAAGGAGTCGAATATTAAATCGAAACGTAACAAATAGACAATTTATCGCACCATGTAACGCAATAAAACTCTACAACTAACCTGAAACTCTAGCATTAAATTGAATATCTTCACAAAACGAATTCTGATACAAGACAGTTGCGCCATTTTTCTGGTTCAAAGGGCATTACGAGGATCTTTTATTATATTCCCCCGTGCCTACTTTGCCGTCTTTCTTTTTTCCATAATTTATATCATTTGAAGAGCCAACGAACAAACGAGCCTATTCATTCCCGTTGCCTGTGGGTTTTTTTTATATTAAATTTGCACGATACCTTTTGTGCACGACGTCGTCTGGTGCGGACGTCGTTACGTCACGATAGTCATTTAAATAAATCTAGGATTTTTAACAAAAGGCGGGTGACATCCTTAGTCGGTTTAATTGTTAGTGTAACGACATTGGCGGAAATTCGTTACGAGCCGCCAATAAGCGCGCGTTATTTAAATTGTAAGCGCGAGGAGCTGCGACAGGGTTGTTGCCACGCTGCGCTACCAAAGCCGCTCGAGGGCTCGTTATAACGACCTTAGTCTCAGTATTAAGTGTTTTGAATAATATCAGCGTTGGCTAAGGGTGCACCACTTCACCAATTAAATTCCTTGTGTAAAGAGAGCATTACCCTAGCTATATTTTGCAGCGCGCGCACTTTGAATACTAAAACAACCACAGAAACAATTAAACCCAGCGCCATTACGGTACGTTTTGTATAATAAAAATTAATGACGTTTCATCTTTAGGGAGCTATTTGAGATGAAATCTCGTGAAATTGCGTGGATTTTAATAGAAACAGACGCCCGTGATAACGGCAATTTACAGTCTTTCACAAAGTTTCTTAGCGGCACTCATCAGCGACTTGAACTTTATTAATTTGATCTTTGAACCGAGACTGGAGATTATTAATATTGCTTTACGAAGTCAAAGTCAAACACGACTAATAAACCAAGTAGTTCCAAATCTTGGGTTGTTATTAGTTACATTAACTATAGTAAATCATAATTGTCGGTATAAGCTTATATTTAATATTTATCTACACATATAAAGTTTGTGAAAGATGTGTCAAACAATAATATTACTTCCAGTTCAAGCTGTGAGCAGTCAATAATTCAACTGTCTGTATATGAAAAATAAACAAGAAATAGTCCTAAGCAAACTCAATCATACGAGCAAATATTTCCCGAAGGATCTCATTTCTAGAATGGAGATGTTTGTCCAGACACCGCTTCCTTTATTTCAGCTTCCTTTGAAAGTATCACCACTAGATAAGTAAGCCTTAAAAAGCTCCATTCTCTGAGCTGGGGCTTAAGCCCGGGATTATAAAAAGACTTTAGGGCTTGCAGTAAGCAGAGATAAAACTTTTATTATCTAAGAAAATATTTTTTCCATCTTTTACGATACAGAGTCAGTGTCTGAGTGGTTCAAATACATTTTCGTACAGATAAAACATTTTGATATGTTGTAAGAAAGCTTATAATTAAAAGGTATTAACTTGAATTGACACTTGATCTTTGGAGAAAACAGTTGAAACATAAAATGGAAAAGGCATCTAATAATATGTACATAAATTATAATAAAATATAAGTTATTTTTCTATCAGTATAAAAACATGATTTTTCGATATTTGCGTTTGTTGTCACAATCGTTTAAAAGCACTCCTTTTTAATCCATTCATAGCAGAAACAAAAACTTGAAAAGCCGATTGCTTTATTCATAAATGACACACCAATTAACACGTTGAAAGCGGGCGATTTGAGAGTTTTGAGCGAATCGAGCATTTCAAGCTGAAAAGTGGCTTTCATCGAATATTTTATTCATGTCCGATAGGAGTGGGCAAAGTAGATAGCTCGTGAAAACACTGTGTGAATATGGAGTGGGATATTCGCTAGTCACTACAAATATATCGGATAAATCGGATTAAACCATCAAGCTAGTGCACTAACTATATCGAATACTCTTGTGTCTAAAAACAATCACAATAAGGCATTTTTACAAAATTTAGTAAATTTTCTCAGTCGCACGGTAATTTTGTGGCTTGTTTTAACGATGTTTTTTGAGGATTTAATTTTATCTTTAAAAAAATACAAGATTTATCGGCTGCTTCTCGGTGTGTCCGGTTCTCAATTATAAATAAATTTTCTGACTTCTGCACTTTGTCAGGTGTGTTATTTTTGTTTAACGTTTCGTTTGGTATTTATTATAGCTTTAAATTCCAGCAATTCCTTTGAGAACAAGATGAACTGCGAAAGTTCTTTCATTTATTTTACTACTAATTGCTGCCATAATATGTTCGCAAGTCGTCTAGAAAACACCAGACGAACTAAAAAAAAATATTCTAACTCGCACTCCAGACAAATTGGGAGCCGGACAAGGCGAGAAGCCTGGAGGTATTGGAATATCTATAAGCATAGGATATAGAGAAAAATTTGCTTGTAAACCTACGAACTGCCCCATTTTATTATATCAAATGTGGCAGTAGGTATTTACTATATGAAAGGAATTGTATATATATAAACTATTTTTAATTTAGTTTTAGTACTTTGTAATATGGCTGTAATCATTTATGGTCGGGTGAAATTAGTCCCTATGAGTAAACCTAAAAAGTGCGTAATAATTGAGAACCGAATGATGTGTTGCTCACAATCCTGACTATATCGACACTTTATAGATATAGCTACGGCATTGCTGGTCATATGTGGAAAGCTTTCTGTAACAATAATCTGAAACAAGAACACCGTTCTCTTTTATTCATAGTTGTTTTCCACAAACTGCTTACAAAAGCGTCGCAAGCCCTCGCAGAGCCTTGAATAAAATTTGAATGGTAATGGATGTCGGGACATGCAGCAGATAGTGGGCGTTCCTGTTTGCCTTTTTGGGAAGTAACGTCACGATCAAGATGACTTTTGACAACTATGTAGCAAAACTTTGTGCTCTTTATAATAAAGAAAATGATTCTATTTAGATACCCACTTTTCACATTGATCGAACTGTTTTTCTGTCCGTTTGTCTTATGTATCCGGGTGGCAAACCTATGCGCTGCTACACATTGAAATGAGAATTATATATCTAATGAAAACCTACATATCGAGAAAATACATGATCTATTGTACCAAGTAAGTTAAAGTTTATTCGAAATTTCATTAAAAAATCTATTACATGCTTAATTAAACATTATATAAACTAGCATTAAAGACAAGTTCCACAGTACTTTGTACAAATTACTTAGTAAACCTGTCGTTGCGATCTTAGTACTATGAATGAATGCTAACAGAGAAGAAAAAAGTACCGCGGTAGAATAACTTCATCGTATTAATTAACCTCTCATAACATTACGTAACAATAAATTATTATAAGCCATTAGCGCATCAGCATTGACCATTTAAAATATATTCGATTAAATATACGAAATTGCAATATGCAAAACAATTTTATGTAATGGTCTACTGCAGCTATATAATTTGGAAATTCAATTTCCCGCCAACATTGTTGTAACAAAACGTTTAATCAAAATGGTGGCTGCGAGTGACGTCGCCGTTATAATTTAAAATACCTCTGTGATTTATTTACTCGTTGACATTATTTTGCATGTAATACTTCATAGTTAACTTCGAAACTCACCGTGTTGTTTCGATCTGAAATGTAGATCGAAATGCAAACATTGCAATACGTATAGTAAAATAGTAACAACAATTTCTTAATCATCAACACAATTAATTTTAACCTAATTAGAGCGCTAAGACAAAATAGGAATAAAATGTTGTAAATTATCAAAATCAAACATATAATTAAGAATTTTTTGGTATTTTGGATAAAACCCCTAAAAATATTACCGTGTTTACCAGTACACAATAGTGCACATAGATGAGAAGATTAATGTTTGGCATATATAAAAAAAAAACAAATTTTCTGTGTATAATCAGACGACAAAGATGTGAAAATTACGTATCACAACGCAAGTAACAAAAAAAATACGTTTTTCTACATCATCAGCATGAGTTCAGGTTCAACCAGTTTGTTAATTGGAGCGCAAAGTTCCACGTAACTTGTGGAGAGTTGCTCTCTAATCGAAAATACTTATAATTACAAACACTGAAGTGGAAAGCGGGGGTTATTCCGGGTAACGTCATTTCCAGCGCTGAAGTTACAAACCTGGGGACCTACAACCAGTATGGGCCTAAACGGCGCGCGGCGTGAGTACAGTTCCCTTATACTCTTTAGTAAAAATCAACAATTTAATTATAAAATCTACGACGCTCTTATGAAGGCGCACAACAAAATATTACTATGCAATCAAGAAGATTCTACTGCCAGGGTCAGCAAAATGGTGCTTATATATAACACATATCGTGTTATTCGAAGAATATCTATATTCGTGATCGCGGGCAGTTGTTCAAAATAACTGAAAAGTGAATCGTCGAGATAAATTTTATTCATTAAAATGTTTTCAATATATTATGTGTAATGGTCGCGACAACCGAAGAAATCTCTATCTTTCAGTAAATCCTTTTGTGTAATCCAACAAATGTGTAACATGATAATCCTATTACTTCCTTCACATTCATCACAAATAAGAATCCTTTTTATCCCGATTTCCTAAGTAATTTCCGATGAAGCAATAAGTATAACTAAGTTCCACGTGGGCAAAATTGCGGATGGAATGTTATGTAATTTCTGTACCCACTGTACGGTTTAAAGGTAAACGCCGTAATTATCGACAATTCGGCAACAAAACCCCGCCGGGGTGTGTCCCTGACAGCCTGTCATTTCACCGAATCGCTGCCGAAGCATGGACCGAATTGTTTTGTGTTTAACTCCAATTTGTAGCGGGGAATGCCAACAAAAGGAGCGACATTTTGGTTTATAGTACTCAAATAATAATTGTAATGGTTCCAAGACGAGACAAAACAAGTGATTTATTTTTGAAATTCGTAATAAAATAAAAGGCGTACTGTTTTTAAGCTTCTTAACCACTTGGTAAGGTTGTTGCTGTTGTTCTGCCACATGGCTGACGATGGACATGGAATACGCTTTAATTAAATATTAGAAAATGTATTATTATTATTAAGTTTCGTATATTGATACTTTATTTTTATGGCCGGTCAGTCACCAGCAGTTAACAATTTTATTGCAAACAAAATAATATCGTAAAATAAGGCAGGTGCAAATGAATCACTTATTTAATTAAAACATTGAAATGAACATAAGACCGACAGTAGGTATTTCCTCTTGTTATGTTAATGTAACAAGAGGAAATACCTACTGTATGGTAATTTAGTACACGTCTGTTATTTAGTCTTACTATTTCAAATAAAGGTAGGAAAAAAAATTGCTACTAATAAGCACTTCATTAAAACACAACAGTTAAATACCAAATGAATGAATATCGCAACTGTTTCATTTCAGTAAGCAATGGACGCCAGATGCCTTTGTTTGGTTCGGTATAGATTGCATTTTAGCTCAGTCAAAGCGAGATTGTTGTGTGAACAGACACGGTAATGAATAGGCAAAGCTATCGATGCTCTTTGTAGATTCGGCATTTCAACAAAATGTATTTTCTCGAGAAGTAAGTTTTTATAGATATTGTATGTTTTTGCTAATACTTTGTTAGCAAAAATATTTTCTTTCTTGATAAAAATAATATAATCTATTGTTTTTTTACTACTATACAATCCAATATATTATACTATTATAACTGGGGAACACACTGCGGAACAAGCCGGAGAATGTACGTATGTATATTGTAAAAGTCTTTGTTTAATTAAGTAAACAAACCATTCATGGTTAATCTCAATTCTCCTCCTAAAGTCTTCCTTTTGAGAGGCAAACAAGAACACGTACATCACTCTATCCAGGATAGCATTGTTTCCACTATATGTTCAGTTTGCCCATTGTTTAGTCGAAGTCATTAACGTCGCCCCACATAATCATTTTCGTTTAACTCCCTCTTGACTCGATAGGGTTGATAACTGAAAACTTTTTCGAGGAGGGCGCTGTGCGTTTGTTACTAAGCAGGAAACGTAATCAACTGGTTTTGATTGTTTTGTGTTTCGCTGCCTTTTGATATTACACAAGACTTTTCAAGTTTCTTGGTGGTGCTGTATATTAGCATATAATCCAAAAAAGAAAAGTTGAGAAAACGAAGTGTTTACTTGTGAAAAAGCAAAGCTAATCTAGTCGAAATGTTACAAGTTATTCATTATTTAGCTATTTTGACCAATTGACATGGTGGCCACACTTTTGATTGGGTTTTGTCATTGTATTTAATCTATGAAATTAGTCTTACTTAGTAGTTTGGGTCCAACCAATCACTTGAGTGTAGATTTATAAAGTTTCATATAAATTACCTCAACAAAACATACTCTAGTCACCGTTTCTTAATTGGATTTAAATCATAATATATTAAAAAATAATACAATTCGTATTAATTTGATTAGTGAATTATTTATATTATTAAATTTCATTAATTGAAAATAGCGTTCAACTTCAACCTATCTTTTGTGACTATATTCTTAGAAAGCACTAAGGAATTTGTAAATTCTTATTTCCCATCATATATGTTTTATGAAATATAGTAAAAATATCTTGTCCTTTTTATGTACTTTACAAACATTTGTGCTATCCGGGTAAAAATGGTAGAATTTGACAGTGGACTGATGATTTGATCTATAAAATTCCTTTAAAAATTTACCATATGTTTTATACAGTTAGATTGATGAGTAAATCAGTTTAGTACGAAATATTAGTTTGTATGTATTTGTTGCAACAATAAATGGCTGGCTGGATATTGATGAATTTAGGTCAGTATATTTCTTAAGTTTTTTGAGGCATAATCATTTTGAAGCTAAATTAATATTTTTCATTTTTCTCGATCGTACGCTCGTAGAATCAAGACCTCCTGAGGATGCTTCGTGTAGAAGCGAAACGCGTCGAAAATTCTTCCGGTTTGGCTGCGTGGCGTTTGTGACGTCACGTCGGCTTAGCAGGAAAATTAGGCGAAATTTTCACTAGATATATTTTTATATTATTTAAGTGTTTTATTAAAATATTAATTTGATGTTTTCGTAAAATATTTTGAAAATATTTGTTATTATTAAATATGGATTTCCGCAAAGTAACGCCTGAATCTATTCATTATCTAAATTATTATCTTTATATACTGAGTATTTCCCGAGAATGCGCGATATAACAGATATCCACGCTAGCGAAATTGCGGAATCTAGTTCTAGATGTAATTAAAGCAAATTGTACAGACCTAGCTAAAGACTTTTACTATAAGATATTATGTTGTAAGATATTATATTATATAACTTGGCATAGCTGTAGTGAACAATCGTAACGTTAATTTACATAATTATAATCAACTACAAGCAAGGTTCAATCGAGCCGGCAACGATCTATATAACTATGTGCATATTTGTAGTTGGTACCTTTTAATAATTACCTATTTACTGTTTCCTACCATTATATCTCATAAACATAGCTGCGAGAGGAAGCTCCCACATTCGACACCTGCACTACGACTGCCTTAGCGTTACGGTTGGAAATAATTACAAATAATCGAAGGTTCACATTTGATTTCTCAAGTTTTTATTCTAAATCGGCGGCAGCGGTGGTATGTAATGTCACAGAATAATTAATAGAATACATAACCATCCTGCTCTCGCTACTATTGACTTCCATTCAACCCAATGCTGTTGTCCGCAAAACGGTCTTAATACCAAAAGAATTGTCAAAGCGTAGCAAATTGCTACAAATGCTACGTTATTCGTAGCCTTGCTGATACGAAACGCTACGCCATTGAATAAATAGATTTATCTGTTTATCTGTTTATAGGGCGAACTTAACGCCATCTACTGGGCATAGCACCAGACTCCAGACTGCTATTGAACATTTCTTTGTTTGAAAAATATAATAACTTATCCAATCTGATGATCAAATTCAGGACCCCGATATTGAAAGTGGCGTCCTTATATACAAACCAAAGAGTACGAATACATAAATTTTATTACGTAGGAGGCGCAAAATTAATTATTCGTTGTTATATTGTAAAGGGGCATAAAGGTCATACGTCGGTATTTATTTATAGTCTCTCGGTCTATGTCGTAACGATCGGAATCGTGCTTGTAATAGGTCGTATAAAGTTTACGAGATCCGCCTGCGAACGCTGTCAAACATTTTTTATATAGCCAACCAGGATAAAAAAATAATAACAAATTTAGGTTTAATATTCCGAAATCCAGCCTGACAATCAGAATCAAAAAAATACTTATTATTTTCACACCTAAAAATAATCACAGTTTTAACTTCTACTAACATATATTTTGATGTTATGATTTCTTGTAAGGATGACGTTTGGAAAGATGTCTATTATAGTTTGAATTCGTAAACACTGTTTGTGTTCTTGAAATAAGTATATTCAGATTAAATTACAATGTTATATATATATCAGTGAAAGTCATACAGTGTCTTGCAGGTGCGGTCATAATTCTAAGCGGTGCTACTGCATCTTTGAAGCGCTTGTTTCTTTCATTGAATTAAAAAAAAAACTAAACTTATTTATGATTAAAAAAATAACTGGCTAAATGCAAGTTGCAATCACACACCGAGGGCTCATGCGAACCGTAATGATATTGTATTTACAAACAAAATATCATGCGGCCCCCCAACGGAAAGCAGCGCGTTTCTTCTGCTCTAGTGTACAGCAGGCTTAATATAGCCGCCGGAACTTAGGAACAGTTTGACGCGTTAAACGATGATGCTTTATGATCCGTGAACGAATTAACGGCGGCGTTTAACGCCCTGACAAATAGGTCAAGTGAGATTCATGCTAAGAAACACAATGTAGGTATTTGTTTGCAATGAAAACAATTTGTTATTGATAAGCAAACAATATTTTTCATCCCTTCTATTGGAAGAACTGTGATTGGTTCGAGCAAAAGTAAATCTTTTCTTCAAGATATATTATAGAAGGTATTAAATTAGGAACATGAATAATGTTCTTGTATCTCGGACCAGAGAGATGGACCAAATATTCTAGAAAATAATTACTAACACGATTACTATAGCAAATACGATTGCGTGTTCTCTATAAAACAAACATTATTCAGATTTTCAAAATATCTCTTTCAATCGATTTCCACCTTCCGTATCCACACACTTTAAACAGAATTAATAGCCCACGTTCGTAACTACGATCACTGGAATGTTAGAAGCGTCGGGTCAAAAACAAGTTAAGTAAAGTTCTTTAATTACTATGTAAACATTTGCGGAAATATTTGATTATAAAAAATAATTGTGTAAAGAAGCGAAACAAAAATACTTCCTGTTGGGTTGCGTGGCGTTTATGACATCACGTCGGTGCAGAAAAATTAGGCGGAATTGTCAATAGCTATATTTTTGTATTATGTATTTGTTATTATTAAGACACTGGAGAGGTTTCTTAAAAGGAGAACTTAATTTGCAAGGCTTCATACAGGTGTAGTATTTTTATTTACCTTTCTCAGCTCCAGTTTAGTGAAAGTAGTTTTTAAACTCGTAAATCTACTCTGGATACAGCTCTGTAGCTCAACAGGCTCTCTCGACTCGGATGAGCCGTTGGACCGCGTTTAAGTGGACCGCTCCATTGCAGTTATTATAATTTCGCTAAAAGTGAGTTAAAACTGGCTAAATTGTGGACGAAATGGGGCGGAAACTGTACGATTTATTGGCTCTTTAGGACGATAGCGATTAGTTAAATGGCTGGAGAGTGGATGAAATGAAGATCATTTTCCATTAGCCCCAAGGGCGAAGAGTGAAGACGTCCAGTTTGCTGACAATTTGGCTACGATAACTGTACCAGCCGAATGGAGGGATTGCTACGTTATGCGATGATTCATAGAAAATGGTAGATTTATAAAACGTCATTTATGTAGGTAAATTTATACGCTTAAAGCCATTGTTTTTAAACCTATAAAATTATACTGAACGTAGGCATATTTTTAGTACAAGGCCGTCGCCTTCGACTGAAAGATTTCTAATTATGGAAAGCGCCATGTCTGTGCTTCTTGCCTATTTCCTGCATTCATCATCTATATAGAAGACATGAACACAGGCATGTTCAGGATAATATTTATCGAACACACGAATAGTATTTTAAAGTAATGGTATTAATAAGGCATAATTATTTCAATGTTTTCATGGTACTTGCTCTCTTTGTCACCCTATCGGCAGTAATAAAACAAAAGCTACAAAGCCTTTGTCAAAGGAAGCAATGTGTTGTTATATATTATATAAAGGCCTGTGTCCATCGTCAGTGTGACTTCGGCTTATCTCAGCTTCACACGGTACTAGCGCGTGCTGACGCCGCAGATAACGGGATTTATGTATGTGTGTGGCGATCAATGTTTGTACTGAGGGGAACATACATACTCATTTTCGAGTAAGCTTGGCTCAGTATAAAATATATTGAACTCCAGCTGAACGCATTTAAGCTGATTGGATAATATATTTTGTTTATAAATAGGTCATTTCACGTTTATTATGAATGTCACTTCATCTTCTAACGACGGTTTGATAATAGAAACGAAATCACTAATTTGATTAAAACTCATTTCAACAACGATTACTCAAGTTGTAGGCAATATCCGTTCTTGTTACATATTGTGTAATATAACAGAGACTGATTTGATCTCATGAAATGTACTGATAAGTCGCAAAAACATTTTCAATAAACATAGACTCAAGGAGAATGTTCGGATTTGAATACGTGAGTTGAGTATTTTCTTGAAAATATTGCGCAATAATACAAAACTGTTTATATCAGAACATACACCATAATAATTTATTTTGAAAATAACTTTTGTTGCAATTAGCGAGAAACAGCTATAAAGGTGAAACGAAATTCGAGTTTAATACCTCGAAAAGAATTCTCGTGGCGCAGCACCCACTCAAACGTAAGCAAAATATGAGAGTTTAGCGTTATCTCGCCGTCGCCATTATCTCGGAGCGGCAGACGGTTTACTGTTATACCCCAGTTTTGGCGGTTACGTTCCAGTTTTAGTGGTAATGTCCCAGTTTCGTCCCGGATTCGCTGCTATGTAGGGACAATGCGGCTTTACGAGTCAGTCGCGGGTTACAGCTGTGTCGTCGCACCTCGTGCCATTGTCAGCTATGCCTTTGAGGTAACCCGTTTAAAGCATTATGTTACGTTTATGGGACTTTAAATTAGATTGTGTTATAAATTATTATGGCTTACAAGAATAGGAGGACAAACTCATGTACCGTCTTAAAATAAACATTACGCGCATTAAGTTTATGATGTAGAAAAATGGTGCTCCTAATATAAAATGAAATTGGCTCCAATCTATATCCGTAAGGCGAGCGGAAACAGTGTGGCTGCCGCTAAATATTCTAATCCGATCGTGATTGAATCGTGGTTAATTCCGGGCGCTCGGCTTATCGGCTCCGGGTCGGGCCGGGCCGTAACCGGCTAAGTGGGCCGGGAACTGAATGCGCGCCCGTAACTCCTCCGATTTACATATAAACACCTTATCATTAGCCAACTAATTGAAGCACATAACCAATGATCATACTAGACTGTGCCCTAATTTTTGGTTTACCTTGTAATACCATTTAGGGCCTGTTTTAGATTGTTCGAGTAAGTTCCGGTTATACTACGCAGAACATAAAATAACTGAATGATAAAAATTACAGTTAACATGCAGCGCGTTTCAAGCTTTAACCGATGGATAGGCTAAATCGATGACTGTGAAACGTAATGATAGTGTTTTATTTATTAAAATATTCTGGGAGGTATAACCGGAACTTACTCGAACATTCTGAAACAAGCCCTTAGTGTAGTATATTGTTAGACAATTTAAAGAATTTTTTTTTGTTAATTAACGGGATTTCCTGATGAGATACGCTACACAATTAATAAATCTCGTAGAAATGTAATTATTGTTAATCTATTTGAGATTACATTTTGGCACAATTCTTTTGAAAATTTATGAACTTAGCTCATTGATCACTGGCAAATATTTGTTTTATCCGTTTTCCAATCTCGATATTGGATAATTACCGAAGTTTGCCAATCAATTTTAATAATCGAGATCTTCGTTCATAAACGTAGCCATCAATCCAATTTTGAAAGTGTGGTAGGAACCCTTAATAAGAGGCATATTTTAAAATATAATAAGAAGGTTTTGTGTCTCCCTTAGGTTTATCCTTAGGACATGAAAGTTCGATATAACGTTTAGCACTCACGATATGACACGTTTACGGCGATGCGGTATATAGTTACGGCATAACACAACAGCAATAACTGAAATATCTAAGAATGAAAAAAAGTAATTAACGTACGAGGCCCATGTTATGTTTAGAGCCTATTACAAATGTATCCATCGTCCTGAGACATACTTGTTAAGTCTAATGCTTCCTAAATACTTACTGGCTCTCTAGGATTTCTGCCGGAACACACTGCTAAGTGCTTGGCGACAGATTCTCCACTTAAGGGTGGTAGCTAGGCGATCATTCATGAAATGCCCTTCCAACATGCGGTAAAGCTCAAGCCAGCGATGGGGATCGAACCGTGGACCTGTGGCACGGCATTCAGGTATTACGGCTCGGCTATCACTCCTTTTAAAAAATTTAATGTATGCTTTAATTTCGAAAATTAATAACTTAAATTCGTTAAAGCAATGTCACTTATATCTAGGCATTCCCTATGCCGAGAAACCTAACATCTGCGCTTGAGCTCAAATACTAAGTATACTTGTTCAAATTTAATAATATTTTCTAAGCATATTTTCTGTACTTATAATATGAGAGAAAAAGGCAACGAGTCCGTTCAGGTTTAATATATGTTAATCCCAACATAATCTAATAGAATTCATTTATAACTTTCCTGTTATTGAGTAATACAACTCTCCAGTATTGCTGTCTTTATTTTCCTTATGAGAGAAGGTTAAGTAAAGTGGATGTTGTTTCGGTAAAGTTAATTTGGTAAACAAAGAGCTGTTCCTTATATAAAGATCCAACTATTTTCTCGTTCCATGTCTCTTTTGTCGGTGTTTGCGGCGTGTTGTGGTTCGAATTACTTTAATTAACACGTTTGCTCTCTGTCTAACAAAGGGAGAAAGAGCGTCGCTGTGAATGGAGCGAGCTCAAATGTGTTGAGATTTTTCATTGTTGTTGTGAAGAATGAAAGAATTTCTTTTGGGAGTTAATTTATTAGCCGTGATACTTTTGGGCGTTTCGGATGAAAATTTATGGCTTTTCAACGTTGAATTTTTATTGTGTTTTTTATTACTAGTAACTTTAGGACTTTTGCGACTTAAACACAAAATTGTAAGTATTTACCGACACTTAATTTAATAATTGCCTGTATTATGTATATATATATAATATCTCGTTGTTGTCAGGGATAAAATCTATCCTAAGCCACTACATACAGTTCATAATTGTTTATTTCATATATTAATTGTAGCAAAGTCTGATGACATAAAATAAGCCAAGTGTATTGTAAGAAAGTTTTTTTTTACCGTACTTCGTAAAGGTGTAGAAAAATTCTTATGATAAAATGAACATGATCAAATGTAGAAGCACCAAGCTAACACTCACATTCTTCATTAAGAGCCTGAGGACGTCACAACAAAACACTTAGAAAGACACGTACTAGTTTTGGTTATTTCCTATAAACTAAAAATATATTTTATTAAATACTTCAATAACTTATGTTCTCTCTTTAATTCAGCGTTAAACTCTTACTATTTGACATCCCTTAAGTAAGTCTGAGTAAACGTTAAATTTCATAAAAGTAATCGCCGTAAATCCCAGACAAGTAGAAGTCGAAGTCGTGTCCAAGAGCAATAGGCAGCAGATACATTACTAAACCTTGATAGGAAGATTAGGGGAGCACAGGAATACGAAAATTACCATGTCTTGCTATAGTACCATGTCTTGCTATAGTACTATTGTTTACACTCGATTTTGTTCACGAAGCCTTAATAATCCACTATTATTACAGGATGAAAAAAGCCGAAACTTTGAAAATATTAGTACATATATACATATTCATTACCTATATTTTTTCCTCGAATATTCCAACACATACTTTGATATCTACGACATCTATTACTGTAAGCTGTCAATCAACAATTGTTACGGAGCTGTATCGCTACGACTGAGGGTACCAAAACTTTGACAAGTGAGTGACAGCTACGAGACGTGGTAAACTCACTCAGTATCAGTACAAGATGTATAAAACTTTTCGAGGAACATTTAACGCAAGAACATATCTATAGTGTACATCTATAAGGTTTACTTGTTCAGATGAACTTTAAAAAAGACTTGTAATAATAAATTGTGTTAAGGGAGGGCACTTGTGGTAGATAGTATCTCAGGGTCACTGCATAGTGTTAAGTTACAGATAGAGAACTTAGTATCATATCTCTATATCTCCGGATACTGCTACCAAACATTTATATGTTAGAATATTCCAAAAGAGCTATTGGACCAGGAGATTGAACCCAAGACCTCGAGATTTCAAAGCGAACCTTGACGCCACTCTACCAATGATACTGGGAGAATTTAAACACATAAAACAAAGACACAATAATGAGAACTAATTGTCGTTTTCCTTACAAAATTATTTAGGCACGCCTTATACCAATGACACATGCCTAGGAATAGTATAAAAGGATGCAGTACTTACACTTCTATAGCCTTGTTCCAGTTGATGACGTATCCACTAAGCGCGAAGGTCTCTATGTTGACCACGTGCACATTACCGCGCTCCGTGCCAACGTGCACCCATTTCGACTGCAGCGGCAAGTGTAGGCAGGTTATCCTGGGGACAAGGGAGGCTTCGTCAGTTTTACTACGTTTAGAATTATGAGCTGCTCCTAAGTTTTTTGTCATTTTCATAAGAAATCATTCAAAATCTTACAACCGTAATTCTATGTTTTAACCCGGGATACGGGATTACAGTTCAATTTTTATTGTGATAAATTTCGTAGGTGTAGTAATGTAATAGTCCTTGTGTAGGTACGAGATATAATATTATTTTTATTATGAATAATAATAAGTTTTTACATGCCTATAGACTATATTTCTACCATAACAAAACGTTCTACTTCAATTTTCTAACAAAAAGTTCTTGTTTGCTAACTTGAAAAATCTCTTATTTTTGTCTCCCTATTAGAATACCTAAACGTCAACAATATAGTTAATTTGGCTTTAACTGATCTAAATTGAATTATTAATAGACGACATGCCTCTTCTACCACTAACTGCCTCAAAGTAATCAACAACAACCAAAATCAAAACACACAACAAAACTACTGACAATATATGTCAACAATTTGCTAAACTGTACAATATAAACTCGTAGTTTGTGAGGCTGCCTCTGCCAATGGAGAGTCGACAATAGGCGGGTTACAAAGCGGGAGTCCCGCTTGATGTAGAGCCCTCTCTATTGTAGGACACTCAATATTCGATAAAGAGTTTGCCTTTTCATGATGCCGCGAGTGCTTTCAATTTAAATTTATTTTACTTTTACAGTCATGAAAACAGTAAAAATAATGAACTCATTAGGTATTATGGTTATAGTTAATATGGATAAATTTCGCGATAGTTATGAAAGTGAAGTAAAAATAATGTTTAACTTTATCTGATCGTAATACATTTGACTAGGAATCCCACAGATTTGTTATGCAGTCAAGTGAAAGCCTAATTGGCTCTCTTTACTGTAACACATGAACAGTTGACTAACATAAATTATGGCCGAAATATATTTTTATAATTAAATAATTTTTGATGACGTGTGTGAGCTAGTTCAGAGGTAATTCCAATCAGAACACTTGTTAATTTTGACAATGAATATGCAGTAATATTAGTTGGATTGGTTCATACGGGAAGTGCGGCAACTTACAATTTGTAACATCAAGGATCGATGTTACAAATTGTAAGTTGCCGCACTTCCCGTATGAACCAATCCAACTAATATCGTTGATTTTCTTGGATGTTAAAATTGAAATTGTAATAAAAATGTATCTCCACTAAGTTCATATGCTAAAAAAATTAGTTGTGTAATATAATCTTCAACACGTCACAAATACTTGAATAGATTCTCGCTTTAGTACTAATAAAAAACGTATAATAGTGCATGATTATGCACATCAGTTAACAATAGAATGAAGCCACAAAGACGCTATTTACCAACCAGAGTATTGAACTCCATAATACAGCGTCTCTACGTTCGATATTATGTTTACCTTTTCATGTTCCGGTAGAGACGTTTGCCTTGTGAGGTAACCGGAACTTAAGTGTATTGGATTTCATAAAGGAGAGAATAATAGCGTAGTCTTGCTGTCCTTACAAGGGCTGCATTGAGAAGGATCTTCTATTACGGGTTCACTAGAGTCACTTAAACAGTGACTCTACTGAAGTTTATTCATAGCTTTGATTAAATATTTCCTCTCTTAGAAGCTACACAATAGAGCCGATGACCGAAAATGTTTGGGACGTGATGAGTCATGACAAAACCAAAACATTACATTCCGATTTGTGAGTAGACTAAGCTATCTACGACGGCGATTACGACCATCGCCGGAGATACGCGAAAGTAAAACGAAATTAAACTTAAAAAAAAACAGTAACTGATTATCAGAGGCCAGACTATTAATAGTACGACTTTAACTTCAGCTGCAACTTTTTTTTTTTTTTTTTTTTTTTTTTTATTTTTTATTATGCCTGATAGGTTAGCCTTTGACCACTATCTCACCTGATGGTAAGTGATGATGTGGTCGAAGATGTTGTTCAGGCTAACCTAGAAGTACTGGCTCTCAAGGACAGCTGCCGGAACACACCGTTAGGTGCTTGGCGACAGATTTTCCACTTGAGGGTGGTAGCTAGCTAGGCGGGCATTCGCAAAATGCCCTACCACCATGCTAGAACGACTGCCATCCTAAGACAACAACCGGGACCGACGGCTTAACGTGCCCTACGAAGCACATCATTAAATAACTTCACGTTTGTGAAAAATTTATAGGTGACGCTACGACTTTTTGATATTTTTCGAGCTTTATCTGTTCAATGTACAATATTTTTCAACTTCTGCATTTTGATTCATCTATTGAATCACAATCAGAATACCTAGCATTATATAAGCGGAAATTATTTGAATTTCTTCTTAATAAATGCTATTATTCCGTAACAGAGTATTTAAATGACCAATATAAATAATTTATTTCGAATGAGTATATATTATTGTTATTTTATTACAGATTAGAAGTGGCAACACTGTAAAGTTTCATGATGGCTGATGCTCGAAATTTGACATTTGATTAATATGACATTTAATTGTACGGAATGAATGGTTATTGAATATGTTAATTTTATATGACATTAATGTGGGTAGACCTTTGAGATTTGTTAATTTAGTAAATGTTTTTATTAACGAATGGTGATATGATATACAGTTTTTTTTTTCAATTAAGAACAAAGTATTATGTTATTCTTATAGATAACTTGTATGAGCGCTAGTAGTATATATAAGTAAGTACTTAATCTAGTTTATAAGCAAGGCTTGGACCTTTACTTTTGCATGCCAATTTGATGTGAAGATCTGTTTACAGTTAATTAAGAACTTTACTGTATTGTATAAATATGTACTGACATTCTTGCAAATAAATTGAATTTGAATTTGAAATCTTTAAAGTCAGTTTTAATATTTCAATAAGAAGAAGAGTCTGAACCTCACGACACAGGTCATCCTAGTGTGAGGGAACAATGCTATAAATTATTGTATTCTTATAGCTACAAACTGATGACTGTAACCATTAACTCAAGACAAATAAAGATTATTATTAATCCTAGAATACTAGATTGTTATACAAGGGTCGAATGGGATCAATTATTCCCATACAAGGTATTTAGACGGCTATAGTGCGAGTAGGATGACGTTTCCCGTGTTAAATACTCTATTTGGATTTCGATAAGTAGTACCTATTTAAAATTAATTGAGATACTAAAACCATTGTTTATATTTAAAGTTAAATTTCTATTTGGAACATTAGTAATATATAGTCTTTCGATAATAAATAGATTCAGGCGTTACTTTGCGGAATAATAACAAATATTTTTAAAATATTTATATGAAAACATCAAATTAATATTTTAATAAAACACTTCAAAACACACATCGCTTCTACACGAAGCATCCTCGGATACTTCGTGTAGAAGCGAAACGCGTCGAAAATTCTTCCGGTTTGGCTGCGTGGCGTTTGTGACGTCACGTCGGCTTAACAGGAAAATTAGGCGGAATTGTCACTATATATATTTTTGTATTTTTTAAGTGTTTTATTAAAATATTAATTTGATGTTTTCATAAAATATTTATTAAAAATTATAACATGAGTAGTATTAATTTAATTGAGAAGTTAGAAAACTTTGTGAAATTTAAGTTTTTGTTTTTTAATATATAATTTATATTTATTTAATGTCTTGCCAAATGATATAGTCTTATTTAAATTTTAAATATGGAACACACTAAATGGATATTTTTTTTTATTTCACACTGGCTCGTTAACAGAATAAGTGACTAAAATTTTCATACAACATGCACTAACTTGAGAAAGTCACATTCATTCTGTTATAAATGCTAAGTTCTTTCAGCTCTTACATAAATACAAACGTAGTTGTTTTTATTCGTTTTATTACAGCAGAGTATGTATGTACAACGACAAAGTTTTGGGATCTTATTTTGTTCACAACACTGGTTACCATGGTTACAGGAACCGTAGATAATTTGTGCCAATGTATAGTTGAATACAATCCAACCTCCAACAATATCCCGCCCTAGAGAAGGAAACAATTAATGTGAGATTTTCCTAACCTAAGACATTACTTTCCGAGTACGAAATATGAAATATAATTCTGCAAACTGTATTAAAATCTCAATTTCCAAGTGGGCGACGTGTCCAAATGATTGTTGAGGTCACTAAGTAATCTGAATTCAAAGGAACACTATTTTCAGTCAATGCCTACATCGAAGGTTGTTGTTTTATCATACTTGCGAAATAATAATAAAAAGATACACTATGTACGAAACAATATAAATAAAACCCTATTATTGTAATAACAATTCACGGTATATTTTTATTACGTTACGTCTCTCATAATAAAATGGTAGATGTAAACGATAATCATCTTTTTGAACATTTATCGTGTAATTTTCTTGAAATATTACACCGATTGTGGAGAAAAATATATATAAATATAAAGCTTATTAGGTCTACACGATACTTCCGCCGCAATATCACGATACCAGGAGCTATAAAATAAATTGTAGTATTATTCAAGCGTGATATTACAAAACAAAAACGGGTTATCATTATGCTGCACGCCATACCTGCCATCCTCAAATACCAGTATTATTATCGATATACCCGCTTTGTCTATTGCACTTCTAAAGCTGATGAATTATTTCTGCGACAGGATTTGTTAATTAAACCAGTATTGTAAGGACAATAAACTTGAACTAAACATATCAGAAGTAAGTAACATATCATATTGAAGCGCTCGTAGCAAAGTTTACTTAGCTGTTCTTAACCGTTCAGCAAAGTTAAGCAACGTCGCCCGCGGTCATGAGTTGGATGGGTAACCGCTAGTGACATTACTACTGATCGTGCACGTGCTTCGGAGGGCACGTTAAGCCGTCGGTCCCGATTGTCATCATAGGATGGCAGTCGTTATAGAATGGTGGTAGGGCATTTTGCGAATGCCTGCCTGGATAGCAATCACCCTTAAGTAGAAAATCTGTCGCCAAGCACCTAACGGTATGTTCCGGCAGCTGTCCTTGAGAGCCAGTAATTCTAGGTTAGCCTGAACAATATCTTCGACCACATCATCACTTACCATCAGGTGAGATAGTGGTCAAAGGCTAACCTGTCAAGAATAAAAACAAGAATAAAAACATATCATTTCACATGCTTCTGAGTGTCCCTGGATATCCGGTTATAGAATAGGGATGGCGGAATCAAATGCAGTAACGTGGCACACTCCGAAATGCATCCGATGAAAAACCGATAAACACGCGACTTTGCGGCGATACTCATGACTTTGTAGTCTCTTGCTTACAAGTTGCTACAAGGTCGTCGTTAATGAGTCTCTTGGCTCTCCTCTCAATAGCTTCCAATATATGATTTTTCTCTTCTAATCTCCAAAACAATACTGTACCATAAAAATAGGGAGCGGCCAAAATTTAAGCGGGGAGTGTTCCGTTGTTAGGCAAAGGCCTGCCTTTATGATGTTCAGAGCTCAAAATTACATTTTATAATACATTTTGTTTAAATTAGTATATACTTAAAAAAAGTTGAATTTTTTTTTACGCCTGTAGGTCCATAGATTAACGCATATTATGTGTATATGAACAAAATTATTGTAGCACCGCTACGACGTAGCGCGTAGATAGATTACCGTAGCTTGTGTTATACGATCGTTTTCTTGTAAGTAAACACATACTCGTATTGTAAATATTTTACAAAAAATCCGTCTGATTATATTTTGAAACTAAGTTCACTTAGGTACATTTTTGAGCATTGGTTCAGGGATGAAAAATTCTTCCATCAACTCAGTAGAAAAAAAATATTTTTGTGTTCGTGCTCTGATATGTATAAAATATAGTGCGTAGTATGGGTACCTAAAAGTGCCACCGCTATATGGTGGATATTCCATTTACCCGAACGAAGCGATTAGCTTCTTCGTTCATCATACGAAACGCCAGAGAATGGAACACCCTGCTTGAGCCTGTGTTTCTGTCCAATATGGGGGTATTCAAAACGCGAGTGAATAGGTTTCTTCTGGGTCGGCACGCTCCATCGTCAATCGCATCATCACATAGCGTGAGGTGAGATAGTTGTCAAGAGCTAGCAAGTTCGGTATGAAAAAACAACATCACCAACTTCAACAAAGAGTGAGAATCAGTTGATATTATTTTGAATAATATTTTATATATACTTAGTGAGAAGTGTTACTACTATGTTATTGTGGTATGGCAAGCTCACAGAGGCCGTACCGAGGAACCTAAAGCAAGTATGTTAATTTAAAAAATCGTAACTCGTAGCTTGGCTACGCCGCGCTGTAGAATTTCGTAGCACCCAACCCTACAAGTTAACAAACACGTTAAATTAGTTTAGTAGCGAAGTCTTTAGCGAGCGGTCACAGATTGAAATTCATTCAGGAAACTTGCCTTGCAAACTACATAATTAGCTAAATACTTGCTGGCATTGCACATTGGCATTGACAAGGAAAAGCCACAGCTGGTCACCATTCCGTGGGGTGCCAAGAAAATGCAATTACCTTCTTGGCATGCTTTACAAACGTTTCAAATAATGACCAAGCTATTATTGGAACGTTGGCTCGTAATTATTACACGTTTGGTGTGTTTTGATCGATTGACGCTAATGTAATGGCATGCTTCAGTAAGGCTTTATTAACCGTGCTCTTTTTGTAACTTGTCCGTTTATTTGTAAGATTATAACATGGAGATCTTTTATAATAATTTTATAATCGTTAATTTAAATCAGGGTTTGATGATTTTTTAAATAAATTGGTACAAAGATTCACTAGGTCAGGGATAATTTATTACTATTTATTGAGTGGATACCATGGGAGCGCGAGATGTTGCTAGTACGGGTCTCGTTATATTTCAGTATGTTTCATGCAATACGAATAAATTAAATTGAAGCGTATATGCAATTGAATATAAAGAGTCTTTACTGTATGCCGTTTAATTTAAAAATAAATGTGTGAAGTACCAACACTCTTATTATCTTGGACCAATAAATGTAACGTAGTAATTATTGTACATGATTAAACTTTATGTATGGCTTCTTGTAGTTACTGCATAAGCCGGATTGTTCGTTGCTGAACACAGCCTCCCTATTAAAAAGGGATTTACTAAATTATAACATTTGGCAGGCGTTTTGGGCATCGCAGTGTAAGATAGCAGTTCCTCAGAACGTGCTGCTGCCCACCTTCCGGAATTTTACCTTAAGTCGCCTCTTACGACACTCACCCTCACGGGTACTTCTTGAGGAGCTTTATTTAACAGCAAATAAGCAGTTTGATATCAAAAGCAAATTTTTTTTCAACTGCATAATTTATCCCCGCATCGGTGTAAGCCACTATTAACGGTATGTTCATATAACATTAACACTAACTTGAAACGACGACAAGCTACGTAAGTACGATATATTCACACAATTACTGCACACTCACACACACACATATATATATATGTGTGTGTGAAACCAAAGCAGGGAACGTTGTCATGCTGACATACAACTTCATTGTCATGCAACATTCAAAGCATGATGTACAAAAAGTAATAACTGCCAAACTAAACAAAAACAGTTAAACCTTTCCCATAATTTACAAGTGGGGGGTTCTTCGCATTTAATGTTCAACAAAATCAACAAAACGGGGTGTTATATTTATAATATTATATATTTGAAATTGAGGGTCAAATGTTGATTTCTGTCTCTTTACCAGTGTTAACAAATATTTACTTTCTTCATTTAAGCAATAACTGTCACTAACAGATATCACTTCTTTGTATACTCGGGTTATGTGCTGGAGGTGACCACGTTCGATGCAATACAACCGATAAAAGTACGAATGCAAGGCAATATTTGTCTCAAAAGGACGGAGAATGCATTCAGATAATGAAAATGACTCCGATGCTAGTCCAGCAAATGAAACATGAGTCAACACGTTTGAAAGTTCACCAAAGTTAGCCAACAATTTAAGTAGACCCGGTCATTTTTTTAAATGATCACAAGAACTATTTAAACATGGGAACTAGGTTTGGGTAAACATTAAATGAGCTCACAGAATAACAGGACAGGTTCTATGCGGGATCACGACATCGACCACGCACTCACCCTTTAATGTCGTTTGTCGATTGTGATAGTGTGACGTTGTATCTGGAACAAGCGGCAAACAACGCTAAGCCATGCTGTGTATTTATGTACATATTACTTTGGTACAGGTGTCATAGTTCATGTTAACATCTCATTGTAACTGACTAAACTTTTTCATTATTGTCGTACCTATAATAAAGACATTTCAGTACGGTCTACAGAATGACAAAACAATTCAAAAAGTAAAAAAGCTTTTAGCTAGTTTATTATACCACCGAAAAAATAAGAAAATTATTCTGTCAAGCTCAGTCAAGTGAACTGAACAAGTCGGTATGAACAAAGCAATTTTATAAAAGGAATTGAAAGATAAATGAGAAATTGGAGACTAAATGAACACGACTGAATATTATTTATTTTATTTTTATGAGTCGACATACCTACAATTTTAACTTAAGTCTTTTACCATACTTCTTGTTTATTCAATAACATTAGCCTGAGTAAAAGAAAGCAAAGTGTAAGGAGCATTCATAATTACAATTTGAAATTGTGCGTATCGTCGATGGATCGCGTATTTTTTATGGGATTGTGACTAAACACGCAACTTCTGTAACAGATGCATTTCATCACAAGATGAACTGCACTGCGCCCGTCACCCTGAGACATACAGTTGTTAAAGGCCTGTTTGCACCTTGATTAGTGTAAATACAGCCACTAAGGCTGTATTTAGGTAAGCTGTTTAAGGCTAGGGATAAATAATATTAACAATATATCATCTGTAGGTAAGTGATGGTTTAGATGAACATAGTTGCAATCATAATGACTTTAGTTAAAGGTACCGAAAAAATTAAAACCTTAGAAATTGAAAATGTACAATGCGGTTCGCATATTAATTAGTCCTCCGCGGTACACTCGGTTATTTATTGAAATATAACTAAAACTTAGATATCCTATAGGTAAGCCGCACCACCGTCCACATAGTAATAAAAACACCAGGCGCCGGCTACATTAAGTAACGAAGAAGTTTAAAATCCCTCACACAGCATTTGGATACTTACAGTTCTAAAATCATATGTACTTTTTTCTACAGCAGAACATTCTACGGTTTAATTAAAATTATAATAATTCTTTAGTTCCAAAGAGGTTAAAAAGCGATAGGTAATTAATTACATACAGAGTAACTAACTCTAGAATGTACACAAAGTAAATCAAATGCGTTTGATTAAATCAAATATTCTATTAATTAGTGCGCAAGCAATAATCGCTAGATCGTAATGATGAGTTAATGACAATTATAAACATACCGGCGTTAATGTAATTCAATTATATGGTCGTGTGTGATACTCGAATGATCAAACGTGATTAGAGATACATTACGTCGCATCTATTAGAAGAAATTGCTCTACCGTAAATAAAACATGTAAAGCTTTGTTAGTATATATATTATGAGTCAAGACTGAGCGTTGATATATTCTAATACCTGAGCAATTTTATCGCAGGTCAGCCCAAATAATACAAACAGATAAAAGTTCTGCACATGTAAATTAAATTGGTTCTAGTAAAACTACCGTAGTTATGTTTTTGTTGCCAGAATAATTTGTAGCCTCAAACAAATACGGGTGTAATATTGAAATGGGTGCAAAGCTTAAATTATTTTTAGTAAAGAATTCCACGTTAACAATAAGAATAGTAAAAGTTATGTCGTATAAAAATTGATACTAAAATGTGTAGGAATACTTAATTATGCTTAGCAAATCCACTTAATATATACGAGAAGAGAACACAAAGTCTACAGGGAAATATATTATGTCCTTCATTTGTATGCTAAACTTTTTTTAATATCCGAGATACTGGTACCATGGGACAAAAATTTCGGAGATGACAAAGTGACAGCGAACAGATACTTGAAAATAACTTTATGAAATATAGGGTAAATTTAGCAACAGCAAAATGTATTGTAATTTTACACGTATAAGACATTTTTTATTTATCTTGTAATATGATAACTAAATATTCCGTGACTAGATACAACAACGACTCAAGATAGGTAAGCACTAAGTAACTGAGAAAAACACAAAATTTTGACGACATATTTTCTACTCAAGTATGGTAACCATGCCGTGCGATCAATGAGGCCCATAATGTATCAACACTATCACTGCTACTTACTATCTGTACTAAATATTAAATCATTATACTAGCTTCCACTAAGTTTCACCTGCCTAGAGTTTGGTTATATCGCGCTCAGTCGGGCGGGAACTACTCAGTATAATGTGGAAAAAACTAGCTCATACAATAATCCAGGTTGTAAACCATCCCCGTTACAAATTAAACTAAAATGTTTGAAGTCGTTTCAGCGTTGCGTAGTAACAACCATTCACTGACAAACTTTGACTTATATAACACTGGTATTAGTATTATATTGTGATTGTTTTATTCTAGCAGTATGAACTCTGAAACTGTATCAGGCTCATGGCAATACTAGCCCACTGTCATAATATCTCGGATAAGTTTTGGTTTCATAAATTAATTTGTTATTGATAAACAAAACATGGCGAATCGTGGATGCTATGGTACCTCTGCCTTTGGGTATATAAAGACTTAATAATGTTAAAAAAATATAATGCTTAATTAGAATTCAGGTTTACGCAAACTCCTGAATTTCGAGCGAGCAAACTAATACTAATACTTTAGACAGTAAGATTGTTTTTCTCAATCACTCAGTCCACATCTTGACGTTTTATATATACTCAATTAGCATCTATATGTATTAACGTACGCGCAATTATATTATACAAATTGGTACATATACAAGACACACAACTTGCTGTGTGAACTAACTCAAATACACATAATTAAGCGGCTGCCGGGTGGCTGATTGACTTGCTGGTGTAATTGTCTCTTGACGGATACATAATTATAATGTATCAATGCTATTAAACAATGTTGATTAAACAACTGTTCCAATTATAAATGTGTAAAGGCTGCACAGATTCCGGCTGACGAATCTTGGAATATTATATTCATATATTTCCAATTAGAAACCATACAGGCCATGAAGAGGTTCATCAAGTATATCGAATCAAAATAATTAGCATCGCGCTGTTCACTTTGACGTTTTGGTAAAGTATTGCTAAACGTAATATCAGCATGCCACTACTCGCGTCGACGTATTAGTAGGATCAGTACTCGTACGTAGTTTCTGTACGTAAGATGCACATTATGGCTATCATATTTGCGCTTAAGAGTAGAGTGCGCTTTCCATACAAACGTAGTTTTTACATTGAAGCGCTCGTAGCGAAGTTTACTTAGCTGTTCTCAACCGATCAGAAAAGTTAAGCAACGTCGCGCGCGGTCATGAGATGGATGGGTGACCGGAATTGACATTACTACTGAGCGCTTCCGTGCTTCGGAGGGCACGTTAAACCGTCGGTCCCGGTTGTTCTCTTAGGATGGCAGTCGTTATAGCATGGTGGTAGGGCATTTTGCGAATGCCCGCCTGGCTAGCTACCACCCTAAAGTAGAAAATCTGTCGCCAAGCACTTAACGTTGTGTTCCGGCAGCTGTCCTTGAGAGCCAGTACTTCTAGGTTAGCCTAAACAACATCTTCGACCACATACTCACTTACCATCAGGTGAGATAGTGGTCAAAGGCTAACCAATAAGGCAGTAAAAAAAGAACATTAAATACTGTATGCATTTTGAAAAGTTTTGTGAAATTTTGTATGCATATTGCTGAGCCTAATGCCTGTGCTTCTAGTTTTCCAGTTTTTCGATTTATTATTAACTTTATCCCTAATTTTCAAAATAACTATTCCCACACAAAACGATATTTTGAATTATTTTTGAAAATACTTAACTTTACGGAAATCTGGCAAACCAGAAGCATAGATATTGGGCTCAAAGACAAACATGCCATGTATCACCGAGTTTGAACACTAAGTATCTAAAATATGGCGAAACTACGTTTGTCCGGAAAGCGCCACGAGCACTCTAGCCTTAAGTGGTACCTAGCCGAATAGTAGCGGGACATACTACCAAAAAAAACCCAAGGCGGGTTGGCGCTATGCAGGCTGCCGGTCGCAATACTGATGTTAGCAAATCGTTGTATACTTTCTAGAGTAGGCAATAGTGTTTCTACCTCTCTTCGAAAATTAATTGCTCAGAATTGTAAACATGATTCACGCACACTGTTGTGTGAAAATCCAATTAGCGATGAGAACAATATCCCATCACCTGTGCTTTGTTCTTTTTGTAACGAGAACAAAAGGTGTTTATGTCAATGTTGGAAAGCTCTCGGGTTCACAATGTAGCCCTTTTAATTATAGCGTCAGGGATTGAAAGGCGATACGTCTTTATATTGCTTGTGGGGAATCTCTTTTTGTTTGGCCATTTCGATATTATATTATTAGATTCATTATATTATATATATTTTTCCTTTGTTATTTTTATTATATCAAAATGAAAAATGGTATGCTTTTTGAGCTAACTCAAATGGCGTTTTTTAGTATCTATATAATAAATAGATTCAGGCGTTACTTTGCGGAAATCCATATTTAATGATAACAAATATTTTTAAAACATTTTATGAAATATATATATTTTATTTTCTCGATCATGCGCTCGTGGAGTCACGACCTCCTGAAGATGCTTCGTGTAGAAGCGAAACGCGTCGAAATTCCTTCCGGTTTGGCTGCGTGGCGTTTTTGACATCACGTCGGCAGTTAACAGGAAAATTAGGCGGAATTGTCACTAGATATATTATTGTATTTTTTAAGTGTATTATTAAAAAATATTAATTTGATGTTTTCATAAAATATTTTTAAAATATTTGTTATTATTAGTACATATATTTTAAAGAAAATGATAATGTATTTACTAATATAATAAACTACGACAGAAAACAAATCTTTATATACATGATATATTGTTAGGTGATATGATGCCAATCAGCTTTATATTTTCGGCAACTAGTTCCATTACGTACAAAGGTATTTTTAAGGTGCCCACTCAGCCTCTAAACGGAGTCTAGACGGAGTCCCGAAATAAAATATTTGACTATTAACCCAAAGATTATATATAGAAAAATGACTGATGACTACGATCAATAATGACTAAAGAATTATTTATAAGTAATACACACATACACAAATACTCGGTTGCATAGAGAAGTACACAGAGGTGTCTAGAAACCCACGTTTAGCCACGTCGTGTTTTGGTCCCATATTAAAGGGGACGAGCCCTCTGCCATCTATTTACAAATTCCGGAATGTTACCTACACTACTCCTTCCTTTGTCAGAAAACTTAATAACTCTCTTACCCGAGAATCGAACCAAAGACCTCGGGATTCCAAGTGACTGTAAACACCACTCCCCCTTAAAAACAGGAACGTAAGTCTAATACTAATATATAAATGCACAGAAAATGTTGTTTATTTGCATCTACAAATGTAATAGAAATTTCACTTTGGGTGATCAACATTTTGTGTATCGTTCTGGTGGATAATACAACTGCGGATAATACAGACTCCAAAGCTCACTGACGTCAGGTACTGTCCGTCAAGTCTATTGTATTAGATTTACATAATGGACCCTTTAGTTTGAGTGATGAATTAAGCAGAGCGTTATAAGGACTGGTTACAATGAGTAGTATGTGAGAGGGTCCTTATATGGAGCTTGATAAATTAGCAACTCAAGTTACCGTATAGAAGTAGCTACATATTATAAATTCATAACTATTCTATGTCTCTATACACATATACACTTTTCTATATCACAAAATTGTCATCTTGAGTGTTTCGAACCCGGCTTTACGCACCGGGTGTCTTAACCACTCGGCCACCGTGACTAGCTGATACACATTTTGTGCTATAATGCATTACTTTAACCATCATAGGGGATGGTGCGTTCATTAACCAGCATAGTAGGTTTTATTTGATCACATGTTCTTATTCAAAGGTCGTTAGAATTATAAATAAATAGGTACCCGGCTGGGACTTGCGTTATATTTACCGGATATATTGTTATTTATTTATAATGGACAAAACTCGCTAGTTTTCTAAGTGAATTCGTTAGAATTCTTGGTGAGGAAATAAAAAGTGATATGGTCATGATTGGATTCAAAGTTTTGTTCGGAACGCATTTTGAGTTCTGCACTCGCTGTTCTGTGGACATGGTCTGTTCTGCGTCAAAGAGCAAACTTGGTTATACGAGTATTGACTTCACTTGTCAATTGATGGTCAGATACTTTTTGATAAAAGGATATCGCCCTTTAAAAACAGAGATTTTCATTTATTTTATAATATATTTCCTTTGGTTTGGTTTTGGGTTAGAGTCAAGTGTCCCGCTGTTTTTCTGTTAGGACCTCATAATAACCTCAAAGTAAATACGTGCGCTTTTACCTTGTTTGTGGGTTAACATGTGAAATAATTGTAATGGCACAGGTTGCGAGGTCTTTGCGTAAGTGGAATGCTCAGCTGATCCCTTTGAAACCTTGTGAATTTAGAGTGTAAGCTTGTTTAAACCGACGTATTTACCCCTGGTAGACCTTCACTCACTTGGACCTCGTTTTAACGGGCGGCACTTCACTTCATCTGGAGTACCTTAGTACTATTCACCAGTTGATAAACAACACGTTAGCAGGGTAGACTAATTATAATTATTACACAATTTTAAGTTATGATAATGATGTGTCAAGTTTTAAAATTTGAAAGAATTGTACTACTATTATTCCGTAAGTCGCAGCTGTAATAATCCTTCCTAGATATCTAGCTAAAAAAGAAAAGCATCGTTTCTCTATTGCATATAAATACCTAATTTGACAAAAACCCAACTCCGCAATTCAAACAAATTTGTATTTGTTTAATTACACAAGGTAGCGAGGTCTGCCCCGAGGGCAACGTCTAGGTCACACCGCTTGTTTCGCCACTGCGAAGAGAATGTATAATTTGGGCTTTTGTTTTGGTTTGACATCGGAAATGCTCGGTATTGTTAATGGTGCTGACGTGAACTGTTTATTCAAGTTGTTCATAATTCACCTTAATTTGTAGCGTTTATACAAATATGTAAGTCAAGTTGGTTGTTCTAACCAGCACAAACTAAATACTTAAAATATATGAAAAAAAATATATTATATATTATAATAACTAACGTGATTTTCACTCATTTTAGTAAATAATACGGGATGACTCACGTGGATAAGTCAGATAGCTCCGACTATAGTTTCAACCACATTCGGTGGTCTTTTTCAAGGAGAGCTCGGGACGTCCGCGCGATGTCTCGCTGTGCCAAGCGAGACGTCAACGCGGGCGTCCCGAGCTATCTAACTTATTCACGTGAGTTATCCCTATATTATTTACCAAAATGAATATTGTATATTTTTATGGTGTAGTAAACCTGAAAAAAAATACTTATACCTACTCAAATTGTCTTACGGATTAGTCATGTTTTCAATCATCAAATCATCAAAGCAAACACGATCTGAGATTATGACAAGTCGCCGTTGAACTGTAAAACGATGAGCATCCAACCCTTAATTTCCATCCGCATCAGAATGACGACAAAGCCGCGTATTTATAAGTTTAACCTTATTCTAACATTATACACTATGCAGAGTACCAACCTCTACCTGCTCATTTATAATTCACGATTCCCCAAATTCAGGAAAATTATGAAATCTAGTTAGAGAACATCATAAATTTCAATCAGAAGCAAATTAAATTATGAATCCATCTTAATGAAAGCTGTCAGTTTGACGAAATAAATCGAAACTCTAAATAAAACATAATGGCCTACATTAGAATAAATTTGCAGATGCCACCGGTACAAGGGGTGGTGGGGGAAGGAGAGAGGAGTTGTTGCTGGAAAGAGGGATTCCCTTTTCTCATTTACACAAGCACATCTTACTCTCAATAGATTATTTCATATTTTTAATCTAGGAATCGGCAATCGGACTTTACTAAATTACACTAATAGGTAGAAAATATGTCATTAAGTACCCTAAAGGGATGCCTTGCTAACTTTAGCATGCTATTACTCTTCATTTACTACAATCATCTCCTATTTAAATATTGATTTGAATATATTTATCACAACAACTCCGGGATGTTTTAATAATTTTCTGTACATATTATTCTAGAATTAAATTTACATGGCAGTTAAATGTATAAAAGTATTTACCTTATTATTCATTAATTTTCTTTTGCAATAAGAGAGAAATGTGTAAAATGGTAATTATGTAAATTGTATGTATTCCTAGTATTGAAAAGGACGGCTTCTTGAAAAGGAATTAAGTACTTTACGATTTATTTTATTAACTATCTTGAAATATTACATGTAAAGCTTGGACCTATAGTAGGTTTGAGGATTTGTGGACATCAGCCCATTGTATAATCACTTGTACCAACTTTTATAGATGTTATGTTTTAATTATTTTAGATTTTTGAATGAACAGGTCAACTAACAAGCTTATTTTACTGTGGATATTTTGCCTTACATATACATACTTAGTTACATACAAGGTAGACATTAGATTTAGGTTAAGCCGATACAAAAGAACCATGTTATTGTAAAAAAGGAAAAACGTAACGAAACCTGCACTATATAATTTCGTTTTGTAGAAAAATTGTGACTCATATAATGTAGTAACAAACATAAACAAGCTTACCTTTCTCTCTGAAATTTGAGAGAGTGGAGACGCTGCGGCAACTTCTGCCGGAAGGTCCACAGATGCAGCTGGTCGTCTGCCGTGGCGGTGACCAGCGCACCCTCGTTGATGAGAAACTTGGCGTGCAGCACCGCCTCTCCAGCCTCGTGCCGGACGTGCGCGTCCACTCCAGGTCCCCCTAGTCTGTACACGTGGAGTGAAGGAGCATATTTGTGTACCACATTGGAAAGATCAAGTAGTATAACAGTGCTACGCACTGATCAACAGACATATTTGTTAAAAACCTGGGAGTTAACAATATGATGTAATATGTTTATCTTGTCGTTTGTGAGCGATTACAAATTGTACCGACCCCTTAAGAATGGGATATGAGGAATAAGATAATTTATGATATTACAACCAATTTAATACATTTTGCAACTAAATATATGTATAATGTGCTGTTGTCATCTGAACTATCATGGTAGCGACGCGACGTCGTCATATCCGACCTCAGGTGCAGCGATATCTATATTGAATGTGAAATTTATCTACTATAACTATATTCCTATTTTACTATTGTGCAAAACCGATTTCTTATAACTCATAATGTGACACCTAGGCAAATACTAGTCTACTAGTCTTTACACAAACGAAAATACTACAATTTACACAGCATTCTCCAAAGGCAACATTTGCTACGTAATATAACTGCAACGTGCTTCTGAAGCTTAAATACTTAAACATTACTTTGTCATAAAATACTTGAATTGAAATACAAACAAGAAAATGTTACATCAGCTCTCTAAGCTGACGTACGTCTACGTTATTTAAGTTAAAACTTTACGTACATTTTATATAAAGAAGAAACAGCAATAATTAAATAACAGTTTAAATTTTAAAATAAATGTTGTAACCACATAACACTGGAGCTCTAAAGTCTAGTACAACAAAACAGGTGTAGTGCACTGTAAAAATATCTTCTCACCGAATACGATTTTATGAATACTCAATATGGACTAAACAATAGATACAACTGAAACTAATTGAAAATTGTCTCGAGAAGTAGTGAAAACAAGCTCTCAATAAATTGTATAGTAATTTACTTTGTGTACATTTTATCCAGCACCTACGATACAATAAATGTCGCAGCACTCACTCATACGCTTACCGATATATGAACAAAAGATAGCCAGCAAGAATCTAATAACTAAGCCTTAAGTAACCAGGCAAATCGCTTATTAAGGAAAAGATCCCGGGTGATGGCTCAGAGGCAGTAAACACTTTGTACTGCAATCCGCATTACGCAACACCTGAAAGTTACGGTTAATTCTTCGTCCTATTCGGTATAATACTTATTCTGTACGATATTTATTAATAAATATAGAAAATACAAGACACGACAACACAACATTTCGGGATAAGGCCGTTCTTCTAACATTCCTCGATGATTTCAACTTGTGTCTGTATTACACGAGTTTATTTGGTTGTGTTCTACGAATAATATTTATTCGTAGGTTGTGTTGAATGAAGAGCAGACAGAATTCAGAGCGCATAGTGCACACAAAACTGTCATCGGCTGAGTTACGGTCGGTTTTAATGTCGCAAAGTGTGTCACAACACATATGAGCTTTTGTTTACAGGCAAATCCATATAAAATGTTACTACACAAAGATGAATATTTATTACAACACGTGTACGTGTATAGGATATTAGATCCAAGTTTTCTCATAGCTTAATGTCCAACCTTAATGTATTAATGTGCTTAATGTGACACCTCAAACAAATATTTTAAATGTGATAATGTACTTGTCACTGTGTTTTCGCAGCAACGGATCGAGAAACCTTAGCTTGCAGATAATTGAAGGGCCAGAAAGTTACATAAGAAACTTCTTATCCCGACTCACGAATAGGTTAAAGTATAGCTTTACCTGATTCCATGCTATCTAATCTTTTGGCAAGTATATAAAGTCGTGTATAAAGTAGTAATCATGCTAAATACCACCTAGTAGCACTCAGCAGGAAAATAAATACTGCGAGAGAGAAAACTTTGAGATCTTGTTGTAATGAGAAAAAGACTATTTGAGAAGTATTTGAGACCTAGCGAGCAGAATACCATACAATCCAACGTAGTGTTAAATTTTATTTTAAGGGTTGGCGGTTTGTTGTGTATGGTTTTTCATGCAATAAGCCAATCATTATTTTTGATTAATAGAGATATAGTTACAGGCAGGGTTGGATTCATAAAATTGAAATTAAAATTATACCACGTTTAACGTTACATATTTTTTTATATCGTATGTTACCTTTAGCTTTCAGCGTTTTTTTTGTTTTTAATCTAAATAATAATGCATTCGTCAACCGTAAATAACATTTTGTTTTATTAATTTGCGCCAAAACATGCATGAAATCCAGGCATATGTAATCAAGTTCAGGCAAATACTTGATAGTTGCAAGGCAAATAAGACTTCGATCTCGGCTAATTCGTCAATCCGAACTTGTTACTTAGAAATGCCACGACGTAAAATGTTATCAACGGCATTAATACTATGCTGTTATTAGATTTACTTTCCCTTACAGTACCCATCGCAAAAAAGTAATATAAAAGTATAATAGTGTCAATACAACTCGCTCCGAGTTGCAAGTTTATTTCTCAATTAAGTTTTCTCCAAGTTAACTTTGCTGAATACTCTTTCACAATCAACATTTGCGTGAGGTAAAACCATGCAATTAAATTTGCCAATTTATGAAAATAATCTTTTTTAGATTATCACACCAAGCGCTTAACTTCGCCCTCCCCGATATTACTTTATAGGGTATTATTTTTTTTAATCTATTAAAAAGTAAATAGGGATCACCTATATAAGTCGGTCGATCTGAATATAAAATTATGGTATTTTCGCGTAGTATAGTGACAGTCCTATACGACATACTACACACCATGAAATAATGGTACAAATAGTATAATTACTATGAAATTACTCAGTAATTACCGAGGTAGAGCAATAATTAGATACGGGTGAAATCACTCACATAAGTTTATTTCAGATAATAAGAGAAATAGATAATAAGAAGAATATCATTACATGCTAGCAAAATGGATTTCTAAATTTGTTTGTACTTTGTGAACAAAAGTTTCAAGCAACTCGCTATTAAAATTCAGAACATCAATCACAGGGACACCCGTCCTATACCATTATTTTAGAAACACCTAAACAATCCTCCTAAGACAGCTCAGATAAATGAGTTATTTGTTCCAACACTTCTGTTACATCGCAGAGATTGAAAAGTAATTTATACCTTTAAGGCACCGCAAACAAGGAATTTATCTTCATGGTCGACGTCCATTGAATTAATCACGCCTCGGCTGTCATAACAGACTTGTTTACTAAGATAATTAATCAGTACGAAATAATTATTGGAAGGTTTTCACAAATTTACAATTGTTTTGTCAATTTTCAGTCGCAGGGGAGGGGCAAGAGTAAAATATCTCAGAGTACCTCACGAGGTGACCTGATGAGTTAATTTAAGAAGTACCATGATTTGAATGACAAATTTCTAGTGCCCAATACTTATCAAGTATATTTCAATAGTAATCTTTGCACTCTTTAGTCACTTGCTGCTGTAGGAGTAATCAAGTCTGAGATATCCCAGCTACCATTCTCGTGGGTGGACAGGAATGCGTTAAAATTATTTTTCACACAAAAAACTGGCACATTAAAATAAAGACTATGACAATTTTGGAAATGTTTTATCTAAACTTTATTAATATTATTACATCTACGTTACCTATTTGTCGAGATAATTGAACGTGTCAAAATTGAAATTTAACTAATAATTTAAATTATGATTGTAAAAGTTATCCAGGCGACAAGCAGTCATCAAATAAGAAGTGCTGACGCAGTATCTTAGATATAAAAATTATATCTTACTACAGAGGGAAACAAAATAAAAATGACAACAGAATTTCATCAAAAAATAAAGTCACGATGGAGAACGTGAACAAAAATCACATTCTTGTCGCGCCATCTGTCATCGTTAGAAATGGCGGGAAAATAAAACCTTTATTTTGTAGCAGGAAAATTTTCAGTTATTTTTCGCTGACTTCCTTTTAAATTTTTTCGTTATATAGAAGAAGTACTAATATTTGCTCAAGACAGCAAGAAACGTTAAAATTAAATCTAGGTGGGGCGTAATCATGGGAAATATTTTAAACAAGATACACCATGTAAATTACATCATTCGAGTATCTTATTATGTGTAAATGGCCGAATAGTTTTTACGTAGGTAATAAAATGTCACTACACCTGTAATATATTAATGCCAGTATCGCAACATCCCCTGAGAGCCAAAAAAAAGTTAATTTACATAAGTATACATGTTACGGGCAATCTGTATAATTCAGGTATTCTATACAATACCTAGGCAATGTATAGAACACCTGGGGCGTCCAGGCAATGTATGAAATATTATGAATATTCCTGTCCACTACATACTTTACATAAGCAATGAATACAATTCCTAACGATTGTATAGAATAACTGGCAATGTGTAAAATAAATAAATTTGGTCTATATTTATCAATGTTAACAAGCCTACAAAATGACGAGCGAAGCGCTCGTAACGAAGTTTACTTAGCTGTTCTCAACCGATCAGCAAAGTTAAGCAACGTCGCGCGCGGTCATGAGTTGGATGGGTGACCGCTAGTGACATTACTACTGAGCGTTTCCGTGCTTCGGAGGGCACGTTAAGCGGTCGGTCCCGGTTGTTGTCTTAGGATGGCAGTCGTTATAGCATGGTGGTAGGGCATTTTGCGAATGCCCGCCTGGCTAGCTACCACCCTCAAGTAGAAAATCTGTCGCCAAGCACCTAACGGTGTGTTCCGGCAGCTGTCCTTGAGAGCCAGTACTTCTAGGTTAGCCTGAACAACATCTTCGACCACATCGTCACTTACCATCAGGTAAGATAGTGGTCAAAGGATAAAAAAGATAGTAATAAAACCTATCAGGCATAAAAAAAAAAAAAAAAACATGTACTGTTAATGAAAATAAACTTTATTAAAATTAACAATGAGGGTACTCCTTAAAAATAATCTTTACGTAAAGGGTACCTAAAAGAGTCTTTCTATTACTACAATAAAATTAACGTGAAACTTAGTAACCTAAACATTGTTGCCTACCGCCTGCACGTCCTTCTATGCTTTTGTCTTCTACATACATTAACGGATGTATATTCGGTATTGTATATAACACCTCGGCAAAGTATAAAATAAACAATATGTCATACATTACCTACACGTTTTAGGTACCTATTCTAAACATTACCTAGGTGTTGTATAGAGTACCGGATTACACATATTTCCGATAACATACACATAACAACTTAAACACTTAAAATTAAATCGGCTTTTACAGTATTTTTTTGATAACGGAATTCTAGTTCCCTAAGTAGTATGGTTTTCTGAAATAGACCCCGTAACGAAAATAGCCTTAAACTAACTATGGATCCCCATTTATATAATATGTATCTGAATAAACATACACTTTATGTCACCAATCATAACTACTTGGTTGCCAATAAATACTTTTTTTTTTTATTCATGATACGTTAGCCTTTGACCACTATATCACCTGATGGTAAGTGATGATGTGGTCGAAGATGTTGTGCAGGCTAACCTAGAAGTACTGGCTCTCAAGGCCAGCTGCCAAAACACGCCGATAGGTGCTTGGCGACAGATTTTTCTACTGGAGGTACCACCCTCCTCCTAGCCAGGCGGGCATTCGCAAAACACCCTACGACTATCCAAGATTTCACTCGGAACAGGACGGTATTCTGGGGTTGCAGGTACAAGTCCCGCTGGAATTTTTATCCATCCATAATAATTTCTATGTTGTAGCTTATCATGCTCCTTAAAATAATACTTGTCAGATTCTTCATGAGTTTACGAACATGTACTTCACTTTTGCTAAATGCTACATTGAATTGTCGGACTTTCAACAGACAGTTCGACAAAAGTGAAGCCAAAGCAAGCTATAATTATTTTAGTTACGAAATTTACTATGTTGTTTGTTAATTACAGCAACTACCTAGCACGAAATTTCTCTATATAATAATCTACAAAGGTATCCTGAAACATTATGAAAGGGCCTTGTACTTACCAAAGTTAAAACAACATTACCAAAGTTATTGTCTTAGAAGATTATACAAACGACAAACTTATTCATATCGCAAACAAAGCGAACACACAAATCTAAGGAACGGCCTGTAACGGCGAACGGAACAACGGGCAAACAAAATAACGGGCAACGGGCAAAAGTTCGCGGCGCTCACAAACTTGTGTTTTAATTCAAAAAGACTCCATTTAAAGTTATTAATTGTTGGGACTGGGGCTGTCTCCCTGTAAGGTGATATCTGTTTGTTCTATTGTACCTTTTGGAGAGAGATTCCATTTTTATAATGGTATTTTTTTAAGATTGTGCGGAATAAATGTATGTTTAAATTACACTTTTGGGTTTGATCGCGATGACCCCGCTTCTTCAGTCAGCTCGTGATCACGAGTTGTGCAACTCGTCAAGGTTAATCAAAAAGTTCCACTCTAATCCACATTAATGGATTAGATTCCCTATTTTTTCCACTCTAAAACATTACCTGGATAAAATTATATTACGATAATTTGTGCGCGATAATCACTGAAAGTATAATTTAAATATTTTATTTTATGGTTGATGCAAATTAGACGCAGTATTATGGTGCTAACACTATTATACAAGCATATCGTAGTATTATAATAATCTTTGACTAAACAAAAGCTACAACATGACACTGCAGGCACTAGATAAAGGCCTATATAAGTTATATGCTAGATGCCGTGAAACTAAAGAATAGAAAAGAGTGCATCAATACGTAATCAACATATTATGTATTATACGCGCGTAATAATATGCCCTTATTACAGCTGTCAGAACAAATTGTATACTTAGCGACATATTTTCATTTGAAACCTCAAGTAGAAAAGCTAGCCAGCCAGTCGAGCATTGCCCTTCTACCATGCAGTGGAGCTAAAGCAGCCGGCAGGGATCAAACCATCGATCTGCGGCACATATCTTCACGCAGTCCATTCATACGTTCTTACGTCTTCTTATATCTGTCCTTACGCAATAGTTTCTGGATATAACTCTAGGTTAGCCTGAACAACATCTCCGACCACATCATCATTTACCATCAGGTGAGATAGTGGTCAAAGGCTAACCTATCAGACATAATTATCCGAACTCGTACTTGCCCCGTATACCACGCCCAGCTATTACTCTTATAATTTTCCGTCGTTGGTGCTCACACAAGCTCCCTCTGTAATATGCGGAATGCATAATCTTGTCCATTATTGTCAGACCACATTTTAACATTTACACCACAGCCATATGCACTTGTCGATAGGGAAAGGATATATTTATTTTGATATATAGATATTTTTGGTCAGTTAACATAAACGTATTAATCCATCAGGGTAGCTTCGATAGCATTTAAAATTTGAACTCTTATTTCAGAAAAAGGTGTAACAATTGCGAAAGGACGCTCAACCGCAGGTGGGGTTCCCTAAGGGCAATCAGAAAATATCTAAATTAAATAAGTCCCTAGTCTGTCCTAAAACAAGTCCGTGCCTGCGGCAAAGTGTTTAATGAGAAAGGGCAGGTAATTACGCACCCAGAGGTGATTTAATAAAAGACCTTCGTTTTCTTATGTAAATACCTGACTTCTACGTTAAATGACTTACAATTCAGCAAGTGGACAGAGCCGAGAGACGGCTGCGAAGAACGTTATGTTGTTTTAAGGATAGTAACTGTACAGTAGTTTGATTGCTTAAATTAATTAGAACTTCATTTCAATTCTGTTGAACTTCAGAGTTGGTCGACAAGCCATCTTACTTATGTTAATAGAAATGTAGTAGTATAATAATAACGAATAAAATAACCAAGTACTCGACTGTATGACAATCGACACTAACTGACACTACTGGGTTATTATATATATTTTTGAAGCGCTCGTAGCAAAGTTAGCTTAGCTGTTCTTAGCAGATCAGCTGCTAAGAACAGCTAAGCTAAGCAACGTCCGCCGCGGTCATGAGTTAGATGGGTGACCGCTAGTGACATTACTACTGAGCGCTTCCGTGCTTCGGTGGACACGTAAAGCCGTCGGTCCCGGTTGTCGTCTTTGGATGGCAGTCGTTATAACAAAGTGGTAGGGCATTCTGCGAATGCCCACCTTGCTAGTTACCACCCTCAAGTAGAAAATCTGTCGCCAAGGACCGAACGATGTGTTCCGGCAACTTTCCTTGAGGGCCAATAAATCTAGGTAACACAGTTTTAAATATAATGAGTTGCAATGAACTCTACAGTGTGTAAAATTATGTGAGCAACTAGCAGAAATTTAGGATATATGACCAAAATAAACAAAACTCCTTACATAAATACTTCAGCAAAATGTAATTCGAATAGGTCTTATCCAAAATTTCAAATCATTTTATCGAGCACACAACCCTGTTCTATTGAATATAATTAAAAAGTTAGAAAACTGATGTCAACAATCAACAAGTTAGTCAGTTGAATTACTTTTTAATGAATGTTAGGACAATCGCGCCCCCAATAACTTGGTTCAGTGAAGCGAGCTGATGAAAGCACTTTTGAAGACTTTTTCCTTTGTCCATAAATCAGGAAGTTTTCTCGTAACTCGTGAATTATAAATTTTCCAAGGGGTAAAGCGAACCGGATTATTGTCATAAGCCTTTTGAAACAAAAAAAGCATTTTGGTTTTCGATATTACTTTTAAGTTCGTATTGTGAAAAGTGTTAAGAATCGGACATAGTCTCACAATATGTTCTTTATATTACATATGTTATTGTGGCGGAACAAGCCGATGCCCACCTGATGTTAAGTGGACTAACATCTGCCTATAACAGATGCATTTCATCAACGACGAATTCCACTGCGCCCATCACAGTGAGACGTACAGTTGTTAGGTCTCATGTGTCTGTAATTTTACTGGCTCTCAAGGACAGCTGCCGGAACACACCGTTAGGTGCTTGCCGACAGATTTTCTACTTAAAGTGATTTTCTACTTGAAAGTGCCTGGCCACCCGGTCGCTAGCCAGGCGGGCATTCGCAAAAAGCCCTTCCACCATGCACATATTTCTAATACATTCACATTCTTGTATATTTCTTAGTCGTAGATACAGAAATGGTTTAACCTTATAAATGACATTGTCGCGGGATAGCTTGGCCTTTGATCACTATCTCACCTGAAGGTAGGTGATGATGTGGTCGTAGATGTTGTTCAGGCCAACCTAGAATTATTAGCTCTCAAGGACAGCTGCCGGAACATGCAGTAAGGTGCTTGACGACAGATTTTCTACTTGAGGGTGGAAGCTAGCCAGGCGGACATTCGCAAAATGCCCTACCACCATGCTATAACGACTTCCATCCTAAGACAACAACCGGGACCGACGGCTTAACGTGCCCTCCGAAGCACGGAAGCGCTCAATAGTAATGTCACTAGCGGACACACATCCAACTCATGACCGCGGCGGACGTTGCTTAACTTTGCTGAACATTTTTAAGAATAGCTAAGCAAACTTGGCTACGAGCGCTTCATCGAGCGTTTGCTAATGGGATGTACCAATGGTAAACGCCATTATTATTTTTAAGATTTTAATAAATACTATGAGGTATTGGTTTTGGTAATTGATAAATGAATAAAAAAAAAACAAAAACCATTAAGGCTCCAGTAAGTCAGTAATAAACTTCACGAGGCCACTTCAACTTTCGTTCGAATTTATTTTTTCAATTTATATTCAACCCAAAATACGGTTAAGCGTATTAATTAAAGGCATAAAATATTAAAAGGAAAGACTTCCCCTAAGAAAAGATTCTAAGAAAGTTACTTTCGAGGAAGGAAAACCTCTTTGACAGCCGATTTTGGATATTGAATATTAAATATTGGCTGTTTGTCGAGTTTGGCTTTTAATACGAAGTTTTTGGAGCGTATGATCTCTCAGGAGAAACGACAGTACCTTCAAACCTTAAATTGTTATGTAAATGAAGGATATTTATGAAGGGTTTATTAATGTATGGCTATCCTTTCGTGGTAATACAATAGAAAAGTTGCAATCAGCTAGATATATTTTGTTTCCAATAGAAAACGATCCTTTTGTGCACAGTTGCTAACTCCAGGCTGCTTCTGAAAATGTATTTGGCAGAAAATCCCAATAACTGTTCATCCCGGGGCTCAAACCATGAGATAAGATTGCAAAGCAATTAACCCATGCGTATCATAGATAATGAGAACAATATAATTTAATTAAAAAATCCACGCGGATGCCAAAGGGTTAATTTGATGGTCTACTTTACAACTAGTCTATAACGACTAGTCTACAAAATAAAAACATCGTTTACCATATTTTATATTACACCTGGGTAATATTTTTTGCTCATTGATACACTGAGCTCACACTTTCATGATCCGCTTTGCACAACTTATTTCCTTTATTTCAGGGTTCCTTTTTTAAATTTATATACTAAGCACCGGTAGATTCGTCGTGAGCTCGAAAGTTTAGACATCGTAGTTAGATATATGGCGCATCAAATATCTACTGTGGCTTAGATTTTTCGAGGATGTCATTATTAAATATGGCGTCAGTTAAGTTAAAACAGTTCTCTTTATACAGCGGAGTTTACTATATATTAACTTATTTTAAAATTGCGTAATAGAAGTTTGATATATTAACGTTTTCTAAGAAAGAACCACAATCGAATTAATATACCTAGCAATAATTGTAAAATATATACCTACATATTCAAGGAAAACTGTACTTGAGCAAACAAAAGGCAGTTAGGCGTTATTATAAGTACAATAAATCGGTAAAATCAGATAAAAATATCGAAAATCGCTCGGAGATTATCCGTAAAAGTCACGTACAAAAGAAATTCTTATCTACCTTACATTTATGTTAAGATTCTCCGGTATCGTATTCTTCTGAATAAAAATATCTAATCCATTTGAATATTTTACCAATATATTAAAGAAAGTTGGTGTTTTTTTTGTTATGCTTAAAATATCAGAATATTTGTTATATTTCTCAGATAATGAAGATGTATTCGCTCTTTTATTGGAATGGAACTGAAACTGTAGCATTATTCACTATATTCTACTTATATATACTACTATTTCTTCTTATTGTTTGAGAAAAAAATGGGTTTTAGTCGAGTCTAATCATTTCCTATTGCCATATACAGGTCAGGGCTCCCTCCAACCACCAAAGCCAAAAGTCAAAGTCAAATTTTATATCGAAACATTCTAAATAATACTGCCACGATCAGCGAAAAAAAGGAAGGAGCCACTGAGAAACCGGGAAAAATATTCGGGGCCGTATATCTAAAATACAATATGTTAACATTACATAGGTCAGACAGGCGATAGCTTGACAGAGGCGGCATGGTCCAAACATTTTTGTCGTTTAAGTAATCACAAACTGTGTAGTAGGATTTCTTAATCAGAATTTTTTCTTCAACTTGAATTTTTCTTCTGTGAGTGTTCGTTGTAATATCTTAACATACCTTTATTATAGAACCGTACATTATTAACTAAGAAGGACCTTTTATTTGTCTTTGCTAATCTAAAACCTGGCACCAATGTTTATTCTTTATTCCTAGTATTGTAATCGTGATTGTCACTCTTTAATTTAAATTTACTAAAATTTATCACCAAACTGCGATTGAAAATTTCTTTTCATCAAAAAACCCAACGAGGTCTTACTCAACCAATGTGAATTGCTCACTCGACTAACGTTGAAAACTTGACTATTAATCCCCAAAAACAGTCTAGGACCTTAACTGTGTTATTAATTTTCTTGCCCTTCTTCTTTCCAGGTGTTTGCATCTGAGGATAATATCCCAGAAATAAACACGAGTGAACGAGACACGAGTAAATTAAAAATCCGTTTCAATTTTAACTTCATCATCGTCAAGGTAACAATTTTAATTAACGTACAACTCTTGTTCAGTATCTGAAAAGCTGCGAGAGGAATTCAAAGAGGCACTCGAACAAAGTCACGACTTGCTGAACATCGGAGCGATTCGCTAGAAACGTATGAAACATTATTGTAAATAGGAGTAGCTGAGAAGTAATACGAGTGGAGATACAATTTCAAAGTGGAGAGTTCGCATCAAAGCGTCTTTGAGCGTTCCTTTCTCGAGCACTACACATAGACGCAGTATTGAATATAGGTCAGTTTTGGATCAAACATGCTAAAAATGCGTATAATAAAAAAACAGAATAAGATATTAGAAAATAAAAACGAATATGGACGGAATGAGCATGCTAAAGAGATAATTATGTTAAGGTCGTAGTTAGTGGTTTCTGCCTACTCCTCCGCGAAAATGAAATGACGTTAAGTAGGTAAGCAAAATCATACTCAATGGAAAATACGTATTATAAATACCGACCCTCAGCAAATGGGACCAGTCTAGAAAGAAAAAGAAGATATCGGAAAAATCTTTAGGTATACGAGTAAGTACTGTCAATGTATGGTGATTAATGGCGTCTCTTTACATTCTGCCAATGATAAGTGTTCACAAATAAACTTTATTACAGTCTTATTTACGCATAAATATTACAGTGTCAATATATATTTTGATAAAATATTTATAATTCACAACGATTTTAAAGATAAAAATTGTGTTGAGTTCCTTTTCCAATCAGGAGGCAATCATATTATATAAAAAACGCAGTTCAGGTCACTGACCACGGGTAGGGTACCCAAAAGGCTGGCGACATGGACCCGTTGAATGGCAATATTAATTATCTGGCCGAGGTAAGCGCCAGCCCTTTGGTTGTTTGCCTTTTTGTATCATCCGTATTGACCAATCTTTATATAAGACCTCAAGTTTCTACTCCAAAACGCAGAAATCCCCGATACTTTCATTTTTCCGTTTTGAAAAAGTTCTTATATGTTAGCCCTATGTATAAAATATTAAACCTAAAATAAGTACTCGTAATAGTACAATATATAAAGAAAAGCTAAGCAACTGTCACATTAATACATGTATACAACCGTCCGCAAACAAGTGTTCGGTGCCTCCCCGGTGCGAAGACGTGCACAAAGGAATATTGGATACAGCCAGCTCGGATTGAAACCAGTACAATTAACTGTGTGATGGAGAAACAAGAATTAATTTGCTTCGGTTGTGCGAGAGCATAGGTTTTAAGCCAATTACGAGGCACTGCTCGGGGCCCAATTACTCGTAGATTCTACTTTGATGTCATATTTGCTGAAATATCAGAATAACAAACGTTCTTTTCGTTTTCTATTTATCTCGGTATTTTAAGGGTCTTTCGCAATAACACAAGACATCAATTTATCTGGGTCTGGTCTTTCGCAATAACATTACGAGACGAGTAAGACAGTGGTGTTACTCGTGTATATATATAGTTATGCGTGTCACCAGGAAGGGTAGGTAAATACATATTTCCACTTGCTACGATCCTATGGGAAACTGCTCTTGTTTAAGCCCACCTGGCGCACGTTTTTTTTATTGATCACGAAAATGAGCCAATCTTAAGTATAATAAGAACAAAGAATTGCCAAGAACTTACAAAAATAAAGCCCGCTTAGTGCGAGTCGTACTCATATCGAAGTTTCAACACCAAAACACAATATATCTGTCGCAAGTCTTAAAAAATTTTCTGTTTGTTTATTTTTATCTGGACCATTTATATTATTATTGTTATACATTAAGTAATCAACCTCATTTTGACGCTAGCATTTAATATTTAATACAAATAAGGTTAAATAAAACATGTCACTTGCATGGATAGCCCTCAATTGTTTTGGTTAATAAATAGTTATTGTGTGTGGGTCTCGTAAGAGGCGACTAAGGGTAAAATAGTAGAAGGTGGGCAGCAGTACCTTCTAAACAATAGTATAAAGATAATAATCTTACACAGCGATCCCCAAAACGCCTGCCAAGCTTGGGGAAAATAGGTTAACCCCCCCATAACGGATGAGGCTGTGTGGATAATCAGGCTGATATAGAAGTTTAGTTAGACAGTAACATTATTGTTATTTTTTACTATCTGCATATAATACCATATGTTGTAATTGCGAATGGCAAAGGCAAGACCAGCAGTATTTTACCCGGCTATACTTACGAGTATCGTATCACCGTTTAAAAGATATGCTCCGTTATAGGTACGCTGCATGGACGGACGTACAGTGTAGGGTTAGTAATAATGTGTCGGTTTCTCTGTACTGTACTGTATCAGCCGGATCGTCCACTGCTGAACACAGCCTCCTTTATTAAGGGGGTATTTGCCATGATCCCTACGCTTGGCAGCCGGCTTGGGGATCGCAGTGTAATATAGTAGTTCTTTAGAAGGCGCTGCTGCTCACCTTCCAGTATAATTATTCCCTTAGTCGCCTTTTACGACACCCACGGGATGATATGGGGAGGTGAAATTCTAACCCGGCACCCCACGAAAAATGATGAATGAATGAAAATACGTATGTCGGTTTCTCATACGTATCAAAAATACACTCAAATTATTATTATTTATTTTTTCAGTGTAATAACAAATAATATATGTCGTAAAAAATCTCATACGCGTATAAAACAAAAAAAACCTAAAGCAAATGAAAATTCAGTAGCATTTAAAGAAATAAACAATGCCATTTGAACCTATTTGAATTAGAAAGCAGTAGAAAAGAAGGTAGATAGTAAACGGAAGCCTCAGGCAGGTGGCGTCTGATAATGATCATTTGTTTACGTCAGTGCGACGGTGACAAGATTGCGCAGTGGCTTTTATTGTGCTGGCAGCCATCCAGGAATGGCTCATGCTCTATCGTCCTACCACCTGCATATAATATGTGCATGTAAATAACTATTTTCCTTGTTTCAGTTTACAACACCTACCACGTTCTCTGCTGGACGTCTAAGTTTCAAACATCAAAATAATTATTATCCAAATTAATCATGACATGTAGGCCGCGTCCCCCGACTATAAAACACCTAAACATTTCTTGTGATAAGTAGGTGTTCACACATCTCTGTTTACCATTTCAAGGTGACAAGTGTGTTTAACTAACTCTTTTTTATTCATAGATTATTTATGTTTTCGAAGTAATAAAAGTAATATTTTTATCCAGAAATATACTTGAGTTGAGTACATAAATAACATTGTATTCTTAAAATTACATTACCTAAGCAGTGTTCACAATGGGTCCCAAAATAGGCTTAGCCTGTATCTTGGGTGCTCAATAATGTCAACTATATTTGTAATTAATATTGCGAATAAAGTTTTTAAGTACATAAACAAAAACATAAAATAAAATTAAGAGATGAGAGATTAATCCAACATATACTCTTGTGAGCCTTTAAAAATTTAACATAAAATATAATTTGATGACTTCAAGTACTCGATTCAAACTATTAATAATATTATATGTGTAAAAATATAAAGTAAAACGCTTCTATTATTCCTCATATATTATTAAATTAATGTAGTCATTTTATTCTGTGATGTAGTGTCCTTTTTAGTCTGTGATGTGGGCTAGATTGTATAATAGTTGAAAAAAAACCGGCCAAGTGCGAGTGGAACTCGCGCACGTAGGGTTCCGTAACTAAATATTCTGTGAATAGTTAAAGCGTCTACCTGTCACCGTCATTAGTATCGAGCAAGAAACGGTAAAAAAATCAAATTTGTTGTATGCGAACGGACAGCGAAGTCGCAGTAATTATTACCTATTACTGAAACTTCGCTGTCCGTCCGTCCGTCCGTCCGTCCGTCTGTCACCAGGCTCTCAAGAACGGTGATAGCTAGACAGTTGAAATTTTCACAGATGATGTATTTCTATTGCTGCTATAACAACAAATCAAAAAATAAAATATATATTTAAAGGGGCTCGCATACAACAAATTTGTTTTTTTCACCGTTTTTAACTTTTGGGTACGGAACCCTAAAAAGTAACGTTCTCACATGCCTGCACAATTTCATTTGAAAAAGGTTTCCAGTCTCTGAAAATATAATCATAAACAACAATATAACAAATATAACATTTATATGACATAGATCTCACGTCAAAATAACTTATCAAATTTAAGCGTCTACGACGCTCTCATATAGGTCAATTACAAATTTTAATATTGAAATATTACATGTTTAGTGCCACTGCGAGAAGAGCGGGCAAAACCTTACCAATTCCCAATAGTTAAACTAAGACACTTGTCCAAGTGCAGTTCTTGGTGAAACTTGGCATACATTAAACTTAAACTCTGTACAGCGCAAGTACAAATGGAGTTGTACAGTGAACTCTCTAGTGGTAGTTGTTACAAAGGCTGTATTCCGGACTAGCGATTGGCGTAACAGCTGTGGACCCTATACAAGTCACACGCTCAACGGAATTTGGAGTCCCACGTTTCCCACGGATTTACTTGTGATCCCGTTATTGAGGACAGAGCATTAACCCTGTGCGCACCGTCTCCTATGATGGTTAAAGTAATACAGTTAGACCATCAAATTCGGCTTAGTCGAGCCATAATCGATAGCCCGATTCCCGCTTGATATAAAATATTTTGTGCTCTAAACATTCATAAATGTGATTTTCGCTTAGAACGTTATAGAGGTTCTAATCAATTTTCGCACGTACTTAATTGACGCAATAAATCCCAATTCAGAGATGATAAATTTTTACTACAACAAGACATATATAAATGTATATCCTCACCGTTTCTGTTGCCCCACCGATATGGGCTCGCGTCACTGGAAACGGGTGGTTTAATAATATTTACGGCTATTTTTGTAAATTCAAACTCAACAACCAGTGGCCGGTGATCCGACCAAAACACGTCCTTAATAACGTAGACATTAGACAAGGCAGACCACGCGAGTCGGGTCACGATGCAGTGATCGAGCCAACTCTTTGACCCGTGAGCATAACTAACATAAGTAAATACGTCATCTTTGTCCTTTAAAAACATGTGGTCAGCATAAATAAGATCATTTTCTGCACAGTACTGTATCAACTCATTACCAAATAATGTATTAGTATTTGCATTATAATCACCTAATACTACGGAAACATTTATGTTATGATCTTCAATTAAGCTAGTTACAGTACTCAAACAGTTAGTAAACTCGGTAAGATTTTCATGGTTATTCTGCGGCATGTATACAGAGAAATACATATGACTGTTGCCTGAAATTTCTGTTTTCAAAGCACATATTCTAGGTTCAAAACATTCGATAACACTTACTTGATTAGCCGTTCTTAACCGATCAGAAAGTTAAGCAACGTCCGCCGCGGTTCTGATTTGGATGAATGACCGCTAGCGACATCACTACTGAGCGATTCCGTGGTTGGGAGGGCACGTTAAGTACTCGGCCCCGGTTGTTGTCTTTAGATGGCAGTCGTTATAGCATGGTGGTAGGGCTGTTTCAGCCGGATTGTCCACTGGTGAACACAGCATCCTCCATTAAGGGGGGATTTGCCATAATCTCCACGCTTGGCCGGTGTCTTGGGGATCACAGTTTAAGATATCAGTTCCTCAGAAGGCGCTGCCGCCCACCTTCCGGTATTTTACTACTTTAGTCGCCTCTTACTACACCCACAGGTAGCAATGGTAGCCCGGCACACTACGTTTTTCAGTGTTTTTCTAAACTATTATTTTAAAGATTTTAGAATGATTTATAAAATTTTTGTTATTATTTCGCAAAAAACTGTTAGTCTTTTATAAAATTTAATATATAATCCTTAATCTACAAACGTAGGTAGTACAAATTCGCTGACATCCCTTAGTTCTTGTGTCTCGTCCGTCCAGTAAATCCACTTGCTACGGTGACCTTCCCATCTAAACACAGTAGTGTTAGCATACTCCTCATTGGAGACTGAATCTATGACACTGAGGTACCACCTCAGTGTCATAGATTATATATATATACGTGTATATAGACCCACCAAGAAGCTACCTCTGAGCTACCTCTAGAATCCTACCACGTGGTGGTACAATCATGCAAAGATACCATAAGCTGTATAACATAAAGAAATATTCCAATGTTACTATGTTCGACGAAAATTCCAATAAAAAACTTTAATGTGCCCGTGGACTTGCTCAATCCAGTTAATCTTTTAAATGAAATATCGTTTTATCCAGCTGAACAGTTAATTAAAACAGACTGTTCAAAATGGCTATTCGGTAGGTGTTTAAACTTGTCTGCGGCCGGGCGCTAATAGCTAGTAGAGTCCAACAAACTTCGGGTAATGTGCGCCCGAAAATGTTCAATTCAGTGCAAATCTGTTGTTTGAAAATGGCAAAATCTCATTATTATACAGAATCTTTTCGACGCAACCATTGCCTATTTGAGTAGAACTCATTTTCAGTGAGCACGACTGCGCGCGGCTCCTACTCTACCTTCTTGTCGCCGTTAGATGAGACAGCTTATAACTTGAAGGGCCCTGGTCTAACTTGCGTGGTTTTCATTCATAAAATGCAATATAGTGGAACCCTATGAATGTCACTTTTGTCTCTCTGTCCACCCGTATGTCATCGATCTGTAATTCTTAAGCGTAATGAGTTTAAAAAAAACAAATATACAAAGTTTAAAATTTTGTATATTTCATTTTGTAAAATATTGAACCACCAGTAATTCAATAAAACTAATTGTATTTTATTTTAAAAGAATATTTTTATCTTCATTACTTAAAATTTCTCCTTTCTTTATCATTTTGGTATCATCGTCTAGAGCTCACTGAGTAAGATGCATAAAGAAAAAGCCGCGAAACTTAACAGTTTTAGATATTTTTACTGATGGGTTCTATTTAAAAAAGTTTATTAGTATGGTATATTTTTTGTAAGTTTTGTGCCATATTCTCTATTTAAACATATAATAATGAAAATGCCAATTCAAAATATAGGTTTCAAACTGCGATGCACAACTACTTGGCTTGTCCGAGTTGTAGGTTTCAACCGTTTATTGCAAGGTACAGGCTAAGCCTTTTCTTTGTGTATCTTTATGTGTTGGGGCATTGTAGCTCTAGGTTTGAAGTATTAGTGGTAGAAAAAAATGTATTTCAATGAAATTTTGCGACCATTTTATTGTAAATAAGCGTTGTTATGGTAACGATTATACAATGTCAAGTACGGGTATAATTATATGAGTACACAATGTGATGATGATTTTTATTTATTCATGTACCTGCACTTTATCGCAGGAGAAGAAGTTATACATGTATTTTATTATACAATAACTAATTCTTTTTTTATTGAATAATCAGTGATGAACTATATAATGAAAACATATTTTCTACTTTAGTAAATTCAAATGAAATTCAAATTTGTAATATTTATATTAAGATTGAATGACAATAAAACAAAAAATAATATTTGCTTCAGTAACATCTATCAAAACAAGTTAATATAAACATTGCAATCAATTACTAAAACTACTTCAACTACACAGAACCTGAATAAACTTACTTAAAGGCAAATGACGTCTTTACCCACACATACACATTATTGGAAAGTGATCCAATTTTAGAAAAGCTTAAATTTCCGCGCACACAACACCCTAAAGGTTATAAAACCGAGTAACATAACCCAGCGGTAGGTATACGGGCAAGGAAGGGCCTTAAGGGAACCCCTAGAGGGCCCTAATTGCCGAAAGGTACCCTAAATCGATTCCTAACCGATCGGCTGTAAGCCCACACTTTGGCGAGCCCTGACGAGGGTCCGATCTAACATATCGTTAATTTCAAATTGGGATATTGAGACCGCTTTATAATTGGTTCTGGGATTTGGAAACGAAAAGGCATATTTGTGTTAGGGAAAGAGTTTAGGGCAAGGTTTCGTAAACATTGGGTATAATCACCAAAATCAATAAAGGAATTAGTCTGATATCCAAATTTGCATTATAAACAGAGAAGCATCAAAAGCATTTGGAGGAACTAACTTCGAATACTTTATTATAAATTTTGTTCTCATATAATTTCAGACCCAATTAACTCAGGAAGGCGCGCCCCGACCCTCCGCACTAAATTATTGATGCGAATCTGAATTACTGCCATATTAAACAGCGATCCCCAATACGCCTGCCAAGCGTGTCACCTAATAGTGCTTTATGTTCAACAATGGACTGGTATAACTGTTGATACTATGTGACATATTAGAGCCGAAACTTAATATTTTTTTGGCTTACATCTTCTTTGGTTTATGTATACAGGGTGGAAACTTTCAGCGGGCCAGTAAGTGAAAGTACCTTATCCGTTGTAGCTACTCGGAAATGATCTTAGGAGATTATCCATATTTTTTTATGGAATTTTGATCCCCATTATTAAAATAATACAGTTAGCGAGAATTAGCCATTATACACAAAAACATTTTTTGATGCCAATCGGTCCTGTTTCTAATACTGATTAAAAACTTCTATGGGATTGGTCCCATCCCATCGTTGGAGAACTCAAAAAGTCACAAATTGCAAAAAACTTTTACCGTACATTTTGTAAATAATTTGTGTACTAAACTGAAATACAAAAAATAAAATAAAAGACAATTATATTAAAAATTAGATAAACTCCCTGCTTCGATCCCTACCGCCGGCTTGAGCTTCACCGCATGGCGGTAGGGCATTTTGCGAATGCCCGCCTGACTTGCGACCACCCTCAAGTAGAAAATGTGTCGCCAAGCACCTAATGGTGTGTTCCTGCAGCAGTCCTTGAGAGCCAGTGAAATTACAGACACATGGGACTTAACAACTATGTCTCAAGGTGACAGGCGCAGTGATATTGGTGAATTGTGACGATATGCATCTGTTTTAGGCAGAGGTCAGTCCGCTTCACATCAGGTGAGGCTCGAGCTGGTAATGACAATAACAATTTTTTTACATGTTTAAAGTAATTTTTATATGTACATTTTTGTTTTAATTACTTGATGTTAATAAAATGATTACGTATCGAATGATAACTTACATACCTATACAAGTGCGGTTGCTATGTTTACAGACAGATTATTTCAATTTCGCTGACCTCTGTTACATTGTCACTTTATCTTATTTTTATATAGCAGTAAATAATGAACTTATATAACTTGCACTGCATGTTTATAATTACTATATTTTTCAAGTGCATCTAGTCAAAACTTACCTAGTCGTTCTTAGTCGATTAACTAGATACAATAATTGTCTAGTATTATTTTAAAGAACATTGACGCATGCCAAGTGAAAATTTAGAAATTATTTCCGATGGGATAAGATGACTTCCAGCGGGACAAGACAAAAGAAAAATAAAATTCGACTGCCCGGCACCCGCTTGCAAAGCAGTATAGTAAATGCACCAAGACGGTATTCTGGGGTTGCGGCTTCAAGTCCCACTGGAAGTTATCTTTTTCCATCCAAAATAATTTCTAGATCAAACAATGTTCGCTGAGGTCACTACTTGGATGGGTGACGCATTTACTAATGAGCGTAAGTATTTTTGCATTTTGCAAAGTACGTTAATCTGTAACCAAGCACTTAACTACGTTTTCTGACAGCTGTTTATGAGAACCAGTTTGCATTTTAGGTCAAGCCTGTTTAACATCTTCAACCATATCATCACTTACCATCAGGCGAGATCGTGGTCAAGAGCTAACATATCAGCAGTAACCCAAAAATATTTTTGGTTCGCTTAATGCAACCTACTACAAAAGACCTTGATAAACCACACTTTAGTGCAGATCTAAGCAAAATAGTAAGCACAAGCGTACTTCTTATTAATGCTTTGTTAAGTTCACTTTTCCAAGTGGTCGTATGTCATCTATAAGTTACGTTTAGTAACTATACTAAATGTTACATAATAGATTCAGCTATTAGGTACTTTACGGAAATCCATTATTATTTATAACGAAAACCAAGTTAAAATATATTTTAAGTAAGTACCTATGTATATTTTTTTAATGCAGCGGCAAGTTGTTTTTGTAACAAAATGTCTATTTTTTTTTTATGCCTTTGACCACTATCTTACATGATAGTAAGTGATAATGTGGTCGAAGATGTTGTTCAGGCAAACCTAGAAGTACTGGCTCTCAAGGACAGCTGCCGGAACACACCGTTAGGTGCTTGGCGACAGATTTTCTACTTAAGCTATAGCCAGGCGGGCATTCGCAAAATGCCCTACCACCATGCTATAACGACTGCCATCCTAAGACAACAACCGGGACCGACGGCTTAACGTGCCCTCCGAAGCACGGAAACGCTCAGTAGTCATGTCACTAGCGGTCACCCATCCAACTCATGACCGCGAGCGACGTTGCTTAACTTTGCTGATCGGTTGAGAACAGCTAAGTAAACTTCGCTACGAGCGATTCAAAGTAATTATGTATTTTAAAATAAACCACTACGGTAAGTACCTATTAAGGAGCAAAAGGTTGAAAAGGTTGTTGTACAAATATGCGGGAGGTAAAATCCAATATGAACGTGCTTAGCGGGCGGAAAAGTGTAAACTTATGAAAATCCATAGCAACGTGATGTTGAGCCACTCATTGTATTGTATTGATTGAAGGAGTGCTTTGGTTTGTATAGGAAAAATACAAAAAATGAAAATGTCGTCCGCCAAGTTCTTACAATATATTCTTGTGTTGTCTCTTGTTGTTAGAAAAGACATGTATATCATTACTGGGATAAGGGTAGAAACATGATAATGATGGTGAAAAGCGTCGATGTGTTGTACGCTAGAACATGCTTGCTTGTTCACTTTGTTTGTGAACCTGAACTTCAATAATGTTGAAAATTACAGTATTGATTGTTCTTATGTATACTATATAGGCCTACACGCGATTGAGCATAATAACATATATAGGTATATACGAGTATACTGTCAAAAAAGTGCCTTACTTCAACAAAAATATATAATTTTTTTCACTATCATTGTATGTCTAATTTTAGATAGAATGCACTAACGCCAATGTTTTTCTCCATTATTTGAATCTTTTTTAACTACGGATTGTGTTATATAGCTTTGAGCCTATTTAAAACAGTATGTTATTTCATCAATGGTATGTATGCCACATTATACATTTAATTAGGTACCTACTTTTTAACGATAACGCGCGCAACGGTACCTGATCGTTAAAAAGTATCAAAGAACATAATCTTTAGAGGTTGAAAAGTTTGAAGGCCTTCCGGTTCGAGATCGTCTTCGACAACCCCAAACCACCTGCAACTCTATCAAGAATGAATTTCACGATCGTGCGCTCGTAGAGTCAAGACCTCCTGAGGATGCTTCGTGTAGAAGCGAAACGCGTCGAAAATTCTTCCGGTTTGGCTGCGTGGCGTTTGTGACGTCACGTCGGCTTAACAGGAAAATTAGGCGGAATTGTCAACAGATAATTTTTTGTATTTTTTAAGTGTTTTATTAAATATTTTAAAAATATTTGTTATTATTAAATATGGATTTCCGCAAAGTAACGCCTGAATCTATTTATTATCTTAGAGACATGTGTATAAAAAATGTATTCGCCATAAAAATCGTGAAGCGGTACCAAGGTGAGCTAGTTTAGCTTGCTATTGCAAATAAAATAATAGACAAAAAAATAGTCATTAGGGCCTTCTGAGGAACTGCAACCTTATACTGTGATCCCTAAGACGCCTGCCAAGCGTGGTGGTTATGGCAAACCCCTTATTGGGGTAGCCATGTTCAGTAAGGAACAACCTAAAGCTGATAGAGTAACATCAATTAACGCACTAACTAGCAAAAAAAATATCGTAGAGTTGTCAACATACAAATTCCTGTTACTTTTATGACAGAATGTAGGTATACATTCGTCAATATATAAAGATATTTTATCCATCTGTTTGTAATTTTTAAGCATAAACTGATTGATACAACTGTTAGTGCTTATAAAAAAACGTCGTGACCCCTTTAGAAAGACAATAATTATATATTTATAATCACAGAAAACGATTCCCGAATAATATCAAAGACCTTATTAGCTCGAGCACTGCTTTTAGAGTCAATATTATTCTAGCAAATTTAATTTATTTACCTACATATTATATTTAAATTAAAAGATCACCGTTATATTTAGTTAAATCTGGCCATAGAATATCACATATATTCTATGGCCAGACTACTACTAATGTATGCATCAGGTGATTCCGATAGGGCTGTAAACAATACAATAAAAGACGAGAACGCGTTAAATTCCTACAATAATAAAACAATTACCCTTTGAACTTGGGTCTATTGACACGCCAATAAATCTTGTTCCTACACTAGACAACAGATAACTGCAGAAAAAAAAATATTTTGTGTACGCTCTTTATCCACGAGATTATTTATGTGCTTATAAATGGCACATCGCGGAGAAATGAAGACTAAGTTAATTCTAAACTAATATCTATATATAAAGCGGTATGTCATGATGTCATGAAGGTACATGACATACTTTTTTTACTAAATTCTACTGCCCCTGGGGTGCCGGGCTAGAATGACACCCTGACAAACCCCCATTTTTTCCCGTGAATGTCGTAAAAGGTAAAAATACCGGAAGCTAGGCAGCAGCCTCTGAGGAACTAAGCTGCTACACACTCTCCAAGACGCCTGCCAAGAGTGGGTATTACAGCAACCCCTTCCTCCCACCATCTTAATGGAGAATGATGTGCTCAGCAGTGGACAATCGATTCACAATTAATATAAGCTATATTTGTAAATGGAAGTTAATTCAAATAATAGATACTCTAATATTAATAGAAGTAGTTAAGATTAGAAAAGAATAACCATTCGAAAGAGTTAGAATACTGTAAACATGCAAAGGCCATGTTTCCAACTCTAAACAAGGAGCTGACAAATAACCTGCTAAAGCTACAGCGGGATGAATTGCGCCTTGTTGTAAGCCTCTTTACGGGTCACTGCAACCTGAACTACTTTCTGCACAAAACGGGAGCAACAGACAGTCCTCTATGTAGAGGCTGTATGTGTGAAGAAGAGACCGTGGAGCACGTCCTATTGCACTGTGAAGCCACGGAACAAATAAGAGTTGAAACGGGTCTATGTGAGCCATCATCACCATCAAAATCCTTTCCACCACCACACACGTCACTGGAGCAGCTATGCCATCTACCCAGAGTCCTTCTCCGCTACGTTACGGAGTTGGGATGGCTTGTTTGAAGTTTGTTGAAGCTGGCGGGGGAAATGCACAATAAACCCCAAGCGGGACGTCAGTGCAGGACATATCGCCCACAATTAGAATAAGAATAAGAACCATTCAAAAATATTTAAATTCTATGTATAATGCAAAGACAACGCCCAGAGGTGCATACCTCGCCTGCTTTTGGGTGCAATACTAGAAAAAAAAATACAAGATGAAATAAATATATGCATGTTACTAACGAGAGTATTACAACAGCAGTGAATGTCGATTTGCTCACAGATTTACAACATTTGCATGACCGATCTACAACATTTAGGTACGCCAATAAATCTTAAATAGGTATTAATTTCCTCAGGCAAGAAATAGGCATTGTTATCAACGTAAGTATAAATTGAGTAGGAGTGTTTTTTAAGATAAGTACGGTAAGCTTCACGAATGCGACAGGAAAATGGCTTTTTGACCGGAAGTTCCGGACTCAGTTAGGCTGAGTCTGTAATATTAAATAGGGAAAGGAGGACGCGAACAACATAAATTAAAGATTATTGTGATGTACGACTGCGAAGGGAAAAAAAGTTTAAGAAGGGTATTGTTGGTAAGTATATGTATGTTATAAGGAAATCTAAAAATTTATAAATTATAGATAGTTTTAAAATTCTCTATTTTATTCTGATATTTTATGTGTATTTATTGCTGTTTTGTATTATTTTTTAAATATAGATATACTTAGTTAGAAAGTAGTTGTACACATTTTGGAATGACGAGCGCAGTGCAGTGTCTAGCTGAGCGAGAATGGTGACACTGTAACTGTAACGCTTACCATCAGGAGGGCAACTAATGCTTGTCAAAAACAAAAAAAAAACTAGCTTCACATGCTTGCAAGGTATTTATGTATTACTTGATAATTTGTTATTGAAGATTTTAAGCAGGCTTAGCCTACGATGAAAACTGGCTCACAAGGATAGCTGTCGGAGGACACCATTGTTTGGCAACACATTTTATACTTCAGGGTCTTAGCTAGCAGATGGGTATTCAAATGACGCCTGCAAAGTTTCTGAATTTTCCAGGGATTTTTCTTCTACCAATGCTTATCTTCCTCGCATATATTTGGTGGATAAGCACTCTAAGGAGGAAACTCTGCGGCGATAAATCCAAAACCTAAATAGTATTTTTACGACTGTATTTAGAGATCGTAACAATTCTACAAGATAATGGTAGTCGTGAGTTTAAAATAATCGTATTATCTTGAACAGTTACAGAGCAACAATGCACAGTATACCATAAATTAGCCCTAAAATAAAAAAAAACTATTAAAAATTACTTTTACCGTATTTTTTTTAATAAAACCGGTAAGTATTCTGAAAACTCTACTCCAAAATTCACGTTTTATGTGAATAAGTAAAATAGGACCAAAAACAAAAAAAAAATTTGTATTTCCCGCCCAAACTTCAGCATTGCCTTAATGGCAATGCTGAAAAAAAGTCTAAATATTATTAATGTGATCTTCAACTATTGGACGATACACTAAATGATGTTGATATTGTTTGATAAAGGATACATTCTGAGATTGCCGCCTTTGTCTCCGATGGCCAGGAGCTTCTGTATGGGGTCCCATGCTAGCGCCGTCGGAGAGAACGGGAACCCGTGCCGAAATGTCTGTTGACAAAGATAACGTTTTGGTTATTATGTGTACTAGTAGCTTAGAATACTGCGGAACATCTGCTTTTTACAAGGCCCCCTTACTTGCCAATAAGAAGAAATAATTGGTAGCAATATTGGCAGCGATGCACCGAATGTGTTCCAGCTGTATTAGAGAGCCAGTTCTATTATAGTGTATTGAATAGGTAAGACAGTGGTCAAAGTCAAGCCCTATCTGCAATAAAATAAAAAAATTGCACACGAACTTTTATCTATCATTTTGTATACATTATATAGCCAACATTGTAACACTATCAAAACTATCGAAAATATAATCGGTACAACTGTTTATCTGAATGATAACAACTTTTTTAACGAGTTTTGAGTGCAAGATATGATTACCTTGTTGAATTTTAACGCATAGGTAAACAATAGTAACTAACCTACATGATTCAAAAATAATACTTTTTAAAAATAAATACACTTGTTTTTACCTTAAATACCCAATACTCATTTTAGTCTATGAAAACTAGACACGAAACACAGAAACCACTGGTGTGTGAGTCACATCTCACTCTATTAGGGTACCGTATTGGTGCTGCCCGCAATCGCAAACATTTTATTTTGACCAAGATTAAACACTTTATTACAAATCTATGTTTTAGTATTGTTTTATTAAATAGAGGGTATGGTACTAATATACTGAATTTTATATTCTTTAACGATTTAGATTGCAGATAGACTCCTATAAACAAAAAATAGACTAAACCGGCAACTTTGAAGGCACCCCATTTATTTACTTAAAGTAAAAGTTAAAATCATTTATTCAATTTAGGCGTCAACAACAATCCTATGAAGGTCAAGTGCAAATTTTAATAATGTGGCATTCTATGGCAGAAGAATTTAATTTTTAATATTTTAATAAAACACTTAAAAAATATAAAAATATATCTAGTGACAATTCCGCTTAATTTTCCTGCTAAGCCGACGTGACGTCACAAACGCCACGCAGCCAAACCGGAAGAATTTTCGACGCGTTTCGCTTCTACACGAAGCATCCTCAGGAGGTCTTGACTCTTCGAGCGCACGATCGAGAATTTCATTATCATTATTCCAAGAGTTGTAATCGTGAGTTTCGCTGTTTAATTTTAATTCAGAATTAAGTTTTTATGACCATACTTAATATTTTAAAATATGTACTGACTCGGCTAAGAAAGTATACTTAAATAAAAAAAACTTTTTATATAAGTCTCGAATTGCGTGCTTTTGTAAGATAAAGATTGTCTCTATCTCAGCGGCAGCTCTTCACAGCAATACACCATACGATATATACTGTACTGAAGTAGCGAAATATTAACCCGTGGGGTGGGGGGGCTAGAATTGCCACCCCCCATATCTTCCCGTGGCAGTCATTAGAGGCGACACACGACGTGACTAAGGGAAAAATACCAAAAGGGGGCAGCATCATTTACGAAATAACTGCAATCTTATGCTGCCATACCCTAGACGCCTGATAAGCGTGGAGATTACGGCAACCTCTAGTGGGGGAGGTGCTCGTTCAATGGTGGTCATCATGGCTATTGATAATGATGATATACAATTTATATTTATTAATGTTTTCAATAACCGGCTGTACTCACGCGTATTGGGTGTAGGTTATGGTGGAGGTTGTTCAGGTGAACAGCAAACTCCGAAAGTCCATCTTTGGACATATCCGCGAAAATGTCGTCTACATACCGCCACCAGTGACGTGGTTTGACTGTCGCCGTAGTCAGAGCTAGACTTTCATACCACTCCATGAATATATTGGCTGCCACCGGGGCAATAGGAGAACCCATCGCCACTCCATCCACTTGCAGGTAGTACTCTCGTCTCCACATGAAGTAACCACTTTTTAAGCAGAGCTCAGTCCACTGCACATACTCGGTAGGTAAGTTGGAATCCCGTATAATGGTGTTGATAATATTGATAGTTTCATCTACCGGTACATTTCTGAACAGAGATGTTATATCAAAACTTACTAGTACTTCTGTGGGCTGGACATGTATGTTTGACATTTTCGCGGTAATTTCCAAAGATGGACTTTCGGAGTTTACTGTTCATCTGAACAACCTCCACTCCAACATCAAGGTCACAGTGGAAGAAGAGGAAAACGGGGTATTGCCATTTTTGGATGTTCGGGTCATTCGAAGACGGGATGGTACCCTAGCGCACACAGTGTTCCGCAAACCGACCCACACAGACAGATACCTTAGGGCAGACTCCCATCACCACCCGGCCCATTTATCCTCAGTGCCCAGATCGCTCATAAAACGAGCTTTGAGACTTTGTGACCCAGAATATGTAGAGATGGAGCTCGAGCACGTAAGGGGAGTATTAGAGGAGAATGGGTATAGGTGGCGACAGTGTGGTCGGTTGGACAGTCGTAGTGAAAAGAAGAGACCAACGAGAGTGGAACGATCTCCAGCATATCTACCGTTCGTAAGAGGAGTAACAGACAAAATTGGATATCTCTTACGACGGAAGTATAACATCGGCACGTTTTTCCGTCCCCCGGGTCAACTTCGTAAGTGGCTACGTTCACAGAAAGACAGGGACCATTTTAATGTACCGGGCGTCTACAAAATACCGTGTGACTGTGGCAAGAGCTATGTAGGTGAAACTCGTCGTAACATCGCAACTAGACTTGCCGAACACATTAGGAGCATTAAGAATATAGACACAATCAAATCAGCAATCGCGGAGCACGCACATCTCTCGGACACGCAACATTTTATACGGTTCGACAAAGCCTCCGTACTAGCAAGAGAAAAATTATTTATACCTCGAAAAGTACGTGAGGCTATCGAGATCACCCGTCACCCCAATTTCAATAGAGAGATCGTGAATGGACCCTCCCACCAGCCTGGACACCTATTCTTAATGCTACCTCAACGCGAAAAGTGCTAGGCAGTCTAGAGTGTGATACAATTAGCAGTGTTTGTGTTGGAGATTTCGACGAAGAACTCACTGACGAAGAGGATGCACCACCATCAGCACACCGGTGCGCGGGGCTTTCCCCCAGCCCTCTGGCCGCCCCCGCGCCCGCGCCTCCACTCTCGCGCCGTGCAGAACGAGCAGTTGCGCGGAGTCGTCGCCGCGATTTAGACGCGTGAACTCACCTGATGAAGGGCATCGGACATGCCCGAAACCTAGGACGACAATCTCGACCAATACGCGTGAGTACAGCCGGTTATTGAAAACATTAATATGTCTCATACTCACGGGAACTTTCAAACAAAAATTTATATTTAATTGTTACCAATAAAAATATAATTCACATGAATGATGGCTTACAGACCATATAGAGCAGGGGTGGCCAAGACGCCGACCGCGGTCGACTGGTCGACCGCGTGAGAAGCGGCATATCGAAACATTGCAATAAACAGGAACAAATTAATCGCAAATTACAACGAAGAATTACACTTACTTTTTCTTTATTTATAGTTTTTTAGGGTTCCGTAGTACCTACAAGGAACCCTTATAGTTTCGTCATGTCCGTCTGTCTGTCCGTCTGTCCGAGGTCTAAGAGACCGTTTGTACTAGAAAGCTGCAATTTTGTAAGTGTGTGTAAACTTACCACACCGACAAGGTGGTAAAATAAAATTTTGAAAAATAATTTTTTTTGAGGTAGCTCCCATACAAGTGATGTGGGTATGATTTTTTTTTCGTCGTCTATTCCAATGAATGTGGTATCATTGAATAGGTATTTTGAAATGATTTAGGGGTTGCAAATACCATTTTACGATTTGATGCTTCATTTAAGAAATATTCAACTTAAAAGTGCAAATTTTTGTTCCAGTAGGGCGTCCCGCCCCCTCTAAAACCTAAACTGCTGGCTTGAAAAGTCTGTAAAAATTCAAGATGATAGTGCAGTTCATGAACTTTCAAGGAAAATTATAGCGGTAAAGATAATTTTATCACTTTAGCAGTAATAGTCGTTAAACTTGAGTATTATATAATTTTGCACCAAATACAAAATTCTTAGAATAAATCCTTTAAGGTTAATAAGATGAAGTACTGGAAGGACTAGAATCGGTATAGGTAGTTATGTACTATAGGAAGGGGTGGAGAAGGTTTTTTAAATAATAATAGTTTCCGTAATCCCCCTCTATTCGATAATTAAAATATAAATGTGTATCTACATACATTAGAAGGACTTTAGGTATGGTATATATGTATATATTTTGTGCAGTGGGGAGGGGGAGAGAGGGAGGAATATTCCCCATTGATGGTAGGGAGTTACAGAAACCTATAGGTTAGACTTACAGACAAATGTCTTATTGGAAGTGAAGTAATTCTATGACAGCTCCGGCGCTTTGGGTACGCAGCTTTAGTCTTCTCGCAACCTTATCGCAGCGTACTCGCTACACCTTTGCAGTATACTTGCGGCGCTCCCTCTCCGCGTCTCCGGCTTATAAAAAACACTCTACGGGTAGGGCAGACAAGACTGCTAGGAAGATGGGTGCTCCAAAAACAGCAAGTGACTCAGTAGATATTAGTAACATTTACTCGAATCACTTCCAATCAGTATTTGAACCCTCAACTGTTAGCAACGGTTATTATGCAGATAATAAATTTTATAAATCTGAAGATAACCACACGTCAGATTTAATTATCAGTGTACAAATACAAATTAATTTTATTCCTCCTTATAGTGATACATTTATGATGAGTCTATGACTCTAAAACTAGGCTGGTGGCCTGTATCTCAAGAGCCTGGTCATTCCGGGCTTTAGAGAACCTGTAACACATCTATATTTTTTCATTTATATATACTGTTTAGTAACAATTCAAAAGTGAAGCAACACATTGAAACATATATACATATAGGAAAAATATTTAACGAAACTGTTTTTATTCGAAAATAACGTCATTTTGTATGTTTTTAATAACTAATATTTACGTGTAGTCATTATTCTGTGGTGTAGTATTGGTGTACGAATTTAAGTGAATGTTTGTGAGGGATTTGAAAGGTGTATGTGTCGGTGCGTGTTTCTGTATGTTTGAGTATACGTGCACGTGAAGGGTATGTGATTTGTAATGTGTAATTTGTGTTATGGGATTCTAACTTTGATGAAGTTCAAATCATAAAAGAATAAGGAATAATATTAGATAGTAAATTAATCGTGGATGTAAATATTCAAAATGTAATAATAGGACGTGTTTTAAAAATATTTAATTTTGTCATAAGGTCCTCTGGTAACTTCAACAATGAATTAACGTATTTATTGCATAATATTAAACCATTATGAAGAGCAAGAGCTTCTAAACAAATATAAAATATTGCAATTAAACTCTAGGAGGCAACAATTAGATATTATGCTTCTGTATGACCTATAGATAGATAAACTTTTTATTGAACACCTTAAACTAAACTAGAATAAAAAATATTATGAAAATAAAATATTATATATAGACTTAAATATAGTGAACAATTGAAATAGAAATAGAAAAGCGTTTATTCGCAACACACACACACACACAAATATACACAGACCAATTAATACAAACAAGAAATTATAAGACAGTGTGTGTCACAAACCCGGCCTCAGCTCAGCATAATGCCGGATGCTGCGAACAGCAACCGACGCTGGTCTTCCGCTGCGACCGGGAGGTGACCTCCCGCACGCACATTTTGACAGCATGCGCACATACATTTTATATTACATATTACACACATTTTATATTACATATTACACACATTTTATATTACACATCACATACATTTTATATCACATAAATTTCATATTTCTACACTTTACCAAAGAAAGTATTTATAGCATAAGTTAACACATTCTTACACTAGTAATATTAATAGTTTACTATTTTATATAAAACTAAACATTAGAGTGCACTGGTGTCCTGAACCAACAGTTCCTCTCTCTTCTGGTGTGCAAAAATGAAATTCTTAATATTATTTTTAAAACTATACAAACAATGCAGGTTCTTAATCGGCGGTGGTATATTATTTCAACATTTCGATGCAGCGTAACGGAAACTTCCTCTGAAAGCTGCCGAGAAATGCCGCTCCGTCTTCAGCTGCATCGAACAGATTCGGGAACTTTGAGGCCGACGCACAGCCAACCACTTTAACTTGTCGCTGAGATACAACGGCTTTTGGCACTTGATGACTCCGAACAACAGACACGCTAAATGCAGCTTGCGACGGTGCATCATTTTCAACCAGAGATTCTTATTGAGAAATGGTGTCACGTGCGACCTCCACGGGATGTCAAAGCAGAATCTGGCACAAGCGTTTTGCACTCGTTGTATCAGCTTTTTAGTTTTGGCGAGGAGTCTCGGCCCGTAAACTGTGTCCATATAATTCAGCTTTGATAAAACTAACGACTCTACCAGCTGAATGCGCATACATTCCTTTAAGTAGGGTCTCATTTTGTACACAACTTTTAACTTATAAAAACAGTTTTTTATACAATTGGCTACGTGATTTTTATAGCGCATTTCGCAGTCCATGAGCAGACCTAGGTTACGCGCTTCATATACCCGCTCTATAGGTTCGCCCAGTAGTGTGACTCCTACCGATGGCATGAGACTAGCGAGTTGATGCTTGCTACCGAAAATGAGGTACTTAGTTTTGATCGGATTAAGCAATAGGCAGTTATTTGTGGACCATGAAGCCACTCTTGCAAGATTGCTATTTAGGTTCACAATAGCATTATCAATGTCACACGGCTTGCATGAGATGTAGACTTGAATGTCATCCACATATATATGGACATTACAATTATGAATTTGCGTTATGATGTCGGCAGAGTATAAAATAAAAAGAATTGGGCCCAAAATAGAGCCCTGGGGCACCCCTCTGTTTACTGCTAATTTATTCGATGCCAGCAAACTGCCATCTGATTGCACAATTTTCACATATTGATACCGGTCACTAAGGTAGCTATCAAACCATTGGACAGCTTCAGCATCGAACCCATAGTAACTTAATTTTGACAAAAGTAAATTAATATCTAGAGAATCGAAAGCCCTGGAAAAATCCAACAAAACTAGGATTGTGCACATTCCCTGGTCTTGAGCACTAAGCACATTATCTGTTACATCTAGTAGAGCAGTTGTTGTACTACGACCCTTTCGAAAGCCTGATTGTACTTCTGGCAAAATGTTGTTCCTTTCGAGAAAGTCGGTTAATTGAATACACACAGATTTTTCAAAAATTTTGGAGAGACATGGCAAAATACTTACAGGTCTGAGGTCCTTTAACTCTACCGGGCTAGAATGCTTCGGTAATGGGTTTACTATGGCCAATTTCCAAACATCAGGAAACAAACTAGTACTAATAGAGGTATTAATCATGGCCTGTATAGAATCTATCGTGAATGGCAATGCTCTTATCAGCATATCTAGACTAATACCATCGCAACCCGTAGCATTCGATTTCAGACCTTTGATGATCCCAATAAGGCGATCCTGATTGACTGGTTCAATATGAAACACCGCCTCGCTGAACCTGTGATGCTCGAAAAAAGTTAACTGTGAAATTACTATATTAGATTTAGTAGGTAATGTTAAAAAGTGATTATTTATTTCATCTGCATTACTGAAAAAACATGGCAATACACAGTTGTCGCCAGGCAGTAGAGTTCGCTTAAGATTCCTCCAGAGCTGTTTCGAATTCCGATAGTTGTTGTTTATATGTTGTTTAAAATATGCTGATTTCTCATAAAAAAGAGCCTGACTAACTGTGGATTTTAATGACTTGTAATATTGTTTCTTAGTGTCAGACTTAGTTCTATGGTACTCCGCCCCGGCCTCATCACGCAATCTCATCATCAGCTTAACTGTATCAGTAATCCAAGGGTATGAGCGTTCTTTAATAACAACCGTCCTAACAGGTGCATGACAGTCGAAGAGAGAAACAACAGTGCGATTGAAATCTGCTACTAATTCATTTACGTTCTTATGCTGCGCTATTAGATCCCATCTTAATGACTGCAGATCGTTATTAAAATTTACCATGCAGATATCTTTTATAGGCCTGTAAGTGATGGTACGGGGAGCGGGTTTTAACCGTTTGAAATGAAATTCGCAGACTACCAAACAGTGACCGTAGAGGGTCCCAACTAAACCTGAAGTAATATTTTTAGGGTGCAAGTCAGAACATATCAAATCTATAAGTGTTTGGCTGGTATTGGTGAAGTGAGTCGGCTCCGTGACTAGTTGATTTAGTCTAAAACTTGTAAGAAAGGTGTTTAATTTGCTCGTTCGATAGTCACTTGTTTCTAAATAATTAATGTTAAAATCACCTAACAATATTAAATGATCATATTCAGGAATAGAACTAATAGAATCAGAAAGCGCGTCAAAAAAGAGTTCTACGTTCACCCACCTAGGCCGATATGCCGTACCTATAAACAGTTTTTTGTCGTTGAGTTTTACCGAGAGCCACATTTGCTCTACCGTGGCGTGCAGTGGGTCCACCGGGTGGCGCCAGGTCCGCACATTGAGCCCCAGTTTGAGGTAGAAGCCCACACCGCCTGGGCGCGAGCGATGCGCGCGCGGCCGCGGCGTGTGCCGCAGCCGGTAGCCGGGGATGGCGGGCGCGCGCCCCTCCTGCCCCGCGTGCACCCACGTCTCGTTCACCGCCAGCACGTCCACACCGGACCGAGACACCGACGCTATAGTGTTATCGTGGTTGGTACCGAGGGAACCAGCATTGTATAAACCAACTTTTAAATTCTTAGTAGCCATTATAAAGCAAAGAGATACATTCAATATAATAACACGGATACTGTGCAGCACAAAAAAGAGTGATTATTGACACCAGAGCAATGAAATAAATGACGTAATAACATATAACAGAATTCGACATTTTAAATTTCAAACAGGAGAGTAAGACCTGAACGATTTCAAGCCTTATTATTATGATAACCAATATATAATATGAACTATAGGTATCATATATATAAGTATTAAAGACAAGAGCAAATAAATATATATGAAACAATACTAAAATATGGAACAATACTAAAATTAAATAAGCGAACATCAGAGAAAACATAGCTTTATCGTCGCTCGCGAAACATCCGCTACCTCCGACATCATCTGGCCTGCAGCAGCCGCACCGCTCGTTCCGCCAAAAATTTTCCCCAAATCTAGCATCGAACGTATTCGGAAAGCCGCTTTGCCCATCTCGCGGCGAACAAAGATACGCCCGTCCCTGGTCCACGCGTACTTCCAACCGTTCGCTCGTGACTCTTCGCGCGCCTTGAAAAAAAGCATCTTATTATGCCTAGAGAGGCGCTCGTTGAGGTAGATTTTGGTCGGAGCGGAGGCAAGCCCCAGGCCCTCTGTGGTGAGGGTGCGCCTCACGCGCGCCGCCTGCAGGAAGGCAGCGCGCACCGAGCGGCGCGCCAGCCGCACCACCAGCGGGCGCGGCCGCGGCGCCGGCTCCCCTGCCGAGGGCACGCGCCGCGCGCCAGTGCGCTCCGCTAGAACGAGATCCCGCTCCTCGTAGACGACGCCGAGCTTCTCAGCGATCCTGCCCACGATGTGTACGGCATTTTCTCCTTGCTCCTCCGGTATTCCACTGATTTCCAAATCATTACAAACGGCTTCCTGTTCCCGATCGTTCAGCTGTGCCTTCAGGTCCTCGATGGTGGTAAGCAGGCTGCTCACCTCGGGCCCGGGCTGCGCGGCTCGCTCGGACTGCATCTCGGCACATTCCACTTCTAATCGCTCGAGACGCGTCTCCATGGCATCCAAACGCGCACCAAATTTTTCGACGGCAACACGGAGAACACTTACATCTTCCTTCATAGTTTTAAAATCATTTTTAATAACCGTCGTGTTTTCATTAATGCGTTTCATCTCCTTCAACAATTCAGCGCAAGTGCCGCATGCCGAGCAAGACTGCTGGGATTTATCTACGTAATCCGCTTTCTCGCCGCGAACAGGATTTTCCGTGTTATCCTTGCGAGGCGTCTGCACCTTACAACCAGGGCAGAGCCATGTTGGGGCCACTGCGGCGTCGGCGGGAATGTTAACGCAGCCTCTGTGATAGTAGCACGAACACTTAGTGCATTTAACGCCCTCTGACGTATTTGTGAAGCGACCGCAACCGTTGCACTTCTTGGCCATATTTAGGTGTCAGTGGTTCGTATCTAGCAAGTAAATCAATTAACGCAAGACTAGTCCGCTAGATGGCGTAGAACTATAGTAACTTGTCGAACAGTACAGATTCGATTACCCACTTTTAAAATAAATTTTGTTAAAAACCATCAGCAATTAAGCGCACATTTATCACGCAATATTTCTGTTTAGCGATAACGGTAACGCACACAAACACTCACACAGGAAATCCAAGTTACAAGTCACAGAATTATAAGTTACTCAAAGTAAATACTGCAGAAATACTATATTTACGGTCGCAAAAATGCACTATCACACACTGCCTGTAGAACGTCCGAAACGTCACCCTAATTGGCGGCCTTATCGCTCAAAGCGATCTCTTCCTGACAACCGTTGAATAAAGAGGAGCAAGTTTTGAAAAGGGATGGCGGTGTACAATATATTTATTAGCATTTACACATATGTACCATAAAATATATATACATACAAATACTATACATGTACATGCATACACTTACATTTATGAATAAACATACTTATATAATATATAAATATAATATTTAAGTATATGGAGTTTATGCTAGCACGACCGATGAAGAGCTTTGACTTGGTCTTTAAAACCATTTAAGGATGGAGCTCGCTTAGTATCAAGTGGCAATGCATTCCAGAGTCTGACGGCCTCGACCGAAAAAGAACGGTCATAAAACGAGGTAGTGTATAGGGGGAACTTAAGCATAAGATTCTCTGATGAACGTAAGCAAAGATAATTAGAGGCATCAAGATATTCAAAACGCTATTTAAGGTATTTGGGTGTAGAAGGGTTAAACAAAATTAATCATAAAGGCACTCATCAAAAATAATCCCAAGATTTATAACTTTTTTGCTGTACGGTATTTTCACACCCTCAAAGAAAATGTTTGGTTAAGTATCCCAATCTATTTTACAAATAGTCCGTGAACTGCCTAAAATGATAACCTGGGTTTTGGGTGGATTTACTCTTAGACCGTTTGATTTGCTCCAGTCTGAAATGTAACGCATATCATTATTTACAATGTTTACCGCTTCATCTAAACGGTTAAGGGGGGCTTGGCAGTATATTTGGAGATCGTCTGCATAGAGGTGGTAGGAAGAAGTAAGACTTTGAGATATAGTGTTTATAAAAATTGCGAAAAGAAGAGGAGATAAAACGCCGCCTTGAGGCACACCGACAGTGATGTTACACCAAGAGTAGACAGACTCATCAAGGCGAACCCGCTGTCAGCGGCCAGACAGATAACTTAGAATCCAGTCAATTGCCGTTGGAGATATGTTAATGGAGCAAAGTAGAGCGAGAAGGACATCAAAGTCAAAGGAATTGCATGCGTTGCTGAAGTCAAGTAAGTAAAGTCAGTGTTATCAATGTTAACTCTCTGTTTTCCATTCCAAAACGAATGTCCTCAGTAATTTTTACTAAAGCTGTAGTTGTACTATGTCCAGGTCGAAATCCAGATTGGAAAGGATTAAGGAGTTGGTGATGAATGAGGAATGAGTTTAATTGTTGGTGAACTAGACGCTCGAGGACTTTGGAGGAAGTATATATATTGGACGGTATTCAGAAAAGGATTTAGGATTGAGTTTCTTCGGTAAGGCAATAATTTGTGCTTCCTTCCATATTGACGGGACTATAGCATTTGATATGGAATTGTTAAAGATATAGCAAAGGATTGTGAGTATATCATATGTCATAACAGATACAGAGTTTATCGATTAGCTTCGGTATAAAGTACTTTTTAGACCTCATCCTCGCCGTCTCATAATTATTATTATAAATAAGAAGAATTTTCCAATAGGAAAATATTGTAACTCTGTTTGTTGGTTCTTGAATATATATATATATAGTTGCTCACAAACTTTTTTCTGCTCTCCATTTAACGACACCTCTCTATAACGCCATAAAATGCACAGTCCCTTGAGTTTACACTTTATATGTAACGACACTGAAGGGACTGTGCATATGCATTTATAAATATATATATATATATAAATGGAGAGAAGGAAAAAGTTTGTGAGCAACTAAGAAACGTATAGATAATCCATGATTCCTACTTAATAGTCACGGTTAACAACAGTCTACGCGTGCAATCAATCACAATTTATAAACAAAAGAACAGATTGCTTAGAGAGTTATAGGTAGAGAGATAAAAAGAAAAAGAACATCAGAATTATTCTCTATTATGATAACGGGCTACTACGGAACCCTACATTGCGCGTGGCCCGACACGCGCTTGACCGTTTATTTCTGTATGTGAAGGCATGTATATTGATATGTAATCTATTAAAATTGTTGAATTCATCGGTGCTGAAAATAAGTGAATTCATCGCTGCTAAATCAGTTTCGGTGAAGGAAGAAATTCAGCAAAATTGCGTGAGAATTGTTATTGAAAGCAAGAGCATTTGAAAATACAGACATGGATCTGATACACCAAAAAATAAAATGCCATGCGTCCGAAAACTTACACTATTTATCTTTGACGGTATTTTTTTTAGATCCTCGGAGTTTAGATCTTTGAGATTGAATATTTTCAACTATGAATGCGATTTAAACGACACATCAGTCAGACAAGCATTTGACTTCCTGCTTGCGTATTGCAGTTAGTTCATACACTGTGCAGCATTATAAACTTGTGGAAACTGTGCAGCACCAAAAATCTAGCCTAGGATATTGTCGTTCGATATGTTCAAAAGTGAATTATAAAAGTTATATAAGTGAAGTAGGTACATATTTTATTACTCTGAAAACTTTGTAATTAACTTCGTTACCTAAAATATAAACAAACAGTTTTGCCATTTTTTACCCATTGCTGACGGTTGCCCGTGGAGTTATTTTAAATTATAATGTAGACCGCATGGTTTAAAAGTTTGGCCACCCCTGATATAGAGTAACCAGAACACTTGACTTAAATTTTCCCACACATTTAAACCCCTTTTCACCCTTCCAAGTACTAGTAGTGAGTTTACGACTAGGTATATTGTTAGAAATGTTTTAAAAGAAACTAATATCCTTTCTAACAAAAGAAAAGTCGCTCCTAATCAGTAGATAAGTAAAGTTGTTTTGTGCTCCAACTTTAAATATCCCGTACCACCGCACAAATCAATAAAAAAACTGTTTGTATAAAATGTTATAGAGAATTTTTATTTAGAACCGTCTTTTTATTTTTTATGAAATTTTTAACACCATTTTCGCTACTTCGGGAGTTGAATTTCGAGAAACTTTTTATATCGAACAAATAAATAATCATCTAAATCGGTTCACTACTTATGACACATATCAGGTCAAAAAATACACGTATTTTTTTTATTGGAAATTATCTAGATAGTTATTACAAAACACCTTTAGTGAACTGAAAATACTATATGGAATAAATAGCAAGTATAATAATAATATATATAACGCATAAGCATTTTCCACCAAGCACCAAGACTTGCACTTTAATCACGGAATATTTCACATTCAGAATATTTACCCTCCACACCCCTTATCGCTCACCTTTCGAGCAAAGCACAAGTGCATTGCTGTGACGTCTATTGATAAGAGCTTCGGGTATAAAAGGCCCGGATGAAAGTTGGGAAGGCACAGTGCAGCAGTGAGCGAGCACGGGTCATCATGAAGTTGGTACTGGTAGCGGCGTGTCTGGCGTTGGCTTCGGCCTCCGTAGTCAAAGATGACGGTTTCCTTAACGTTCTCATCGGCAAGGAGACTTTAGGTAAGTACATTTTGTATCATTTCAGCTTTTAAGGCCATTGTTATATATTCTGATAACTTAATTCTCTTCTATGATATGTATGGAAGGAAGATTAATAGAATTCTTTTATTTTTTAACTTTTATCGCACCCAATTAATGTGGATGGTGCGGTTACAGAATGTCTTTCGTAAGATAAAAACATGTTTTTTTTTTATTATGTTTTAATTAATGTAAGTAACTCCCTGCGTTCTATTCTAGCCAACAATACAGAATAGTGATAAATTGTAATTTATTAAATATTATGAGATATTGTATAATATTTACATGCAATATTATTAAAGTTTTGGCGCCGCTTATCTGGCTGGCACAAACCTTCGTTGCTGACGAGTTTTGACCATAGACTTAGGATGTGCGTAGCGAAAAAATCTTAAAAGCGAAAAAAGTCATAGTTTTGACATAGAAATAACGCGCAGCCCAAGAAAGGTACATGAGATCCTAGATGAATATATTCATGAGATGGTTAATATCCTGAAATAACAAGTATTTTCCAAAACTATACATCCAAATCTTTCACGATAAAGTTGTGAGCGGGGAAGCTAAACGAATTATTAAATCCAATAACTTTGAAATAAGTTTATAGTATAAAAAGAACGATCAGTAATTTTTACTTCCATTCATTTGGTAGAAAAATAACAGACCAACATATTCATCGACCAAAACTATAACTATAATATAACTATAAAATGTTTCTGGACAGTGAATGTGGACGTGAAATTAAAGGAGCTATGCATCCTGAAGCTCCTGAACCACATCCTGCAGCCGACCATGTACGAGGACATCCGCGAGGTGGCGCGCGAGTACGTGCTTGAAGACCATGTTGACAAATACCTGGTAAGACTTTTCTTAATTGCTAGGGGTTTAAAACTTACTATTATTATTTGGAAGAAAGTAATACTCGCTATGAGCCAATATAACAGAAAACTAACCAAGTGCGTAAATATTAAAGATTTATGTTTGAAAGTACCCGTGAGTATGAGACATATTAATGTTTTCAATAACCGGCTGTACTCACGCGTATTGGTCGAGCTTGTCGACCTAGGTTTCGGGCATGTCCGATGCCCTTCATCAGGTGAGTTCACACGTCGACGATCGCGGCGACGACTCCGCGCAACTAAAGATTTAAACTAAAATATAACAGTCGAGTCATTATAAATCTCTATTTTTAGTGTTTGTTGCTTAAACAGAGGATTTATCCCAAAATTTTAAAATCCTTTCTTGTTTTCTGAGATGAACCCCGGAAAAAAAAGTTAAAAATTTACAACTTTGACGGAGTAAATTATATATCTTATTAAGTAAAAAATATATTTGTGATATGCGCCTAAGATGTGACACTTCATATGTTAATTTACATTTTACTTTACATCGGTCTCATGTATTGAACCTTTTGAATAATAATTCGAATGATTTTTAATTCAAAATATATTTTTGGACTACACAAAATATATATTTTTCAGGTAAACCAACTCATTCCGTTTACGAGCTTGAGAGAGAGAGAGAGAGAGAGAGAGAGAGAGAGATAAACATCAGTGTCAGTAAACATCAGTAGGATATAATTTGGCAAACATTTTAATTATTGTTCCAATTTTTAAATTAATACTTAGGTTTTTAACCATCTCGCTTTGCTATCGTAAAATGTTGTATTTTTTATTGCAGAAGACAGATGTCGTCAAAGTATTCATCAACACCTACAAAATGGGCATGCTCCCGCGTGGAGAAATCTTCGTCCACAACAATCAGCTGCACCTGGACCAAGCCATCAAAGTCTTCCGCATCCTTTACTTTGCTAAGGACTTCGACACTTTCATCAGAACCGCGTGCTGGCTGCGTGAGCGCATCAACGGTGGCATGTTCGTCTATGCCCTCACATGCGCTTGCTTCCACCGCACTGACTGCGTCGGCATTACCATCCCCGCACCATACGAGATCTACCCCTACTTCTTTGTCGACAGCCATGTCATCAACAAAGCCTTCATGATGAAGATGACCAAAGCTATCACCGATCCCGTCATGATGGACTACTACGGCATCAAGGTCACTGACAAGAACCTCGTTGTTATTGATTGGCGCAAAGGAGTCCGTCGCACTCTTACCGAATTCGATAAGACCAACTATTTCATGGAGGATGTTGACCTAAACACTTACATGTACTATCTGCACATGAACTATCCCTTCTGGATGACAGACGATGTTTACAACGTAAACAAGGAGCGTCGTGGTGAGATCGTGATGTACGCCAACTTGCAGCTCTTGGCTAGATTCAGGTTGGAACGTCTTGGACGCGGAATGTGCGACATCAAGCCTCTAATGCTCAACGAGCCCCTAAAGTACGGTTACTGGCCAAAGATCCGCCTGCACACCGGTGATGAGATGCCCGTCCGTCAAAACAACGTAATTGTTGTAACGAACGAGAACATTCGTTACAAACAACTCTTGGACGACGTTGAGAGGAAGCTCCGAGAAGCTATCCTTAATGGAAAGATTGAGCTCGTAAGTTGTTTAGTGCTTTTTTCTGTCTTTTTGCGTTTTCTTGTATTATTTACATATAATATCTAAATGTGTTTTTTAGCGCGACGGAACCTTAATTAACCTGAAAAAGCCCGAAGATATTGAGAACCTGTCCCGTTTGCTGCTCGGTGGTATCCCTCTGGTCAAGGATGACGCTAAGATACTTCTCGTCACCAACCTGCTCAGGAAATTACTTGGATACAGTACTTACAACATAAACAAGTGAGTACTGATTAATTTCGTATGGATCACTTTAAAATTTGAGATTGAGAGAAATTTAGTATTGTACGTTTAAAAAAGAACGTTTGTACCTTTACTTATTTTATTATTATTTGTTAGGTACACATACGTTCCTACCGCCCTGGATATGTACACGACCTGTCTGCGCGACCCTGTATTCTGGATGATCATGAAGCGTGTAGTCGACACCTGCACACTCTTCAAGAAAATGCTTCCAGTGTACATCCGCGATGACTTCGATTTCCCCGGCGTCAAGATCGAGCATGTTACAACTGACAAGCTCGTCACATTTATGGATGAGTATGACATGGATATCACCAACGCAGTCTATTTGGACAACAGTGAGCTGCAGAAAAAGAAATCCGACCAGATCTTCGTTGCCCGCATGCACCGCCTTAACCACCACCCCTTCAACGTCAACATCGATGTAGTATCTGATAAGACCGTTGACGCCGTCGTCCGCGTCTTTCTTGGTCCCAAATACGACTGCATGGGCCGTCTACTTTCCGTTAACGACAAGCGTTTGGACATGGTTGAAATCGACAGTTTCCTGTACAAGCTCCAAACCGGCAAGAACACTATCGTTCGCAACTCACTTGAGATGCACGGTGTCATCGAACAGAGGCCATGGACTCGTAATATCTTGAGCCACGTCATGGACACGACTGGCGCTAGCGCGAGGTTTGTTGAAAACTGGTGGTATATAACCCGTCTCGGATTCCCCCACAGACTGCTTCTGCCCCTGGGCCGGCCTGGTGGATTCCCCCTGCAAATGTACGTTATCATTACTCCCGTCAGGACCGGTATGCTCCTCCCGAACATCGACCTCACCATCATGAAGGAGCGTCGTGCTTGTCGCTGGGCGTCTTGTATCGACACGATGCCGCTCGGCTTCCCCTTCGACCGTCAGATCGATTACTCGAACTTCTTTACCAACAACATGAAATTCTACGACGTGTTGGTGTACCGCAAGGATCTGTCCACGTACTCCAACAGCATTAAAGAGGTAGACATGTCTGATATGGTAATGAAGAAGGATGACCTCACCTACTTGGACACTGATATGCTTGTCAGGTGGACCTACAAGGATGTCATGCTAATGAGCGTTGACAACATGATGCGGATGTAAAGTCGAGTTTAACATAATTATTTACTTCTTAAAGTCAATAAAAGCATAAACAAAATATACTCATGAATTTCATTCATTATTATCCTAACAACTATAGGAGCTTAGACATTTAGAGCGTGATGATTATGTATATATTAATATCTAAAGTAGACAGGTTGTAGTTTTTGATAAAATATTTAACACTTGCCTTTCGGATTCGGTCTAAACCACACTGGACTGAATTAGGTTTATATCTCTATAGGCATAGTTTTCCGTGGTTCCAGCGCGGAAAAACATCTTTTCTTGAATACATCAGTAGGATGAACAGAAATATGTAGTCACGGTCTTACTTATAACCCAAATTAGCAGGTCCACGAGATAACACCTATGGGTGTTATCTCGTGTTACTCCGTGAAGTTTGTGATTATATGAATTTGACTTACAAATTCAGTTCTCAAGCGTGGAGCATAAAGCAAAGTAATTTAATTATACTCTAACGTCGCTCCTAGAAACTGTTTCTCATCTGGGACTTTCATTCGGACATTAAGCCTTTGAACCATAGGAGGATAGTTTAGAGGCTTGTGTGCCTTAGATAATAATAACAAATATTTTAAAAGTATTTTAAGAAAACATTAATTTAATTATTTAATAAAACACTTAAATAATCTTTATAAAAATGATATATATCTAGTGACAATTCCGCCTAATTTCCTGTTAATCCGACGTGACTTCACAAACGACACGCAGCCAAACCGGAAGATTTTCATAAAGATTTTTTAAGTGTTTTATTAAATAATTAATTTAATGTTTTCTTAAAATATTTTTAAAATATTTGTTATTATTAAAAATGGATTTCCGCAAAGTAACGCCTGAATCTATTCATTGCCTTAGACAACTAAACTTTATACCTAGTTAAAATATTAAGTTACATATTGCAAACTATAATTAAAAACTAAAAGTGTTGTTTCAGGTTATCATAATGACTTCGAGAGGTAAATAATATCGTAGTTCTAAAGTCCTTAACTTAAATCATCCGAGTAAATAGTAAAGGGCCAGAAACTTCTAGGTGTTTGCTGCCCTGTACAGACAGTTGGGAATGTCTTGATCACAGAACTTGAGAACCATCTTGTTTTTTTTAGCACGTATGTACTGCAAGTATTTGAGCAACGTCCTTATAATAACTCAAATTAAAACATAGTATTAGAATAGTAATATGTAATATCAATATGAAAGTTTATAGAAAACTTTAATATATATCATTTTAACAAACAAGTGGAGAGTGTTTTTAAAATAGAGATCGGTTCCAAATTTTTATCTCTCTCTATTAAGTTAACAGAATTTACAAACTATTAGTTGGAACTATAGCTATTACAAATGGAATACAAATCCCATCTTCAAAACGACAACTCCAAGCGCTAGAAGAAAAGTGGCTTCTCGACCAACCGACCTCTATCCAAACCGCAACAGCAGAAGACATGATGAGTCACTAATACAACACTAAAAATAAATATTGCACTAATACGCAATATTTATTTTTAGTGTTCTAAAAATTCAACAATTTAAAATATATGTAAAAAGCGGACTTTTCCTTTAGGGTTCTGTAGATATTAAAGAACATTTACGAATGGTATTAGAGAGATATTAAAGAACATTTACGAATACTGAGCGTTCTTTAAGATCCATATATCTGAAAATAATGAGGCAACATTTGAATAAAATGTAATATATAACTTCTGTCTTTTAAAGGAAATAAAACAAATCATAAAAAGTTAAAAATAAAACAAATCATCGGTACATAATGTTATCATTTATTGTTTACACGGAACCGAAGATTTTACAAATTAAATCAGCTCTTTCTTTTTTTTACATTCTGAATACCCCGTGGAATGCCGGGTTAGAATGTCACCCCCTCCCACCCATATCTTCTAGTAGTTATTGTATGAATCGACTAAGGCCAAAATCCAAAAGATGGGTAGCAGCGCTTTTTAAAAAACTGGCAACTTCTACTGCGATCCACAAGATGCCTGCCAAGCGCGGGTGTTATGAAAATTCCCCCAATGGAGGAGACCTTGTTCAACGGTGGACGTCCTGGGTTTAAGTGTTGTACTGCATGCTAAATTGCAACCCTGGCCGATTGCATATCTAGTACCTGCCACCAGCTTGCCCAATGGCTATGCAACTGTTTATCTGCTCAACTCTGTATCTACTTGGGTTACTGTCCGTAGTTATTACCAGCTAAGCAAATGAACATACGGGAGACGCGTTAATTTGTCGGGACAACTTTAATTAGGAACCTTATCAAATATGCTTACACGTGCCGGGAAAAGGACGCATATTTCATTTGGTAACCCCAAAAGAGCTTACCTTACCTATGTGATATCTAAATTTATTATTTTAGTTAATTTCATAGCTTCAATTGTTTTCAATGTTATTAACGGTTTAAATGATATTATTATAGTTCCCAAACAACAAATTAAAATATATAAAATACAAGATTTAGAACATAAAAAAGCGTCAAGTAATTAACAAATTTCGTGATTTTTTACTTCGATTTAATACTTGCATTATCGGTGTTTGACTCAAAAGTAACTGGATACCAGAATACCGGCACCGGTATTTCGCAATTACGTATCTCTACTCTCTAGCGAATCGAAACAATGTATGAAATGATCTATACGCGTACTCAACTACGAGCTTTGTGAAAATATTCCGAAAATTCCAGTACCTCTCCTAAAATATCGCTTTTTGTTAAAATACCGGCTTTTGATAGAAAATACTGGTTCGCAGAAGCACTGGGGATTTCAATTTGCGCTGCCGAGAAAATTGCTTCGTTTTGTCCGCTTTGTTTTAGTTAAATCTAGCGGCGATTTAGTTCATACGTGAAAAAGAAAATACAAAAACAAAACCGGCGAATTGCGAGTTGGGTTCGAATACTTAAGGTACCGCACATAATATAATTGTAATATCTGTTGAGTAAAAGGGACAGGCCTCTTATTGCGATACTAAAGATACAGCCCAGTTGTGATTATACGTAAAAAAAGTCATAAGTTTGATGCAGTGATAGACCGGTGGCTAAAGTTATGAACTGCCGCGTACGTTGTCCATGTTTTGAATTCAGCCAAAGACTTGCACACCATCGCTTGCCAACAGGTGACATAGTAATAAAACAAAACCTAACCTATCAGCTATAAAAAAGTGATATAGTAGAACCATTTAATTATACTAATCTTCACGCAAAAGACTAAAATTTCTACCAATTCACGATGACACAACATATTACTGATTATATGGAGATGGAATTGTTTACCTTATTCCAGATTCTACTCCCTAAAAACGACCAGCCAAATCGAATCGCCAGCCAGCTCTCTAGCCAGTTCTACCAATCAATTCAGTACGAAAACTGATATAAACAAATCGCAAAGCTTATAAGCAATATGTCCTACATAATTCGTGTATACAGAACCTATGGAATCCATTAGAGTAGTAATGCGGGTTCAGCACTAATGAACCAACTTCATTAATTCTCACTTCGGTAGAGTGCACCCGATATCCCCTGTGCAAGCTCATCGTTTCACTCAATAATTAATGTGGTTGTATCTAGTAACTATACTAACATCAGTTCATGTTACAAGGTTAAAAAAAGGGATACCGAAAGAGCGTTTCACTATTTAGTAGAGCTTAGTAAATGGGTTAGAGAAAGTTGTTTGTTCCTCAACAGACTCTTGGAGTGCAAAATCATAGCGAATTCATTAATTCGCACTATAGCGCAAGGGACTTAGTACATTAAGAGCTTGTAGTCATACTGGACCGACCACGCAGATGCATTCATTATTGAGTTTGCAGTATTTAAAAGAATTTTCTAGAATCACGGCCGCACAGTTGAGAATTGAGATCTATCTTGGTCTGCGACGTACAGAACGTGGTGCAAGCGTTATTTACAATAATCTAATGATTTTTATAAAACAGGATGCAGTTACGCCGATTGCCCGCTTTATACTGTCGTGTTAGGATATCTACACTTATAATATAAGAAAGAAACATTTGTATATTTGGATTTTTGTATGCAACGAATAAACTTAAAAACTACTGGACCGATTTGGATGAAATTTGGTATGGAAATAGTTTGAAACCTGGGGAAGAACATAGGATAGTTTTTATCCAACTGCGCAAAAAGTGGTTAATGGTTTTGCGCAATATAATAGCTTTAAGACGACATTTCCTTTATGATATAAAATTCTTTATGAACTTACGTTACATCTTCGACTGTTCCATGCTGGTATCTGGTCGCTGTTGTTACGAGTCGGCGTCAGCGTCGTGCTTCGATCTTTGACTCTAACTAGTTCTTGCAAGTTTTTTATACTAACAGGTGCACATAGGTGTTTTTGTTGTTTTATGAATTTGTACTTAGTGCCATTTTTTAGAAGTTTAAATTTTTGTGCGTACATAAAGAAATGAGAAGAGAGAAGTTACAGAAATTAAAAAACTATGTAAAACTGGAGATTTCTGTAATCTTTGATGCAAAATATAATTTCCAATTATAATCTAAACAGTTTTGTATTATTATTATTTTACATCCCACAACGCACAACTTTTGTACATAGATAATAAGTAGGTAGCATAAAGTAACTTTGTATATGTAATCTATGAAATCTATATCCATGAGGTAGTATTTAAATCCTCTTTGGATAATTCTTAGACAATACAACCATATAGAAACTTTTTACAAACCATAAAGTAACTATGTTTATGTACAAACCATAGAGTACAATAAGGTGGAATCTCACGTCGGTGGTGGGAAATTAAATACTTTTACAGTTGTTTCGCGCTTTTAGCCAGGTTTGGTAAACATTTTACATAATTAGAGCATTTGTGAGTTCAAAATAATATTGTTCGTATTACCTAGCAAAATTATTTAACTGTTTGATTCCATAAACTACCCCGAAAATCATCAAAAGTATTTACCCGTTTCAAATGTAATCGATACAATAAGGAATAAAAAAGCCGTAAAAGATTCTTTGAATCTCGCGTATTATATAATTATATTATATTATATAATTATTATTATACAATATTTAGACAGCCTAAAAACAAAATGAAAATTTTAATATAAATTTTGAATTGTCCGCTACAAACGTCAGAGTTAGCCATAATAAATTATGAATAAACTGAATCCATTGACCTATATATACTAGACGCGACATCTCAAACGAGGATAGTCGACCAGTGTAAGTATGCCGCCTGGTATACTCTCCCCCACACGCAGCTGGACACTCATAGAGATTACACGCGCTTTACGTTCGAAAATTGTCTATTATCAATGTGTATTTTGAATACACAATTTTCGAACGTAAAGCACGTGTAATCTCTACGAGTGCCCAGTAGCGAGTGGGTGAGAAGATGCCAGCCAGTGCAAAGAAGCCTCTTTGCACTGTACAACTATCTTCGTTTGAGATGTCGCGTCTAGTATATATAGGTCAATGACTGAAACTGACTTTTTTCTTCACCAGCCAGTAGATGCAGATAAATAAATATGTTCAGATTGACTTGAATATGATAGAAGTGAAGCAAAACAACAGCCTCCTATCATACCAGTTAGAACCAGTCATTCTAGACTAGCCTGAAGAACATCTTCGACCGCATCATCGCTTAACATCAGCTGAGGTAGTGATTAAAAGTCAGCTAGAATCAAGCAAATTAAAAATCAATTATTAGTTCAGTAATTGCTAAACAAATTAAAGCTTTTACTAACATAAGCATAGTTCAATAAGAGCTTTCACAATGCGGGTAGGCGTTAGGAAGGTGGCCGGCATTTAACCCTTGCGCTTCATTGGAATTATAGCGAAAATCGTTAACACTACTTTGAACAATACATATTTGCGTTGTTGCCGAACAAAAAAGGTACATATAGCATCGACTGCACATAATTGAAGTACGAGTAGAAAAACGAGAAAGACGGTCTTGTTATTAAGACTTTTTTTAACCTCGTTAGCGTAGAAATTAGCACTAAATAACACGGCTTGTTTTTCTCCGTTCTGTTTCTTCGTTTCATCTCTTTGTGCAATCCTCAGTGGGTTGCAACTTGCTTTTTGATTAGTCCACTTTTAGAGTTTATATTTTCCACTCTTTGTATTTTTTGTGTTTATTTCTCGTTTGAGATACGGTAGCGGAACAGATAATGTTGAAAGCTTTTAAATCCGTGCATGTTATGAGAATAATTTACGCTTTTGCTGGCATTTTTAATTAGAAGCTTGTTCATCTGTTGTTATTTCAAAAATAAACTTTGATTTACACCCGTTCGCCGGCGGATATATATACGAGTATATTTATAAATATGATAACAAACACTATCGTATATCGCGTGCTAGGTGAATCCTTTTCCTTAAATTTAAGAGCACAACATTTCAGCTCAGACTAGCCCTTGGCGATGGTTGTCTCACATTGCGGCATGTGAATGTAATCATCGTGCATAGTTAGCTGGTAATTATTAAAATGATAAAGGTTTCTCATGTGAATTTAAAGTATTATTTTTACTGCTACATAAGTACATGTAGGTAGACTGCTTGTTGTTATCAGAATAGTTATTTTACGTGTACAAATGATGACCCTATTATTCTGGATAAAATACTTAAGTCCCGACGTCAAAACGTCCAAATCACAAAAGGAAAAACCAATTCTGTCCTTATAGTTAACTTATGTCGTGAAGTCAAAAGGTCCAGACGTTTGTTGTCAAATGGAATATGTCCAATGTTTAACGGTACATTTATTATTGTCTAAATAATGCGTGGACGATAAAAAGTCAACTTGATAACTAAGCAAGTTAAAGTTGCATTGCAGAAATTCACCACAGTCGTTCTAATCTTGATATGCGAGTGGTTAAGGCGGTTATCGGTTTAACCGGTGAAGTGTGTTCGATTCCCAATCGAGGTGAAAAATTTTGTGCTCAAAAAATGTGTATATAGATATACCTGATAGTTTGAAATAGTTTTTCTTTCTTAACAATTAGTTACAAGTATGTTGTATGCGGCACCGTGTTTTATCGTTTGACAGTCGTTTGAAATTAAACACAATTCATATCATTAACACGTTGAAGGAATGTAACGCTTTTACTGCAAAAACACGATGAAATTTATGAAAATTTCGAATTTCAGTTTTTATTTTACTATTCTAAATTTTTATACAGGGTTTTTTCTTAAAGAATATGCCACCCTTATTGCTAAACAGGAAACTTATATCTATTATTAATTTAAACCTACTCTTGCCCAGTACTAGGTGTCTTTAAGACTATCTGGTACAGGTCATACAGCTTTCTAGCTTCTTCGGAGTCAGGCTGCGACAGCACTCCGTTGCACCCTCCTACCTGCCGCGTATCAGTTAAGAGATGTATTTCTACCTTTACAACTGTTCTTACTCTCTAAACTTTTTGTTTATTGCAATGAATATATGTCTTAATTTAGCCTCTTTAGAACGGAAAGAAAAAACTAGATAAATTCAAATTCACAGAATTCCAAATGAAAACCGGCAGTTCCAGCAAAATTTCAGTAAGATTTTGTACGTCATCCGAAAATCACATAAAAACTAAAAATATTTCGAAGTCTATAAATATTTCAATATATTATAATCTTTTTTACTAAATTAGTAACCGTTTGTATAAGTTTCAACCGTTTTTAGATTAATTTATTGTGAGTATTTTAATGCTATTCAAAATTGTTTCTATTTATTTTGTAGCTTCCATTCCAACATCATGTTAGCACAGCTCTACAGACCATTTCATTCAGCGTTTAGAAGATGTTCTTCACACTATATCTTCCCCGTCATCCCTTACCACGGTTATGTATACGGTACAAGGAGTGAAAGTTCTGGGCAGCAGCGGCCATACTCTATGATATTCCATAACCTGGGACGTTTTGACGTTTGGGGACTACTTATGACGCCCTCTGCATACCATTCCTAGATTTGGCCATTTCTGGAAAATGCTACTTTTGCTGATTTCTTCTTACTCATAACCAGTTGCTTACACACCCGTTTAATATTTTTCAGAATAAGCCATGGACTGCGCATTCTGTAACCAAACGATGGAGGGGTGCGCATGCATCAGATGCAGCCAGTGCTCGTCCCACTTCCACCTGGAGTGCGTGTCGGGCGAGCAGCTGTCTCCCAGCTCGAACAGCTGGCGGTGCTGCCGCTGCGAGACGCAAGTGTCCGCGCACGACGCGCAGGCGGTCGAGGCGCCCATCCACGCGTAGTGTATTGTCCTTTAATGTGTCGGAAATAAAACTTGTTTTGGCTGTATTCACGTCTTTGTTTTGGTTCAGCTCTTTGATCTACTTAGGCGAAAGGTATGTCCTTGTTACTACTATCTGTTAAGGCGAAAGGTTGTCACCAATAGCAGAAGACTAGGTAGTTGTAGGTCGAGGATAAGCATATCCATTAGTTACGCTAAGTGCAGGTCCAGTTAACCTTTAAATTTGAAGCCTTTTAGAAATCACTCCTTTTGGCATAATGGGTAGTGTGGTCTTCAGCGAGAGAGGGACATTCAGCTTACACAACAGCGGGGCATTCCGCGAATGTGACATAACGCGCCGAGAGTTTTTTATTTTGGATTTGTTCAATGAGGCTTCAACTGAATAATATATTGGTCGAAGCAATGAGGACGGTATGTGAGTCTGTTGGATAGTGATATGGGAAGTGGACAATTTTCAGTACAAAAATGGCATAAAACCCATGGTGCATACGGTACGACAGGATCTAATGATTCACTCCGGAACCTTGGTCCCATTGCGATGTCCTTTTGATAATTTGACAGAGTGAGAACTTGTGAGAACGAAAGAAACAATTAGACGAATTCGCACATAGAAGCAGCCGATGACTGAGTTGAGAACGAGAGTGATTACATACTTTTTTTATATTAAAATGAACTGAGCAGTGTTGAAACTGTAGTCTATACATATATACGTTATATTAACTGTAATTAATGTTCCTTAATAATTATAACAGACACAGTTTAATTGGCGGCAGGGACAGTCGCCCCGAAATTTATTGGACCTAAATTATTATACGGGAGCTATTATTTAGGGCTTGGGAGGAGTTAAGGGTATGACACAATATGAAGTGTTTATAATTTAATAGTACACGGTATTGTTACGTTCGGGGAGGTCACATTTGTTGGGAAGTGTTATCACCTTCGTTATTTATTTGATACATCCGTGTAATGTTGGAACTAATGCCATTGTTATATCGATCCAGACGTGATATATCTATTATACACTTCTGGACTCATCTATTGGCCCACCTTGTATTTTCAGTTTCGTTTGGTCCTAGCTAAAATTTTATATTAGGTCGAGCAAAAAGTTTTTATGCAGTTTTGAACCTGGCACATTCACAATTTCATTCAATAGTCTTTTTTTGAATTTCGAACACAGAATTTAAAGAAACAAAAGACAATTTGGAGCCTGTTTGTTGATATCAAACAATCGAATACTAAGAAAAATTGGTTTTATTGGTTTACTTGGATTTAATTCTTGAAAAAGTGATTGATATCTTTGGTTTTGCAACAAACATTACTTATTCTTAACATTAAGGTGAGGTTCTATCAATAATCTATGGATACTTCACCTGAAGTCGCCGCCCAAGCTGTGGCACTTATTCAGGCCGGACACAGCCAAAGAAACGTGAGTGCTCAACTTAATTTAAGTCGATCTGCGGTCCGAAATGTTTATCGGAGGTACCTAGAGACTGGCGGCTTTGTTCGTCGCCAAGGAAGGCCACGATCTCGGGTCACAACTGAAAGGCAGGATCGATTCATCGTGACGACCAGCTTGAGAAATCGTCACCTTACCTCCATTGAGATACAAAACCAACTTCGCGACTTCCACGGAGTATCTGTGAGCGCTCGAACTGTTCGGAGAAGGTTAAAAGAACGCGATATGGTACCACACAAGCCAGCTAATGGGCCCAAACTAACGCGAGCCCACCGAACAGCGCGCCTTCATTTCGCACGCAGTCATTTAAATTGGACACAGCAAGATTGGAGCCGTGTACTCTTTTCTGATGAGTCTAAAATTGTGTTACATGGCAATGATGGAAGGAAGAAGGTCTACCGACGTAAGGGAGAGCGTTTCGCACAATGCTGCTTTGAAGAGAGGGTTGCTTATGGCGGTGGCTCATGGACTGTCTGGGGCGGTATATCAGCGAACGGCAAAACTCAACTTGAGGTTGTTACAGGACCACGGCTGCCAACATTAAATGCTGAAAGGTACATTCGTGAGTGCTTAGAACCTCACGTGATACCATACGCGGACTATGTGGGCCCAAATTTCCTTTTTATGCATGATAATGCAAGAGCCCATGCGGCCGGCATCGTCAGGGAATATCTTCGGGATGTGAACATCACAGTTATGGACTGGCCAGCCAGAAGCCCAGACATGAACCCTATTGAGCACATGTGGGACGAGCTAAAAAGACGTGTTAGGGCTCGTCAGCCAGTTGCCCAGACGATGCAGGAGTTGAAAACTGCCATAGAAGAGGAATGGGAGATGATCCCTCAAAATTTCATAGAGCGGTTGATAAACTCTATGCCTAATCGTATGAGAGCTGTGGTAGATGCCCATGGAGGCAACACGCGTTATTAAATTAAACCTTTATTTGATAAAACATGTTTTTTATTCAAAAATCAATTGCCTTTAACAAGGCGCATATCCAACTTGTTAGGCGTAGCTCCATGTCGTATGGTATTCTGAATTCAAATTTAAAACAATACGATCGAAAAAGATGGTAAAATGTGCCAGGTTCAAAACTGCATAAAAACTTTTTGCTCGACCTAATATAAAATTTTAGCTAGGACCAAACGAAACTGAAAATACAAGGTGGGCCAATAGATGAGTCCAGAAGTGTAAATAAAAATAAAAAATCTTACTGAAAAGTATGAATGCAGTTTTGTTTATTTGGATGATATATTTGTTCCTGTTATTTTCATTTGAAAACGAAACTAATTTTGATGAAATTTCAATGGGAAGTACCTACTGTATAAGTCGGAGTGACCACTGCTGAACAGAATCTCCCTGATTAAGGGCAGGTTTGCCATAATCCTCAAGCTTGGTAGTCGTCTTAGGGATCGCAGTGTAAGAAAGAAATTCTGAAGGCGCTGCTACCTACCTCCCAGTATTTTACCCTTAATCGCCTCTTACCTACCTCACCTAGGTCTAGCTGAGATGTCGGAGTGACATTCTAGCCCGGTAACTCACGGGCAATATCTCATATAGTAAAGTTTATGTTTGTTATAAAATCTTTTTTCATAACAAACAAAAAGCAAAGTTGAGAACTGAATTGCGACTCCTCCTCCAAAACCTGTATAAAGAAGTGCCCTCGATAGTTTAACGACTATAAGACGTAAACTTGAGTACATTTAAATTTGTGAACAATAACTTGGCCAGGGTAACATACTCTGTCTGCCACCAGTGCGGCTGTGTGGAAGACACCGCCTAGCATGCACTGGAGGCATGCCCAGGAGGAGCAGGACCGCGGCGATCCCTGATCGCGGTTGTGGGGTCCGACCTCTCCTTGCCGGCCATCATTGTAAAGATGGTCGGTGACGAGAGGTCGTGGGAGGCGGTGGCCTCGTTTTGCGAGACAATTGTCTCACAGAGGGAGGCGGAGGAGCGGCAAAGGGAGAGAGACCCTCTCTCTGTTCCGCTCCGAAGAGCGCGGACACGCAGGCGAGCCGATCGCGCTCGCACTCCGTATCCGCTCAGAGGACCTGGGGTGTCGGCCGTGGGGACGGCCAGCACCCCCCATCAGGGTTAGGTCCTCATGAGGTGTGGATGCCCTCGTGTGTCGGGGCATACCACGAGGCGGTATTGGGGGGGGGGTCATTCCCAGAGGCTGGGCCTGCGTAAGCGGGCAGCGACGTCGGTGGTGGCTGCGGATGAGAGCGCAAGTGACCCCGCGGCCCCTGCCACTAGTCGAAGACGACGGAACACCATGAGGTTTTTAGTCGGTAGTGGGGTCCCTATTGACCCTGAGCCCGACATAACCACCTGCTCCCCGGCGGGTGTGTATGTGTAAATGCATTTTCCTCACGAAAAAAAAAAAAAAATGGTAACATACTCTGTCATTGCGGAAGCCCATACTTTCAAATTAGATCCACTCAGATGGCGCTAAGTGTTTGATGTTTAAAAAGGGTACCTTTGTGTAGAAATAATTGATGTTTTTATGAATTTACAAAATTTAATAAAACATGGTATGCGACAAGAAATAAGAATTTACAAATTCTCTAGTACTTTTGACTAAATGGCCTTTTTTTTGGTGTATGGAATTTATTCATAAAACTTTAACGGGACTTTCTCACTCATATAATTTTATTATTTATTTTATTTAAAATAATAAGATTGAATTGTTCCAATTATAGTTTCAACCAAATCAGGTGTTTTTTTATATATTGCTGATAGGCTACGCTTTGGTCATTATTTCACCTGATGGTGAATTTTGATGTGGTCTAAGGTGTTGTTCGGGCTAACCCAGATGTACGGTCTCTCAAGGACAATTACCGGAACTCATCGTTAGGTGCTTTGCGACAGATTGTTTACTTGAGGGTAGTAGCAAGCTAGGCGGGCATTCGCAAATTACCCTACCATCATACTATAACGACTGCCGTCATAAGACGATCGAGACCGACAGATGAACGTGCCTTTCGAAGCACGTAAATCTTCAGTAGTAAAATAGTAAAACCACAAAAGTAGTATGGCTGGAGGCCGTATAGGAGATTCAAATGCCTACTTTAGTCTGGATATACAGGGGAGGCCTATAGCGAAATCTTAGCTACCTACAGACACGATTTGTGTTTTTTTTATCATTAATTAGTTGTTAGTCATTATATTATCTTTAAATAAATTAACGCTCTCTGGAGACGACAGATATTTACGGTACGTTACTTATCTCTATGTATTTACCATAGTATGCATGCTGCAGCACGTGTCTATGCCTATAAATGTATAAGTTGTATTTTATTATGTTAACTTAATATCCTGTGGCTTTATTTTGTTTTCCCTGAATACATTCTTTAATAACAATGCTCTACGCCACATAGTTGATTACTATTTTAGGTCATCTTTTAGTCACAAGTTGAATCGGTGTTAATTACGTTTATCCAATCACTATAAGATAAATAACATATCTTATATGAGCTTAACAACATATCCATTATATTACTTACACTACTCTAAATCGAACACTCTGCGCCCTTTTCTCGTTATATAAACAGTAAACTTTATGATGATATTAACAAGACAAATTTATAATGACTTGTAGTTTTAATTAAAACTTTGTCAGAAAAGTTATATGACGAAATTTTGTTAGTTGGGATACGGCGCTCTCTAGGAAAAAGTTTTCAGTAATGAACACAACTGACTGATAAATAAATAAATATTTTATCAGTCACATATTTAAACATTTTGTAAAGGAGAGGATACATCGTAACTATACGTTTCTGTAACGGGTCAACACAGGATAGAATCGCTTATTATATTGAAATAGTTAAACAATTAAAATAAAAAGTGTCACATATTAGCAACGGTAATACTCTCTATATTTAAAACATCGAGAGCTTATTAAGATCCGAAAACACAAACCTAACAGAAAAAGTAAAATATCCTCAAATCTTTTATTGAAACATGGACAATAAACGCAATCCACCAGATGTCATACCCTGTCATATCCACAAATAATAAGCCTTACTTCCGTCTGCACACAGAGTAGGAATAACCCGCCAAAACTAGCTATGTCCCGTATACTCGTACCGTGCTATCAAATACCCGCATGTGTTTGACAACCAATCGCGTCTTGTGTTGGTCTAACCATTGATCACCGCAGAAATAAGATTGGGTAAAGCTTCGCTGGGAAAAAATGCTGTACTTCTTTTTTAATATTACAGGTAGGTAAGCCTTTGACCACGATCTCACCTGATGGTAAATGATGATGTGGTCGAAGGTGTTAACAGGCTTAACCTAGGCCTAGAATTACTGGCTCTCAAGGACAGCTGCCGGAACATACCTAAAGGTGTTTGGCGACAGATTTTCTACTTGAGGGTGGTCTATAGCCAGGCATTCGCAATACCCTTTCACCATGCGGGGAAGCTCAAGCCTGCGGCGGGATTCGAACCATGGATCTGCTGCGCAACATTCCATAGCCAATGCCACTGAGCCATCACTGCTTCATACTGTATCTGCCGGATTGTCCACTTCTGAACATAGCTTCCCGCATGCAAGTGGGGAGGGGGGGGGGGGGGATTGCTATAATTCTCATGCTTGGCAGGCGTCTTGGAATATCAGTTCCTTACAAGGTGCTGCTGCCTACCTTTTGGTATTTTATCTTTCGTCACCTTTTTCGACACCCACAGGTAGTTAGCCGTCGAGAACATTTATACGCTTCGATTGTCACTGTATTAATGATAAAAATAAGCTAGTCGTTATAATGTTATGTTTGGCATCAGAATTCAATTGACAAAGGACATTATTATATTTCAATGTGTAATTTATATGTGTATTAGAATTGATAATAATTAATGTAATTGGTGTAAACCGTTTTAATTGTAAATAAATAAATAAATAAATTAGAAACGAAAAATGCTTCTTAACCTTTACAATCCATCTTTCATATGCCGTGGAACGAAAAGAGATGATGTAGTTTCCGGTAGCTGTTCCGGAAACCGGAAAGATGCCAGGATCGTGTTGTAATTGAAGGTAGGGCACGAAATGGGGATATATACGTCTTTGTTTCCAAATGGAACGTGAATTAGTTCCAATCGTAAGCGGAAATGGAAGATCTATTGCTCGCACGAATTCCGCTGATAAACAAAGAAAATGTTTGATAGTTCTGTTTGTTTTATGGTATGATTAAAGGCGAGGAAGTTATGAAATAAAACCTAAGCAACACTCGGCGCATCTTTATTATATAATATTAGAAGTTTTGATTTATAAAAAAAATATATGATCTATAATAAAATAAAAAATGTTTTAAATGTACAAGTAAATCCATGTGTTACCGCACTTTAATCTCAAAGAAAATAATTTTGATCTCAATTTCTATTAAATGTCTTATAATATATAAGAATAATAATGTCTTATAATATATAAGAATAATAATGTCTTATAATATTAGGTCCTTACATATGAAATTGGCATTTTTCGTACTGGCCACTTTAATCACGAATTTCTCCTCTTTGGTAAGGAATTCCAAATTCAAATTTGTACAGCTATAGACTCATGTATTTGTGCTTCGATGATCGTCATTCATTTGTTTTTTTTCTTCTGTTTTTTTCTGTTTGCGTCACTCATTTTACAAAATGGAAAACCTTAAATATCGCATTATTTAAGAGTACGAGTTCCGCCGTGGCACTAGTGCTGCGGAAACAACTCGAAGGGTGAATGATGTGTATGGCGGTCGTGTTGCAAAAAAAAACACAGTTCGTTTTTGGTTCCAACGTTTTCGTTCTGGAAATTTCGACCTGCAGAACAAGCCCCGTGGACGGCCTGAGACTCAAGTTGATAATGAAGAGTTGAAGGCTATTGTGGAAGCGGATCCATCGCAAACCACGTCCGAGTTAGCTGCAGGCTGCAATGTTAGTGATAAAACTGTTTTAATTCACTTGAAGCAAATTGGGAAGATTAAAAAGCTTGAAAGGTGGGTACCTCACGAATTGACTGAAACAAACCGGCAAACGCGCGTCGACTGCTGCGTTACATTACTAAACCGGCACAATAATGAAGGTATTTTAAACCGAATCATTACCTGTGATGAAAAATGGGTTCTTTACGATAATCGGAAGCGCTCAGCGCAATGGTTAGATCCTGGCCAGCCAGCCAAATCCTGCCCCAAGCGAAAATTAACCCCAAAAAAGTTACTTGTAAGCGTTTGGTGGACTAGTGCCGGTATTGTTCATTACAGTTTTTTCAAATCTGGCCAGACTATTACGGCTGATGTCTATTGTCAGGAATTGCAAACCATGATGGAAAAGCTAGCGGCTAAACAACCTAGGCTGGTCAATCGCTCCACGCCACTGCTGCTTCACGACAACGCTAGACCACACACTGCGCTACAGACGGCTACTAAATTAGAAGAGCTTCAATTGGAAAGTCTAAGACATCCTCCGTACTCCCCGGACCTTGCTCCAACAGATTACCATTTTTCTCGAAATTTGGATAACTTCTTGCAAGGGAAAAAATTCAACTCCGATGGGGCAGTCCAAATCGCCTTCAAAGATTTTATTGATTCCCGTCCGACTGGTTTTTTTAGTAAAGGGATCAAAAATTAATAAAGGGATCAAATACGTATGAGATGGCAAAAGTGCATAGAAAATAATGGTTCATACTTTGATTAATTAAATATATTATATTAAAAAATATTCGACTTTTTGTTCCTCCCATACAAAACGCCAATTTCATATGTAAGGAATATATAAACGGAGCGCGGCGCGGTCTAGTGTTGCCGCAGCGCGCGCTCTTAGCTCAGAGTAGTCATTATTTTTTTATTGCGAGACACAGAACTTTAAAGTTTCAGACACTATTAGAAAAACTTATTGCTTTAATTATCTCCGAGCCAAGAGCGCCCGCCGCGGCAACACTGGACCGCGCCGCGCTCTCCTTGAATAGAGTCTTGAATAATAACACATCGAGCTAGGTAATAAAAAATATGAAATATTAAAAGACAGACACAAGAGACTTTTAACATCAGGTGGTCCTCGTGCTTATTCCGCCAAATACAAATAAGATCTCACAAAAAAAAACCGTCTCAAAATGTTTGTTAAGACTAGCAGAAGTGAACCCTAAGAGGTTGTTAGCATTTTACCAATAACCCTGAATAGTATTATCTTATCTGACCAGCAAACTTACAAATACTACAGTATTGCAATATATACTCTTGTACAACTGTGCAAAACTGTAATGTTCCAGCCGAAAATACTTCACTTTACTCAGTTAATTATATTATTTATATCTTAGATGCAGTCAATCAATCTGTCCCTTCTACATGTAATTTGTCGACGTTTATCTGCCGCTCGCAAGTCGCGACATCGGAAATTGATAAACGTCTGTGACATCCCCGACGGCGGCAGATCTTATACGATATGTTAACTCAGGTTATTATGTTGCTATAATTTAATACTTACACCCGTTTTTTAATGGGATTGTGCAGGAACATGTATAGATGATGTTTAGCGGTAATCTCTGCCCATAACAGATGCATTTCGTCACATAAATTGCCAGCGCCATTCACTCTGGAGACAAAGTTGTTAAAGCTTATGTGCTTGTAATTCCATCCTTCAAACGTAATACGTCACGCGTTAGAAGCAATTCGAGCTACGCGATAAAAAGACAGGAGCTTTTTATTCTTGATAAGTTAGCTTTTTATGACCACTATCTCACCTGATGGTAAGTGATTATGTGGTCGAAGATATTGTTCAGGCTAACCTAGAATTACTGGTTCTCAAGGACAGCTCCCGGAACTCACCGTTAGGTGCTTGGCGACAGATTTTCTACTTGAGGGTGGTAGCTAGCCAAGCGGGCATTCGCTAAATGCCCTACCACCATGCTATAACGACTACCATCCTAAGACGACAACTTAACATGCCCTCCGAAGCACGAATGCGCTCAGTAGTAATGTCACTAGCGGTCACCCATCCAACTCATGACTGCGGCGGACGTTGCTTATCTTTGCCGATCGGTTATGAACAGCTAAGCAAATTTCGTGCGCTTCGCCTTGTAGGTGAATATAATTATAGTACTGAGCGTTCTGCGATCTGAATTTGGTCTTTATTGCGTCGTAACGGAGTTGCTGATGATAGACCATTCTGGTCCTTTTTATGCTGTGGTAATGCGAATATTATTGCTTGAGGGTAGATATGAGTATGTTGACAGTACTTCCCCGGATAACCTCGCACAAAGAGTTCTACTGCTACTGTAACTCTTCTCCGAATCTCGAGTTCTACGTGATCAAGTACAATAGTCATATGACTTAGCAACAAAACCAAAAAAATATTTTCAACACCCTTGCTCGTAAGTGAGCTTTATTATATCGTTCTTAGGCACATAAGCCGAACTATGAAAACCCTGATGCATAATAATATTATACACTAGTGCGTAATAGAATTATCCCTACAAAGTTAAGTTAGTACCAACGAGTAAACAGAGCATTTTCAATTTAACCGGGTAATACAGATTTGTAACATCAAAGAGGTTTATATGTAATCAACCAACATACATTAGCCGCGCGCAAAAAAAAAACTTACGCGCTATTTTCATAATTTTTGTATGTTGTTTGTATCGCGTTTGTTAAATATTTTTTTCCTTACAAGGATGTTGAAAAAGTGCGTATGAAACTCGTGAGCAACTTGCTCATTATACACTTGGCTGATTTACGCCCTCGCCTACGGCTCGGGTTGCAACACACAGCCTCGTGTATAATGAGCAACTTAGCTCACTTGTATCATAATCTACTATTACACAAGTTGACATTGGTCCAAAGTATATAATTTTTTTCCGAACCAAATACAGTTTTTGCTTAGCGCTTTAATTTCCCGCTGCCTGTTAGCTTTCCAACAAAGTTCCTTATTTCGTTTGTAATAGTTCTGATGTGACATCAGCAAACGAATCCGTTCACATGTAATTTGTAGACATTTATCTGAGCCTTGCTAGCAAGTCGCGGCATCGGAAATTGATTACCGATGTTGATGACATTGACAGACGGCGCGGCGGAGGCATGTCATGTCTTAAACTATATTCCAGCTCAATTCAATGTAGACATGATTTCAGTGTAAGTACGTACGAGGATAATAATGGAAGCACTAGTCTGTGGACATGGGATGAGTAGGAAGAGAGAAGCCACTAATAATAGTAATAATTAGAGAACGATTCCTGCGAGGTATTTGAAGAATCTTCGAGACCTACATATGAAACGTTCCCCAGTTTTTTTCCTCCAAAACAGAAACGACTCAATAATTTTTATTTCTTTAAATTTTAAGAACACTAAGTACCTACATTAAAGCTTGTATTATTTTCTTTTATGTTAAAAACTTTTGAAATTTATCTGGCGGTCTACTGATCATGGCGGGGCATTTTTAGTGATTTTCGCCTTTCATAGTATTTTCTTTAGTAATTATTATTTACTAAAATAAAGGAAAAAACATAGATTGGTCTAAAGGCCATCCAGGAAAAAATAGGGGGTAATTTTTTATGGAGAATCGCATAGATAACTACTCGAGTCCGACTCCCATTTAGCTCATGTACTCAATAGTTGTGTCGTTCTAAAGTTATAACTCACACCACAAGTATATACTCACTAGACTTTCATTTTATCATGTGTTTTGGTATTTTAAAATAAAAAATCAAAATAGATACCGATTTCCTCCAAATAAGGAACAAACGATTCAATATCAAATATGAGCCAAACGAGAATTTGATTCTCACATTCCTCCGTTTCCGATTGTTACGTTCCGTTCGAAAAGTCGGAAGTTTCAATTTCACGTTTTATAAAACAATTCTACAGGAGCAAATATTTCATTTTATTATCATTATTGATACCTGACTTTTCCTTGGCTAAGAATGCAATAAGATCGCATTTTATAAATTCCTGAGCGCAAGTTCTAAAGATTTCCATGCTGAATCTTGTCTTATTGAATCTTTTAAGAATAACGCCAGTAAGCCGAGCTTCCAGGAAATATGATTTCTGAACGTTGCGGTGGCGGTTAAGTTGTTCTAAAACCTATTAAACTCTTCACTGGAATTCGGAGTAAACTCCTATCACAGATAACACTTACACGTAGCCTTGGCTTCCAACGACGCCAGTGGACTTTTCATGGAAATATTAGATGTTAAAAGAAAAGTTTCCTCTTACCATATACACCGTGTCCCAAAATTCAACGATAAGCCGGCATCGGTGCATGGACCTACTCATGACTACTCGGGAAAAAAATAAAAAAAAAATTATAACTCTTTTTTTTTTTAATTACAGAGACTTTTATAAAGTTGCGCCAACTTTTAATAAAACATGCCATGGTAGTGTCCATACTTTTTTTTTAACCCAGACTATAGAAAGTGCATAGAATGTTAAAATCTATGAAAATTATAAGAAAAAAAATTTTTTTTACTGATTTTTGTAAAATAACTACAGACTTTCTGTAATTTTAAAGGATTGTGGTAGATAGCCGTCCTTCTTAGGTTGCTAATGCACAAAAAATATCAAAAATATGTCAAAAATTGTGGTCATGGTAGTTGAAAATAGCATAATGGGTATCGAATATCGATGAAATTTATAAAAGTCTCTGTAATTAATAAAAAAAAAGTTATAATTTTTTTTTTTTTCCGAGGAGTCATGAGTAGGTCCATGCTCCGATGCCGGCTTATCGTTGAATTTTGGGACACGCTGTATATATCAGCCACATTTCATATATAAGTTATAACATAATAATTATAATCCAATCACCTAAATGATATGCGAAAGTTTTCGGAGTCATACTTATCATTAATCTATTAATTTTACATACAAATAATTTTATCTGAGAAGAAATGGTTGTTACAGATTATCGAATTTCATGTCAAAAAATATAAGTTATCTTATCTCTATATATTAAGTTGAAATACCATAAGTAGTACCACAGAAAAGAGAAGGCAATTATTTCTGTGTGATTATAGTACTCATACATTTTCTTTATGACAAGCAGATTATTTAACCACATCATTTTAGAATACTTCTCTTAAAAACCCGGATGTAAGCGAACCCACCTGTAAAACTAAAGCTAAAAATCTTACGCGAGTTTTGTCCATAATTATTATTTAGTAACCGGCTAGGACTCGCGTAATATTTACCGGATATTGTTCCGGCCAGTTTCGTGCACTACGAAAAACTTCAAATAAGTTCGAAACTGTGCAATATCCGGTTAATATTACGCGAGTCCTAGCCGGTTACTAAAAAAAACTAAAGCTGTTAACTTTGCCATCTGTTATACAATAGATTTAACTAGTTTTACCAGAGTAAACACTGCACTATTATGCATTATATTTCATGAAAAATGGCGCAGTGTAAGGTTGATTGATGACGTCACAGTGCACTCTGCTGCAAAGAGCTTGGCGTTACTAAGTCAGCTGTCTTTATACTCGGTTTAAAGTGCTGGAACTTTGGAGGGAAATTCAATATTTTAACATATATATCGCGTTTGTACTGTAACTAGGTAACTATTATACATGCCCAATGATTTCGCGATTGTAAAATAATATTGCTCGTATTATCTTGAAAGCGTATTGAACACCAATGGATTAGGTTATCAGAGGTCATCCCTGACATTCCCTTCTGCGAAGCGGTAATGGCGCAGAAGGAGGCCGCGGAGCGGGTCAGGGAGGGCGATGCCCATGCTGCCCCGCTCCGGCGCAGACGAACGGGGGCGAGGAGGCGGCAGTTTGCCCGCCTCCTCCATTCTCCGTAGTGGGGTCACTGGTGGAGAGTCGGGGGATTCTCCACCAGCTTGCACGGCCCCACACGTTTGGGGGGTGACCTTGGTGAGTAAGGTCGCCCCTCCACAGGCGCAGAGGCCCGACAGAGTTTAGGCCTACCGCCGGGGCAAGATGGTGACTGCTAACGCGACCCTATCTTGCCCCACCTTGGCGGAGGACTGCTCACGGGGGGGTTTTAGTGGGTTCAAGCCCCACACATCCCCTTCCACCGCCCCCGCGGTGGAGGGGCAGCGCGAAGGCTTTTACCCCCCTCAAAAAAAAAAAAGGTCATCCCTGACATTGTTATTGTATTAATGTAATAATAACGATTAAAATACATAAGACATTCTCTTCATATCACGTATTACGTGATAATTATATTATAATTATTAATCACATACTACGCTACGATTATTTGAACATGTCCATACAATAGTTATACGAAATAGAATCAAAATAATATTTGAATTTTCCCAATAGACGTTCACCTTACGAGGATATTTCGGTACCCATATCAGCTAGCCATCAGGCAATAGGTACCACAAATGATAGATTATTAGAGAGGATACTCTAAAAAAAGTATTATTTACATTTTAAAGTGTTTATTTTAAACACCACAAATTTATAGTTGTGATCTTTATATATAAAATAAAATTAAAGCCAGGAATACGATAGGTCAAACTTTTCTCGGTGATTTATTTTAAAAAGATGGCTATTTCCAAATACTTATTTTTATTATTCAAAACTTTGAAGCGATTAACAGTAAATTTTTTACAGTTTGTTAGATAATCATAATAACTTGTTAAATTAAAGAAGTTTTCGTATTCGATTATTGCTCAGAAATTAATTAATTTCGTTTGTCTATTACTTCATTTACTTTCAATTACGATTCGATCAACACAGCAAACGCGTTAAGAATATGACTGTTTTGTAATAAAGACTACATACATTTATGGCTATCACTTTCTCAGTATGTACGGCTGTGAGAAACTGAGGATGCCCACTTGAAATTGTATGTATCAGCTTAAGATGATGATTCTTGGGAGCCTTATAATTAGGCGGTTGATATGAATTTAATAACTGGCGACCGAATTCAGATGATGCCCAGATCTTAAGAGCTTAACAGCTGAGTACGATCTTGAGACCACAACTAGGATCGGATTATTAATACAGACCTAACTAACCCAAGTACATATCGGTTTTTTTTTTTGTAATAAATGATAATTAAATCATCATTAGGACATTGATATTTGATTATATATCATTCGTATTTATGCCCAATGTACATATAATATGTTAAACTTTATTTACAATTACATTTAGTTCAAAATAGGTAACCAGAACCCAGAGGAAACCTTAATTTGGTTCCAAATTCCCTTTAAAAGGGATTTTTAGACCTTTATGAAATTGGCGAAACGCAAATCCTCTTCGGGGCTGCGAATTCAGAGTAAATGGGATTTCGACACTGAAGCCTCAAATCAAAAGGATTTCAATAAATATGGATAATCATGTTTTCGTTATTAAATGACTACAAAGAAAAGATGAAGGTTCTCAAAAATCAACGCGTATTTTTTATGTAGGATGCGTGCGCGCGTAATTTTTAGTTGGATCATCCAATTTTGATGATTGTTTTTTTGTGGGGTAGAGTATACCTTCACGTCTGTCCCGTTTAAATTTATATTAATATTGGTTTAGTCGTTTTTAAATTACAATCAATTAACTAAAACAATTATTTGCAAATATACCTATATACCCCCATAACATTGAAATTGCAACTCTTGTCAATGAAGGTTAGTATTGTGGGTGAGTGAAAGTCGATTTTGTGCTCACTGAAAGGAATAAACCAATATTTTCTTTCAAAACGTAACCGACGTCTAATACTAAAAAGTATGGAAAGACTTATGGAAGTCAGTCTACGATAGTAGTTCTACGATTTTTTAAATGATATGAAAATGTTTATTTATAGATCGTCTTAAACATCACTTTGAAGCAACCTTTAAAACACATAGGTAGTATACACACTAAGTTACACATTTACACACTCTAACACACTCACACATTCTCCCATTCCATCATGCACATATTCGTTTTCTCATAATAGTAATTTTTTTTTATTTTTTATACAACACTTTCAACTTTTATAGCTGTTTTGTTTGTGTCTGTAAAATTATTAATGTATAATTAAAAAAAAAATCTACCCTAAAGCAAACTTTCTAGCTCGACGAACACCTGTTCAAGCACAGGGGATTACTGAAAATCAGCGTCTCTGCACATGTATAATAATATGTGTACGGACTTTATGCTGAGTTTTCTCGTTTTGCCCACATTCTTTATTTGTATCATATCATCTTTTTTTCTTTTTTTCTGCCCATCTTAGTTACGAAATATTTATAAGTGTTTTTTTTTCTTGTGTATTGGTTGTTATTTTGTTTATATCCATTTTTTTTGTGTGGCAATAAACTAATTTTGATTTGATTAGAAAATGGGAACTCAGTGTATAAAACTAGCTTAATTACGGCTACAATAAGTTTTTTCATACTTTTCAGTGTATGAAATCAGTTTCTTATTTTTATTAAGCTCAATACGAAATAAACACATAGGCACTCGTATATCATCCATCTCGTCTGTATTCCCGGAAGTTGTAGGGCGTATGTATTTAAAAATAAAAATATTTGCCAGTCATTGTTTGATCCCATGTAATAAAGGGGCGAACCCAATCGCATGTACTTGATCCAATTCCCAACACTAATTCAATGACGAAAAAGCATTTTAATGTTTTTATTATTGCAATGACGCAAGCTGCGCGGATTACATAACAAAATTATGTACAACAAGAGGTAAAATTATCCCGCACTTGACAATATTTTTTCCTTTCGTTGTAATTTTGTGATGAAAAAGCAGTTGTTGTTGTTATTCCATCTCCGGCGTCGCGTCGCGTCGGTCGACCAACTGTGGAGCTCATCGCGTCAGTTCACTCCGCTGAACATCATCCGATGTATTTGTTTGCGCCTCTATCTCTCTGCTTTAGGTACTTATCACAATAAAATGTTTTATTTTATTTATTTATTTATTTATTTACTAAGACTTACAATTGTGAACTTACAGCTAAGCCAACACATCCACAATGTCATAGGTAACACTTATAGGCGGTATGCCTTTATACACAAAACAGTACAAACTAAAATAACTAAATACGATTTAAATAAGATAACATATACATATAAATACGGCTAATAGAATCATTATGTAAGTCAGCATTTTGGACCAAGTTTAGAAAGTCGTTGATAAGAGTAATAGCCCTCGCCGTCGGTGCATTGCGCGCGTGCAATGTGTGCATCCCTGAAGGGGGCGCTAGTAGTCGAAGCTGGCGCCTCTGGCCCATGCGAATATAATTCTCAGGAACAAAGTAACCTATTTCTGAGAGAGCAGAGGGGTTGTCAACTTGGTTTCGCATCAATAGACAGTAGTGTATGATGAGTGAAAGCTTTCGTCTATGTTCTAAAGACACGAAGCCAACCATACCCAAAACAAATAAAGATGGATAAAGAAAAGGATAATATCCATATATTCTCTTGTAGAGATACCTAAGAAACTTACGCTGTACTCTCTCTACCATTACAGTGTATTTTATGGTTCTTGGGTCCCATACCACGGCGCCAAATTCTAATGTACTGCGTACATATGCGTTATACAACACAACGGGTATGTTTATGTCACGGAACTGACTAGCAGTTCTAATTACAAAACCTAAAGTTCTACTCGCTTTCTTGCATATGTTTGTTATGTGGTCACTAAACTGGAGTTTACTATCCATGATGATGCCCAAGTCACGCACAGTGGAAACCCTCTCGAGCAAACTCTGTTCCAACCTATATGGATAGCCAACAGGATTCAAAGATCTGGAATAAGTGATCACTTTGCACTTAGAGACATTGAAGTATAAGTTGTTAGTATTAGCCCAGTTAACAATTGCATCTATGTCACATTGGAGGTCAAAACAATCAGACGAATTTGTGATTCTATGATAAAGCTTCATATCGTCTGCAAACATCAAACATTTGGCTGTTTTAAGGGCCTTGGGAAGATCGTTTATCATAAACAGAAACAACGTCGGTCCTAATGTAGACCCCTGACTTACGCCCGATCTAGTAAAATATTCATCTGACCAGTAATTGCCAAGCTAAACGTACTGCTTCCGATCTCTTAGATAATTTGATATGAAAGCTAAAAGTTTCGGAGAAAACCCGAGACACGAAAGTTTAGATAAGATAATATCGTTGTCTACGAGATCAAACGCTTTCTTTAAATCGAAGTATGCTGTGTCAACTTGAAAACCGCTGTCCATCTGTGTTGCCACATAGTCAACAAATGAAATATGATTCGTTACAGTAGAGCGCCCACGGCGGAAACCATGCTGCGAGTCATCCATTTTTTGTCCAACTTGACCAGTAATACAACGATTAATTATTGTCTCAAATATTTTTCCAAAGACAGATAGAACAGCAATGGGTCTTTGACACCGTATATCAGCCTCAGCACCATCCTTCGGCACTGGAGTGACCCTGGTTACTTTCCACCTTGTAGGATAAACACTACATTGCAAAGACAGATTGAATATATGAAGAAGAGGAGACTCCAATGGAGAAAGACAATCTTTAACCAGATATGAAGGTATACCATCCGGACCTACGGCTGAAAAAGCTTTAAGTTTACGCACTGCACTGCGCAATTCACCAACAGTGATGTGGTCAATCATTACACATGTCACGTTCGGGTATGCATGAGACGTTTTCTCCGCTGATCGAGCATCCAATCGAGGAATTGAGTTCAAAAAAATAGAATTGAAATAATCAGCAAAGGCGTCTACTGCTTCCTGTCCTACAACAAGCCTATCATTATACATGTATTCACGTTGCTTCATATCCTTGCGCATATCTTTAATGTGTGTCCAAAAACTGGAGGGCTCGTGGCATATATTATTTTCAATAGATTGAATATATCGGTCATGAGCATTGGCTATTTGGTCCTTCACTTTAGATCTATAATATTTGAACATTTCATGATTAAATTCAAGGCCATTGCACTTGAACCTTTTTAAATGGAAATATTTACATTTTATACTGTCAATGATTTCAGACGTAAACCATCGCGGGTAGTTATATTTCTTCGTCGGATGATTTAAAATTTTCTTTACGGGTACATATTCATTGACAATCAAATATAATTTTGAATAAAATATATCAACAGCTGAATCGACGTTGTTTTCATTTAACACTTCGGTCCAATCGATGTTTGCTATAGCCATATACAGATCATTTAAGTTTGCCTTTTTGAAATTCCAACTTGGGGCTAACCTGCGGGTCCTTGGTGGTGACATGGACCTATGAAAACTGGTTATACATGGTACACGAGGTATAGATACGACTACTGCAACCGGTGGGTGAAACGCATCGATCGGCACGAGAGGCTCTACGCAACCCGAAACACTTATATTTTTATTAGAAACATTAGACAAAATAAGATCTAATATGCTGCCATACTTATTACAGATCACATTATGTTGTTTTAAATTACAATATTCTAAAAAACATTCAAATTGGCTGTTAGCACTAGAATTAAACGACTTTAAATTAAAATCGCCCACAATGACGACATCGAGTAGTGAATATTTACACACAGCATTTTCTATACACTCTAATACATCACAAAATTGAATTTCTGTGTAGTTAGGCGGCAAATATACAACACATAAAAGCAACTTTACATTTTTACAAGTTATAGTAGCAAACAGAAGCTCTTTATCGACACTTAAACCATCCACATCTGTAATTAATTGAGCTGAGTATGAATCTTTGACTGCTAATAGAATACCGCCCCATCCCACGTCTCTGGCGCGATCCTTACGTAACACTACATAATTCGGCGGAAATAGTTCTGCGTTAAAAACCGAAGAATTCAGAAAAGTTTCAGTCAGAGCATTTAAACCTTCTCCATTGCCGAATCGTTATACAAACAGCGGCAGTTTCTTTATATATTTTTTGCTTGTTTATGTAAGTGCAAACTTATAACACTAGTAGTTAAACCCCCGGTGTGGCAGCCGGTCACAACCTATTTCTTCTCGTGGGTGTCGTAAGAGGCAACTAAGGGAAAAATACCAGAAGGCGGGAAGCAGCGCCTTCTGAAGACCTTAATTTCAACTGCGTTCCCCATGACGTCTGCCAAGGGTTGGGATAATGTCAAAGCCCCCCAATGTGGGAGACTTCGTTCAACGGACGTTACGGTTGATGATGACTCCGTTGTTGCTCTTGGCTGTTTCCACGCACGCTTTACTTGTTATATGTATGTACAAATTACATATTTAAAAAAAATAATTAAGTATGATTATTATAAACAGAACTATGAGATATCATAAATAATTCAAATAGAGCAATGAGCACCGCGATCCTCCCGTGGTCTATTACCATGCTCTAATCATTGTATTGCAAGGGACTACGGGAACTACGCGGGCTGCTCGAACAGTTATCAAATTACACAGACCGCTAGTACATTCACAGTCAAGGCAGTCGTTATAGCATGTTTGTAGGGCATTTTGCGAATGCCCGCCTGGCTAGCTATCACCCTCAAGTGGAAAATCTTTCGCCACCTAGGGAATTTTCAGGCAGCTGGCCTTCAGAGCCAGTAATTCTAGTTTAGCCTTAACAACATTTTCGACCACATCATCACTTACCATCCATTACAAAGGCAAAGCCATAGGTTTCAACTGCTAGATTAGGTAAAATTTGCATTAGTGGGTTTAGAGGAAGAAGCTTTACTACTGCTACTTTTACTCGCAGCGGCATAGAAAGAGAAAATTGCATCCGCGTGACACGGAGGTCGTGATGAAGAACGCCAGTGGAGGGGTATATAACTGCGTGAGAGTAGTCGACAGCTTGAGAGGTCAGTGTATGCCAGGAGATTGATTGACCGCAAGATATAATTAAATCGTGCTGCTGACCGCCCGGAGCTGTCGCAACTGCTCGATCGGTTCCATGTATGCAAATAAAAGATTATAGTTTAATATGAAGCTTGAAGCAGCTGATACTGACTGCTTCAAGCTGCTCGTATACCTATGTCCGGCCTTAGCTTTCATTGCAGTTCTATCAGACGTTGTTCTTGTCTTGTGTGCCCTCTATAGTATATATACATACACAATACACAATACTAATAGATATTATTAAAAATAAAGTTTTTTTTTTGGCATCGAATAAACTTAAAAACTATTGAACCGATTTGGAAGAAATTTGGTATGAAAATAATTTGAGACCCGGGGAAGGACATAGGATAGTTTTAATTCCATTGCGCAAAAAGATGTTAATGGTTTTGCGCGATAACCGACATACGCGCGAGCAGAGCCGCGGCCGGAAAGCTAGTATACTAATAAAGTAGTTCAGATTACTAGCAGAAACACAAAGTTTGTAAGAACGATGTTAATGTGAACTTCCGTATCTGTAGCTATCCGTATGCATAGCAATCCGTTGGTACACAACAACAGAATAAACAAGCAATCCTGAATTCCCGATGCATCAGCAGCAATACGCTCCGCGTATCACTCGCTCGAGTACATTGGGGCCGCTCGTCGTTCGGTCCGTTTCTTGTTATGTTTACAACAGCACTGCTTACAGCCTGTGCTTGTTTCAAGCGTATTTATCTACAAAAACTTTTCTCGACTCGTAGAACTTTTTATTTACCATTATTAAGTGATGAAACATATATCGCCCGTCTGATGGTAAGCGACACGCGTCACGTTGCAAGTACAGTGTCGCTATAATCCTACGTGACATTGCACTGCGCTAATCAATCCGAGACATTCGTTGCCATGTCTCGTTCAACTAGTAACTTCATTAGCTACAGTACCTTTCACGCTTAAGCACAGTAGTGTTTGTACACCAATGCTTCCAAGTAGAACACCTGACATAGCACTGAACTGAATCCCACTAAGATGGCTCTCCTGAGACTTAGTACCTAGTAAAACTACTTTATGATAATAGACGCGTAGCGCTATCCATATTATACAAACGTAAGTTTGTAATATTTTAAATGAGAACATGTCTTATAAAGAGACTCAACTTAATAAAAGGCATCATACAACAAAACTCCATGGACACCACGATAGCATAATGAAACACCTAGTGGCCTATATTCCGGACAGCCGGACAGTGGCGCCAGACCTAGCGCCCGGTGGCCTACTTTGCAGCCGGACCGCCGGATGGTCGGCTGCGCATTCAGCTGTCCATGCTCATTCAGTCATCCACGTCGCCATCCCCTCAGTACGTTTTCATCCAATCCACTGTTCATTTAATAACAAAGCGCCTGACACAATGAGCATATGTAGTTGTTCATTTGTGTAGGAGGGAATACCTACGTGTACGTTGTTTTGTCGTATGTCATACAAACTGATGGCCGTGTATTAAGTGAACTGAGTCATTGTTTTACACGTTATAGGATTTACTAAATGCAACTAATCGAATTCTACGAGTATAAACTTCAATTCATTAAACAAAAGTAAGAGTAGTAATTTTTCAAACAGAAATATTTTTTAAAATTATCTTGTAATATATTAGTTTCAATTAGCGTTTCACATGACATTATGCTTTATATTACGACATTTTTTGGGCCTAATTAAAGCTTTTATATATGTTACTTATCTGGTATCTTTCAGTTTTAACCTTGGGAAATGTTTAGGTTTAGTATAAACTTAGTATAGAAGTTAGTATAAATTGTCGCGATTACTTACTTACTTTTCCGACAGGCGTTAGGGCTCGATTATGGAGTCGCGGCGCTTTGTGCCTAACCACGGCTTGTAATTTATTAAAAGTATGACCAAGTATGGGAGTGTTCACGCAAAAGCGTCTAGCGTTACCAAGCGTCGTCGCTCGCTGTATCGCGTTTCTATAGACAAGCCCATCTAAACACTTGATACCAATATTTAGAAATCAAGTTCTCCCTGTCCCCACGGCCCGTAAAGATAGTCAAATACTTAAAAAAAATGTTTTACAACTAGATTTAGACGAGTACTTATACTGTTCTCTGTCATAGACATTAAACGAGAAACTTTAATAATATAATGCAACGTTTCCATCTCCATTCATATTATCTTTCCAAAACAAATTAGGCTTGTTTCAACGTTGTGTAGCATAAAGCGCGCAGGTAATACGGTAAAATGCTTGAAACCCAAGTTACATCAGATATATAATAGTTTGCTTCCGCACATTTTCCCTTCGTTAAGCTTTTACCTTTGTTGAGCACAATACGGTTACAAACTTTTTCTATAAAATATTCAGCTGAAAAGTTGCGGATTTTACGAGTTAAATATTTTAAGCGTGTAGGCTGGTACTAAGTGAGTATTTTAGCATGCTCGTAATGTTAATAAGTAAGTACGGATTCATTATTTCCGAAAGCTGTGGTTTGGGCGTGTGGTATACATATTTACCTACACTGTCACAATTTAAGCACTGTTGTAACCCAAAACTGAAAACTAATCAAAAATTACGATATCAACTATCACTAAAAAAAAATATAATATAAAAAATATATTATATTATGTTATTCTATTCTATAAATGTGATCCAAAAATGTAATACGACCATTCGTTGTTTTTCTTCTCGTAAATTTGTAATTTTGTAATGAACATCCATTGTTTTAATATTGGTTGTGTATATATTTATTCTTATTAGTAGTTGCTAACTAATTAATAAATGATTATATTATGTATAATGATTAAATATTCGGACCTTAATGGAATATAATACATTCTGTTTCTGGGTTATTTATTCCTGATAGAATACTTTGTAGAGCTGCACATTTACCTACTAGAGTTGGATAATAGGAAAATTTTGAAGTCTGAGAGGCCGGGACCATTCAGAGACAGAGGTTTTCAGACAAGATTCATTAACGTTAAGACTCCGTTACATGATACCACGAATAAGCTTTATGTTTACCTGTCTGAGAAAGAAATAAATATTTCAATAAGAACAAAGGATCCAAACAAGTCCAGTTCCGAAAGTAAGTTACGCAATTCAACTAAGTCCTTTGAAATGAAATAAATAAACCGAAAGCAACAGTACCGATATTACAAAGGCAAGGAGACTTCACAAACTCCTAAATACCATCAAACGTTCGCAAAAGGATAGCGCGATTCAAATCCCTACTTACAATGCGCCATTGACTCAAATTACCAAGATATTCGCGCCATTCGCACAAACGAAAACAACTCTTAAAACTTATGTTGTAAGATTGAATACAGGTGGTAAGTTAAAGTGGTAGAAGTTTCTCGAAGCCAACAACGGCATCAAAAAGTTAAGGGTCTTAGCTCACGGTTGACAACGGAAATTATTATAATTTTAACCGAAACAGAACGTTTCATTGCTTTTGCCTTCAGCCGTTATATTTTACAGTTGTACTTATTATTTTATTACTTTTCTCATTATTTAAATAACTTCCGTACTTGTTACTTTACATCACACTCATGTAATAAATTATTAAACTCGCTAAATAGTATTTGCTCAGAAAAAATTTATTGGATATCCAAAGAAGAAAATATATACCGATATTTTTCCTTACATCGCGTCATGGTGGTAGCACTTTTAACGAGCTGATACATTTACACTAACAGCACAGAAAGAAAAAAGAAAAAAAAACACCGAAATAAGATTCATATAAATTCGCAGTACTTTATATTGGTTGAGACTTTCTTCACTACATGAGCGAGACATATCAGGTACTTCTGTTAATTACTTTCATTCGTAAGTACTAGATAAGTAGATACAATTTCCACTGGTAAATATATTCACGGTAAGCAAGTGTTGTTTCCTTTTTATTATGATGCAGGCAAGAGTTTAAGGGTTCGGGTAAAAAAGATTAGTTTAAATTGATAAATGTCTATTGTTCTCACTTCTCCAGTTCATAGAACCTACTTGGCGCCGTGCTTTTGACTACGATAAAAACATAATCGAAGTATATTCATCTTGTCTGTATCTTTTTGAAGCGCTCGTAGCGAAGTTTACTTAGATGTTCTCTCAGAGAAATGAATAAGGAAGAGGGAATCTAATGAAAATCAAAAATGAAGCATCAAATTCGGCCAATTTTATGTAAGACACAACTCACTCACACAAACGTATCCAAATTCGGCCAATTTTGTCCTCACTCACGACAGACCGTTGCACATTACACACGTCACACATAACGGAATTAATAAATTTAAAACCGACTTGAGTATTAAAACACACGTAAGTATTAAATATAATGTACTTTCTTTAATATTATACAACGCAATTTAGGTTATAATTTCGAATAAAAATGTAAACAAAAGTGTTGCCAGACATACATTTTAGGTTGTTTCCAAAAGTGTGCAGTTTTTAATAGTTGGTTCGTGTAGCTGTATCATTATATAATTCTATATAGATATAAACCTAAACAAGCGTATGTTTATTAGAAAAAACGCGGGATTATCTTATCTTATCTTATAGTGGAAATAACCAGTAAAAAGTTTTGCAACTAATCATGTTTTAGTTAAATTTAATTTATTATAGTTATAATGCAATATCTTTGTTATCACTGCAACTATAGTAGTGAGATACTTCGACCAAGAAATTTGATACTTCTTATAAAAGTTTGCAGGTTAAAAGTTATTACAAAATTATCCCACAGTTGGGTAAAAGCCTACATTTTGATGACTAACGACAATAATCGACCAAGTGAATAAGGACACGCATATGATATGCTCCCGTCGCAGATGCTGTAGATAAATAAAAAACCATTTAACGAGTATTGTTGTTTTTTTATTTAATTTACAATTTCTCGAAATTTAACAGTTATAAACCAAACATATTTTGGGAAAAAGTCCTTCAAATGACAGGATCGGTTATTTTATTATCACAGAATGCTCAAATTAATTTTCGTTTGATATTTTTAGTATAATCTATTTATGGTAAATAATGAAATTCTGGGTCTAAACGTTAGATATATTGACTAGGCTACCAAAACTTTCACACGAAAATAGTTAATTAGCAGTATTTTTAAAACACTCCCGTGATATATTTATAAATATTTAACGGGACTTAATCGCGATAAAAACATTTATAAATTTATTTATTTACCTCGACGTTTGGACCAAGTTGCATTGGTCGTGGTCACGAGCGGACTATAAGTGAATGGGTCAAAGAACATATCGCTGCTGTGAAAAATCGCCAGGTGGAGAAGTCTGCTATAGCAGAACATCTGCTAGAGTCAGGACCTGATCACTGGATTGAGCTCCACGACCCGAAAGTCCTCTCAACGGAACGTCACTACCACTCCAGACTAGTACGAGAAGCTATTGAGATAATGAAATATCGTAATTTCAATAGAGAGGATGGTTTTAAGTTAGCTGCATCCTGGAATCCAGTGATAAGGAAATGCACCAAACGCGTTTTACCTTTCTTAAGACCTGTGGATGTTGTCAGTGTTGTGTGTCGAGACGATACATTTTTAAGTCAAATGCGGGTAGTTGGAGACTGTTGACACCCGCCTCTTCAGTCCGCTCGTGACCACGACCAATGCAACTTGGTCGAAACGTCGAGGTAAATAAATAAATTTATAAATGTTTTTATCGCGATTAAGTCCCGTTAAATACTTATAAATATGTGTTCAAGTCGCAAAAGTCTTAAAGTTACTCCCGTGATACTTGTTGTCTTATTGTTGTTTATCATTTCAGGTTTCCAATAAGGAGTGCTTATATAGATGATTAGCTATCCACGGTTAGGAATAATCGTTAGAACCTAAAAACCTTATTTTACATTTTACATTTTTTTTCGGTAAAATTGTAATGTTTTTTTTAATTCTGTTTTCACAAATATTATATACAAATTGATAGAGATATGTGTAAAAATAATCGTAACTGTGCGCTATTTATTATCCTAGAGAACGTAAAGACTAGAATATCTTTAAAAAAAATTGATTAACATATTTAACAATAATCGTGAAGATTGTGGAATATTATAATAATATTGCGCAATATAAATAATATTATGTTCGTAAGAATACTTCACGTATTCTTACGAACAGATTTTGCTGTATATTTAAATCTTCAAAAATTTTTCTCCCATAAATCCTACAATTTAGTAATTTTTGCTTTCATATGGCAACACTTCTATCGCACACATGTATAAAAGTGTGGCTTCAGTTTGATGTTATACGAGCCTCCGTCTTTTCTTCTATTTTGTCAGAGGCTGTTCTCAACCGATCAGCAAAGTTAAGCAACGTCGAGCGCTGTCCTTGTGTTCCGGCAGCTGTCCTTGATAGCCAGTACTTCTAGGTTAGCCTGAACAACATCTTCGACCACATCACCACTTACCATCAGGTGAGATAGTGGTCTAAGGCTAACCTATCAGGGATAAAAAAATAATGTGGTCTAAGGCTAACCTATCAGAGATAAAAAAATAATCTGAGATTATGTCATAGAACACTTAGAAAAATATTAAGGGGTTGGTCAGTATTCGAGATAAACGTTGCGAACTAACTCCCATCGGATCGGACCGATCAGATTCGGTCGTTGTAATCTGCATTTGCCAAACGACCACTCTGAATGTTACTAGGGCTGGTTGTTCCATGATATATATCTAACTTATTGCACCCTCCCCGAAAACGTCTTGAATTTTGGTTTCATAGTGATAGTATATTACTATGTGCTTTATAACTTGTATCTACAGCATCGGCTGAAAATTTAGTGGGGTTACATTGAAGATGTACGATAGTGAGACATACGACCATTTTAAACCCCCTGACGGTAAAAGAAAGGTAGTAAAGGAAGTATATGTTGACCCTTTGTCTTTCTGTGCGTGTGTGTTTATGTGATGTGTCCTCTTTCCGGTGGCACTATTGCTCCCAAACAAAAAGATTTTGATGCCGAGCGTTTTATTCTAAAACGGCGGTGTCTGCTTCTTAGCCATGTTTAAAATCTGAACAACTTTATTCTTGATTCAGGCTTGAGCATAGCCCACGCGTTGGGTAAGCTCTGGATCTCGTAAATATAATATTAGTCAGTGGTCTTTATACTGTAGATAGGTACCGGTCATACCGGAAAATTCTCCGGGAAACAGACGTGACGTATGTTTGTAATTATCCAATAGAATATCTTTAAAAGATATGTAGATATATTTTAAATACCAATCAGCTTCATGAATAATATAATATTTTCTGGAATGAATACCAACTTTTAAAACTTAAAAGTAGCAACCCTACCTCTGAAGATTGGTTTGTTGGTCTGTGGTGAGCAAATCTATCAATCGATGGTTCTTATCGAGGATTCGATTCCAGAACCAAGGAGATCAGTTACAGCTGCGACTTACATATTACCATTGTCTTTTACTGATTAATTATGAATGATATATTTTAGCTTACGAAAACGGCTTTTATTAATTTAAAATTTAAGTTAAAGATATCATATATGACCACAGGGTATATAGATACCATATAGAATCTTCCATACAAATGTAGTTTCGTCATATTTAAAATAGCCAGTGTTCAATTTTGCAGTATGTCTTTCAGTCAAAAACATATGCTTCTAGTTTCTCAGTTAAAAGGTAAAAAAAAAAGTATTTCTGACAAAAAATATCGAAATAACACAGTATAGAAAACCTTACTTGATCAAGCGAAGCGAGTTGATGGCTTGAACATTGAATGCTTCTTCAATATAGCTTTAAAAACAATAAGTAAGTTCATCGCGAATTGCACACGGAGAAGCTACAGATAGAAAATATATTCAATATAAAATATATTAAGCTACTTATCAATTATTTCAGAAGATGAAAGTACCTAGCTATTTTTAAACAAACTTTACACTCATTCTACGCATGAAGGTACTATTCAATTTACCAAGTTGATTAGTAGATTTAGGCAGTAACAAATTGAGGGCGCTGAAGCGTAAAGAGCCCCTTTGTCTAGTTGACAAGCTATTATGTAACGTGTACGATACAGGCCTTATCATTGACTGTTATACTCCGCGTTTGTAATGACGTCACTACAGGTATGCCCGCTACGGTGTATTTACACAAGGTAGAGCAATCGACAAAGGAGTATTTAACGCTGTCTGTGATAACAGCTGCTTTTACCATTTAATTATAATTAACAAAGGGTTTTATATCTAAAGTTAGATTTTATATCTTAAGTAAAGGTTCAATATTATCAGTTAAATAAAATTTTAGTATTATTATGATCGTGATTTTAATATAGCAGATTTTGAAGGAAGTTCTATAACACATTAGGAGTAAAATATCACAGACATCGAACTCGCCAGGATAAATTTGAGGCAGTGATGGCCTAGTGGCAACAGCGAGAATAACGACCGTGGTCCTTCGTTCGGATCCCATTGCGAGCTTGAGCTTCTACGCATGGTGGAAGGGAATTTTTGAATGTTCGCCTGGCTGTTTACTATTTTCAAACACCTAAAGCTGTATCTTTAAAAACCAGTTCCCATTCTAAGTTAAGACTAGTATCCATCCTCGACGACATCATCTTTTACTAACAGGTGAGATTGTTCTCAATGGGAAAACTTTGGGATGTAATAATAACTCTTGATGCATATTTGGAATCATGCTAGAAAAAAACACTAAATAGTTTAGTATATGAACTTTTACTCTTTTAAACCATTGTTTTCACTTTTACAACTACACTACACAAAGTGTAGCCTACCGCTCACCGCGGATTATTCGGTCGGTTACACAAGACTGGGACAAAGCCGGCATTTATCAAATTGCGGCCTGTGGGGCCCCAAACGGTCTTTTGTCTCCCACGATGAATGAGTGACCGACACGGGGCACTTGGCAATTGTAAACCTTCAAGAAGGAACTTTGAGATACTTGGTACATAGGTGGCGCTTTATACGTACTGAATGGCGTTTTCTTAGAATGTTGTCGTTTATTACTTTTTTGGTAATGATTTGAAATGTAATTTTTTATTTGATTTATGTATTTACGTATGACTTATTCGTTGATAGCAGTATTTTATTTTAAGTACTATGTAGCCTAAGGTGATGTGAGTTTCAAAAAGGCAATTTTTTTAATGTTATTGTGACCGAACAAGCTCGAGGCCCACCTGATGCTAAGTGGACTAACCTCTGCCTATAACAGATGCATTTCATCACAAGTCACGAATTGCACTGCGCCCGTCACATTGAGACATAGTTGTTAGGTCTCATTGTGCCTGTAATTTCACTGGCTCTCAAGGACTACTGCCGGAACACACCGTTAGGTGCTTGGCGACAGACTTTCTACTTGAGGGTGGTAGCTAGCCAGGCGGGCAATCGCAAAATACTGAACATATTTGTTTTTTAATTGGCTGTGAACCCTATATGACAAAAAAAAATATCCCAATCCGTTCACAACTTACGGATATATTATCAAAAACGCGTAAAAAAAGGTTACGTAACATGTGAAGGTAGTTGTAAAACCGCCCTTATCGGGTCCCAATTAAAGACTGATTTAGCGGTCCTGTAAGTACTGATTACGTATATACAACTCAGCTTTGTTTTAGTCACGTGTACAAGTAAGTACTGACCTTCGGACCAGTGAGAAAGAAGAAAGCGTGGATTATCCACTCAGTTAACTGAGGAGGCTAGACAAAGAGCGACATTTATCAAATAGCGGGCAATGGGGTGCCCGACGCGTCGCCCTTTGTCTCCCGCACACGATGAATGGTTGACCGATAGAGGATGCTTAGCATTTGTCTGCGCGTTGTGAAAATACCTACCAACGACAGACACGTTTTTTTTTTCTGTTTTTAGACTTTAGATGGAATTAGAAAAAAATTAAATAGTAAATTACAGAGGAAGAAAAATCTTTTTCTTTAGGCGTGGGCGTTATTTTGAATAAGATTTCAATATTTGAGTACTTCGCCCTAGAAAAATAGTTTTTTTTTCTCTATGATAAAAAAAAGCTTCAGATACGCTCAATTTTAGATACAACTTGTATAACATATCTGGCATTCATGTGACTGAAATGTTGGTAGTTTAGGCTTTGCCACTGACCGTTTATAAAGCTTTAATTAAAATTATCCGTATCATTTTTTTTTAGCAGTAAAAATATATTAACTATCAATTATTATATACTATTAATTATTAAAATAAGTTGTAATTTAATACAACAATTTTCACATCTCCAGCACGAAACAGCTGGTTTTTTGTTCAAAAACTAGCATCAATATGTTTTAAACGAGAGAAAATTTATGTTGGGTCTTTATATCTCTTACTGTCTGTGCTAAGTAGTTTATACTAAATCACACAATACGCTCGTGATTCAAATCGAGACCACCTTGCTAGATCGGAATGTAAAGTTTGTACTCGCATAAAAAAACAAACAACTTTTATCACTTGTTATACTTACTTTTTTTAAATTCCGGACTCCGGATATCGACTCCGGTGTGATAATAGCTTAATCACAACGAGCTTTGAACCTCGAGAGGGGAATTGACGGTTCGCCCGATTCTGCAACTAGTGTGTCGTTTCAGACACACTTAAGTCATTGCATGAGCGCACATAAACAGTACGCGGCCAGAAGCTTGATCCGTACGTACGTCTCTGTAAAAAATTTTTTTTTTACGATCGTGGCCATTGAGTGCAATAAAAATGCCTACATGCGCCATTAAATGGTGCGGGAAAAATAGTAAAACATCCAATTACAAAACAGATGGAATTACCTTTCACAAGTAAGTAAACTTTATCAATTTACGTAATTCATCTACTTCATTTATTATAGGTCAAGTTAAACTGGACATTCTAATAGACCCGTATGAATGCATTTCACTCCCACTTACTACATTCACCTAATGTCATCCTTGTCTTTCTGTAAACCACGCCCTCTCCTAGTGTTGTGCTTATACAGTATGGTAACTTATCGTTATAGTGGAACTAAAATCGATATCGTAAAACTGGCCCATAAATATATTTAGCCTTGGATGTAAAAAGGGGTACTTTTTATATGTTTGTGTTGTAATGTTATACGTGTATCGATTTCAAACACATATATTTGTATAAAACAAATATACTTTACTTTATTATATGGTAATATTAACGAACAAATTTGATTTTTTTTTATAGATTCCCTAGAGATCCAAACCTCAAACAAAAATGGATTGAAGTAACAAGAAGAGAAAATTGGTTTCCAGCATACTACAACAGGGTTTGCTCCCGTCACTTTTCAGAAGATTGTTTTCATTTAATGAAAAGTGGCTTTCGACGTTTATTTAATACTGCGATTCCTACAAAACACTCGCCTGTTGTGGTAAGACATACAGGATATTTTTTCTCGATAATTATTTTTCCTTGATTTTTATTAGATTTCCCTGACATAATTTGGTAAAATACCTACAAGCTTATACTTAATATTTAGCATGTTTTAAAATTCATTGTATAAAACTTAAGTATATCATCTATAAACACATACCTACTTGTTTATTATCTAATCATTTTATGAATATTTTGTTGATAAATAAACTAAAATAATGTAAAGTAATATTATTTTAAAGAGCATTGAAGCATGCTAAGTGAAAACATACATTATTTCGGATGTATGAAGATATCTCGTCCCACTGGAAGTTATGTTTTTCCATCTGAAATAATTTCTTATCTAAAGTAGTTCAGGCTCGATAAAATTTTCGTTATACATATAAAAATCTTATTTGATGTCGTAGGTTGTCTAGTGTCTTAATACTATAGTAGCTCATTTTATACAATCCTATTTACTTTTGACATAATCGTGTTACACTTCGAAGTACCTACCTTCTTTTTAATGCTTAGTGTTAGGCAGGTATACCATTTTCTTTGTAGTCGTAGTTCCAGGTTCGATACAATTTTCCTCTAACTCTTTCGTTTTTTATAAAAGTTCATATTCCGATGCAGTAGGTTTTTAAGGAAGTCTTTACACCATATGTTCTGATTTTATGCTAGGACATAGTATGCCATATTGTATCCTAATTGCGTACTTTCTACTTTATATTACTTACTTTCCTTCATTATTCAGTAATCTAAAATTTTTGTTGGTTTTGGTGGTAGGGCATTTTGCGAATGCCCGCAAAATGCTATAACCATGCTATAACGACTGCCATCAGACAACAACCAGGACCGACGGCTTAACATGCTCTCCGAAGCACGGAAACGCTCAGTAGTAATGTCACTAGCGGTCACCCATCCAACTCATGACCGCGCGGAACGTTGCCTAACTGTGCTGATCGGTTGAGAACAGCTAAGTAAACTTCGCTACGAGCGCTTCATTTCGCTACGAGCGCTTCCCTTTCAAGCGACTTCCTGCTAGTAGAAAGTCTCGTTAGTTAGATAGTTAATTACTGTACTAATAGTACTTAATTATTTACTAATATTTCCCCATGGGGTGCCGGGTTAGAATTTCACCTCCCCATATCATTCCCAAGGGTGTCGTAAGAGGCAACTAAGGGAAAAATACTCGAAGGTGGGCAGCAGCGCCTTCTACAGAACTGCCATCTCACACTGCGATCCCCAAGCCGCCTGCCAAGCGTGGGGATTATGGAAAATACCCCCTTAATAGGGTAGGCTGTGTTCAGCAGTGGACGATCGGGCTGATACAGTACAGTACTTAATTACTTTACCTTAAGCTACGATTAGAGTATGGCATCACCGCCTGCCAAACATCCAATAAGTTAATGAGCCTATATTATAGCTTAAATAAATGCTCTCTATCTTGTCAAATCTCACACGTGCGAACAGGTATCGAGCACAGCATCGGATCTGTATATCGCATACCGGTTCAGTACATCGCGTATCCACGCGGTATTCGATATCCGACGGAGCGCGATACTCATACAAAACACCGTGCAGGGTATCGACTAGGTATTATTGTTAACGCAGGCGGGAGCGAATATCAATCTAAATATGCCTTTACTGAGGAAACATTTATATGATCAGCTAATATTGTACGATATATTGATATCGATTGTATTTGCATAAGAACAATGTCCCATCACTATGACCTCGATTGCTTACCTCGTGGAGATGGCTTAGCCAATTAGAGCGCGTTTAGATTTAGCAGAATATGGCAGAACTGATTTCAAACAAAACAAATCTTATTGCTACTCTTGAGTTAGTTTCTCGATGCTTAATCATATATTAATAGCACCGTTAATACTTGAGCCTTTTAATTATTATAAATATCAATCTATTGTCAACCAATAACAAGGCTCTGTAACCCAGAGTACTCGTATACGCAACATTCTCGTATCTGATTGGCTCCGGCAGTCAGTACAAGAGCGTTGCATTATGTAAAGCATCTCGTGCGCATCCGTATCTATTCTAAATTGTAAAATAGTCTATATTCCTTACCAAAACACGGATAATTGAAAACTATTGTCTGAGCGAAGTGTGGTGAAAACTTGATAATATCCAGCCATATATCACGTGAAGATCAACCCCTAACAGTACAGTCGTCGTTAGCGTGGACGGAACTGCCCTACACCATCGAGATAAAGGATTCTAGTTCAAGAGGCACGTTTATCGGAGGCTGGATTCCTATGGCATATGCATGTACTTGTTACCTAACGATCTAGACCACTGAACCACAACCAACTTCTATAAACGGTGCAGTCTTCAATTTTATATGTTCTGACCCTGAGCGACGTCAAATGCCCCCCATCGACATTAGGGGCCATTTCGTCACATCAATAGTAAAAAAATCATGCTTTAACCCTGTTTAATAAAGAAACGAATCTAAAATGGCACTGAGTACCATTACCTCTCAATGATTTTCAGCACTAATTAAGATTCGTTGCTTTACTAAGCCAGGTCATATCAATGTTATATTTACATGGAAGTGGCCACAGTAAAGTCACAGTCACGTAGAACCCGTGTTAATAGGTCACTGTCGTATCTATATCATTCCTTATTAAAGTGGTGAATTTTCTCACATACATTACTAAAACTTCATAGACAGTTTACGCGAGAACACGCAAGGAACATATCTTGTAAATGGAAAGTAACATAATATCAAAGTTGACACATCCAATTTTCCCGCCGAAACTTCACTTTGACACGACAACTTATAAAGATAGATGTATCTATCTCTAAGTTGCCGTTGACGTTGTCCTAAAAACGTTAAAATAACGAATGCATTCCATTTCAGTTCTTCAGTACCTATAAAAGAGTGCAGTTTCCTTTGCCCTCTTTTAACCAGTCCCTATTCATAGGGGTTTTGATGTTTGAATTGGCCTCTCGACTCAAAGAGACTCTAGAAACTTCGCGGCTTCACTTTATCTCGATGGTGTGTGGATGAGATAATGTAGGAGCCGTGGATAAAAACAAGTACATACGTTTTTTTATGTAATGAGTTAGGGGGTATACAGGTAGCCCACCTGATGGTGACCGTCACGCCTGTCCTTTACTGTTGCAGTGACAAATTCAGCCTGTTCGGTCTGTTTGACACTGCACTGCGCTCGTTCATTCCGAGATGTTATTTGTTATGTATCGGTCGCCTGGTAACGTCCCGCCTGTCGTTTACAGGTGCAGTGACAAATGCAGTCAGTTCGGTCTGTTTGAGACTGCACTGCGCTCGTTCATTTTCGAGACGTTATATTTTGTTAAATATCGTTGACCCGGTAATTGCACTTGCCATAGTACCCTTCTCGCATAGTAGTGTTTGCACATAACTGCTTCGTGGTAGAATATCTCACACTGCGGTGATACTCACCAAGGTGAACTCTTGCTTGAGAGACCCACCACCTGGTAAAAGGGTGTAATTTATAAACTTTATATATAAAAACTATATAGATTATATACAGATATGCCAAATATAAGTATAACGAGTCAGACAAATTCTTGTGTAGTTTTAATTCCAATATTTATTTATCTGCATAAATAAATATTGTTATTGATACCAAATCTAACAACAAATCTGACAACAAATCCTAACCTTTTTTTTTAATTCAATGTTATTTTTTGATAGTAATCATCTAATTTCAATAGATTTGTTTATAAAATTGAAATAGGATCTAACCACATTTTTCACAAAAAAACCTACTATTCAGTTTGTTATTATTAACACAGCAAATATTCTTGGCACATTCCACTTCCCACCAGTGAAATGTTAAAATAGATAGACTTATGTTAGAGATTGGTTACCCCGTGGGGTACCAGGCTAGGTTTGTATCCCTCGTCCCTGCCGTATGTTCATGTGGGAGTCTGCGATGAAGTGAAAATACCCTTAAGTGGGGAACAGCGTCATCTGAAGATCTGTCATCTTATACTGCCATCCCTAAGATACTTGCCAAGCTCAGAGATTATGGCAAAGGTGATGCCGTGATGGTGAAACCGCGATCAGTTTAGGTAAAATCCGAAAGTATACTTAATTACACAAAACTAGTAACGTAAGTAAAAAAATTAAGTTTTCTTGTCCCCCTTGATCAAGTTTTGCTATTTTATTAATATACTTTCATACACATTCATATGTAAATAATTAAGATATTTACGTTACAAGCGTAATTTAGACTCCACATTGCAATTTTATGCTATCGAGAAAATTTTTAGGAGACGTGTCTCGGACTTTTTTTGGTCTAAGAAAATGTGATCAAGTTTAACATATAATTTTCTTACAAACTAAATTTCCGCATAATGTTTTGCTTCTCGCGGTGGTGCAGTGCTTCCACTGTGTTCGCGGAGGCCCGCGTGCCGGGTCTCGATGCGGTGATAAGGTACCGCATTGCCAGATTTAGAGTAACACTGTCTAAGTCTGTAAATGCGACGATTAAAACCATTAAACTATTAATGACCATTGTTTTAATTTTCAAAAATATTGGTCAAAATTATTAATGTGTCATTAAATTTAACTATTTATATTTGTAACTTAGTAATGTAATTTTATTTAATTTAATTGAATAATTGTCTTCAAATGGATCTGTGTTATCTGTAATAAATGGTTATTATTATTAAATACATTTACTGAAAATCTGTTCAAGCAATGCTATTTAGCACTTGTCAGCGTCTTAATGATACATTGTCAAAAGAATATACACAAATAATCGCTCTGAGTTTTTGGTGTGATTCTATACCTTTTTTTCTGAGTACAGAAGTATAATTCTTTTTCGATCGACCTTAACAAGATGCATTACGGTAAATTTAAGTAAATTATTTTGACTTGACCTAGTTTATAATACGTATCTTTTACTTAGTTAAGATTTGAGTGATTTTCATTAAAAAGTTCAAGTTCTCGTTTAAAAAACACTGCGCAGATTATTCCAATCCTGGCTATAATTGGCTTTACTTATAAAAACTTCCAGCTTTTTGTATTAAAATTCATCGAGTAAATAACGAGAAAAGTTTCATTAACTAAGTAATACTTAGTACTTCAAGTTGGGAGTATTGTGGCCAAGTTTAAAACTCTCACAGATAGAAGAGCTAAAGACATAAGGCCAAGATTCAACCACTCAGTTTTGATTTGTTTGCGGTTTGTGAATTAATATATTCTTTTAATATCTTTGGTCGGCCTGAAACCCACACATTCATAAAAAAGGGAATAGTTTTTAAGGTATTATGGTATTGTTGACAATGCCATCATAGCACTTTCCATACCAATGTGGTTTTGTCATATTTCAAATAGCAAGTGTCCAAAGTGGGCAAACTGGCAAACCAGATATATTAGGCTATTATTATAGATATTAAGATAGATATTAGGCTCAAGGACATTTCACCGAGTTTGAACACTTGGTATTTAAGATATAATGTAATTATATCTTAAATATTTATTGTACTGAAAGCGCTACAAAGACACTACAGCTAAACGCTTTGTATCACCTGCCCATGTTATTTACGCCATACAATTAATGAACGAGGGTGATAGTTTTTGGAATCATTTTAGTTAATGTTACGTTATATTATAATAACATTGGTATAAGCTAACGATATCTGCAGAATTGACGGTATTTTTACACGACTGCCCACAAAAAGGAGTGTTATGTTTTCAGGGCTCATGGATGTATGTGTGTGAGTTTCTTTAATGCACCATAACTCCTAAACGGCTTGACTGATTTTAATGTATGAGATCTCTTTAGATTCGTCTTAATAGCGCAAGTGACACTAGATACATAAAAAAAATTTAGAAAAACAAACTGATGGATTTTAAATATACGCCATATTGCGAAATTTAAAAAAAATCGTCAAACCCCATCGAGTGGGGTATCAAAATGTAGGGCTTTTAAAAACGATTCCATAAATTTATATATAATTTGCAGTTTTTATTTCAATGGAACGATATAACGTTTAACGAAAATAAATAATTAATTGCAGTCGGCTTATTTACTTTTTAAATTAATTTATTGTATTGTAAATATTGTAACAAGTGCACCTAGGAAGATAATCAAATTCTTCATTCCTAATCCATATAATGTTTTATATTTAATATGTGAATGTGTAATATTAGCATACAATATGCTAATATTACACATTCACATATTCACTCGAGAAAATATGTTTGAATGTTTTGTTTATTTAGTCCTTTACAATACAAAACTTTTTTAAGCGCATAATTACACAATAATTTTACATAAAAAAAAATATCCTGTATTTATTACTATATTCAATTCTGTAAATCAAGCATTTTGCTCTCACTTCAATAATGCAAACAGCTAAAACCCCTGACAGAACACCAAACAAGTCCTGCTATAGTTAATAGGTACCTAAGTGCCTTCAGCCAGACGGCGAGCTCAAATCTATCACAAAGAATACGTTTGGCAACAAACCCAGATAGAATCTCTATCTAGAGATTAGCCTTAATATTTTAGTTGGGACTTATATTAGTCGGGGTCAATTAATTAAATATAGTTCAGACGGGTCGCCGTAGGGTATAAAGCTAGTTTCGATATAAGGAATATAAGTTGGGAGCTAATCGAACGTCGATAGACTAATCTCGTACCGTCGACGTTTATAAGCTCCGCACGTGTGCCAATATCTCTTTATTTAGCACTAGACTGCGCTATGGCTCCATTACTCTGCTGGGAGAGAACTTGAAACAAAATGTGTTAAATAAAGTTCCTATAAAGTGAAAGCCCACGTTACTAATATATTCTATAGCCACGTCATCATGAAATATATTAATCAATATGTTAGGTGACGATGATTATCTGCGAAACTGTGACCAGTTAGTAAAGGCTCACCGCCTCTTACAGAACATATCTGGTGAAAAGTGAGTGTTTAGATACATCTCTCTTCTGGACATATATATGCGTGTTGTTGTAATATATCTGACTGCAGTCTAATGTATTATAATCGGTATAGATAAGTAAGGCAAAAGCATTTTACTCCATCAAAAACTCTGTATTGAGATCTAAATTTATTAATTAACTAGCTGACCCGGCGAACTTTGTTCCGCCTTAAAGGCAATAAATAAGCAGTTTTTTTTTAAATTAAAATATACAAAAAAAATTAAATACCTACATTAATCATTCATAATTATTTCTGAATTTTAGTACATAGGTTGCTCTTCATTTAAGTACCTTGTGATACACGACATTTTTTGTTTTATTATCATGCGCAAAAACAAACAACGCAGATGGTCTTCCGACCCGTGAACATGCCACGTATAATTGACCATGGGAAAAACATGAAGGTTCTAGATTTAAACCACAAACTTTTAAGGATTGGCCTTGTGATTTGTTGATGGTCATGGCAAATGCAAGACGTATCGGAAATTGAAGTCTTTTAAATTCAAACGGCATATCGGTTGGGATCATCGGTATCCTCGGAATGAGAACTTCCTCACCTTTGAATTTTCCTATCATTATCGTAAATTACATCGTTCATCAATTTTCTAACCACCCAACGCGTACCGTTGCACAGTTTTGGTTGGTTTATGTTTCGAAGCATGATTACTACGGAGCCAACCTTTAGGCGTAAATTTTGCGGTGGTAAGCCATTGGATAGTTGGTGGCTTCATCTTCATTTGTGACGCAGTCAATAGATTTGAATGAATGCATTGTTCCAATGATCTTATTTTGAATTATGTAGTTTAGGTCATCTACATCTTTATTCTTAGCCGCTAAAATTGCTCGCTCACTCAACTATTCATTATTTTTGTAGTTAGAAATAATTTCTGGAAATACATTGTTGATAAGTTCGTCTTTTGTTGAGACAAAATTACAGAAATTATTTGGAAATGATATTAATCCGCTCGATTCATCGACAGGTACTTGACCATTACCGATAGTCAGCAATTGCTCCGAGAAATCTTCAGCAGATGTATCATTAAGCAATGTAACTCTCATGTTTGTTGTCAGTTGCAGTTTCTTCACATAGCGCCATAGATTTGACGATTTGAGGCAAGCGTTTATTTCGTCGGCAGCCGTAGATCTTGGAATTACTGGCAGTATTTGGCGGAAATCGCCAGACAGTACAATCATTGCTCCTCCAAAACATCTCGAGTCATTGCGTAAATCTTTTAATGTTCAGTTAAGTGCTTCCAATGCACGTTTATGCGCCATTGTGCATTCGTCCCAGATGATGATTTTCGATACCGCTAAAACTTTGCCCATTGCTGAGTGTTTTGCAATATTACACGTTGGTTCTTCAATAGTTTGAAGATTTAACGGTAATTTGAATGCTGAATGAGCCGTACGGCATCCTTCTAACAATGTGGCTGCTATTTCAGAAGAAGCAACTGCAACCGCTATGTTAGATCTCGCCCGAACAGTTGCTAAAACTAATGACATGAGGAATGTCTTGCCAGTTCCACCAGGGGCATCTAGGAAATATAAACCACCATTTTTATCATCGATTGCCTTCATTAAAGTATCATAAACTTCCTTTTGTTGGTAATTCAACAGGGGTACTTTCGTTTGAACTACTAAATCTAATTCCTGGTGATCATATTCACGTTCCCGTTCCAATTCTCGATTAAATGCGTCATTCATTTCACGATATGGTGCTGGCATTCCTAACCTGATTAATTAATTACCGCACATGAGGTAACACATATCTTCGATCAAGAGTAAAGCACGATTATGTATCTCCTCATTCATCTCAATATCGTGATTTCTGGAACTGACATGAATTTGATGTAAAATATCTTCTGACATATTATCCTTGTATTTGTGCTACAGGTTACATGGGTTTGATGGAAAACATGTCGAAATTATGATAGCGAATAATGTGCGTATCTGACTTGGAGATGCAGAGATAATGGCTTCAGCGATTGTCCTAGCCCAATGACTATCGTTTTCTAATAACTTCAATTCTTCACATGCAGCACGATATGTTGGGAATATTACACCATTAACAGTTCGTAGTGACTCAAATGACGTTGGCCCACGCACATTAACCGCATCGCCTTGCTTCCGTCTTTGATGAAGCATTCCAAGTATAATAACGTGGCATCTCCGAGTAAAGCAAAGTTCGTGCAAACTGATCGCTTTGGCAGATTGCAAAAAAACTGGTCAATGTAGTTGCTGGAGGTGTTTCAGCACGTGGCGTAGCATTCGAAGCCGTGAAATATACTCGTTGACCATTCTCCAGATGCACAGCCAAATGCGTAACAGTAGGATGGCGTTCGTGAATGGGAAATGCGATAATCGACCAATATTAGCTGCATTTCCTTAAAAAATTGCATTTCTTTAAACGGGATAAAAAGTATCCTATGTCCTTCTCCTGGCTCTAAACTACCTCCCTGCCAATTTTCAGCTAAATCGGTTCAGCCGTTCTTGAGTTATAAGTGGAGTAACTAACACGACTGTCTTTTATATATATAGATTTTATTTATTTATTGGTCAGGCGCACTAAATGTATTTATATAGTACGAAGTATTGATATGTCATTAATAACGAAATAAGCAATTAGGAGCTAAATTAGGCCTAACAGTAATGCACGTTCTCTTGTTATGATCCGATGGATGTTCTAAACCTTTGTCTCTGTGTGTGTAGCAATATTTGATATAGTCCGCGCACCGCTCGGCTTCTACGTCCATATTAGTTTCCTTCAGTTTCCGTATAGCATCGCATATCGGAGAACATCACACTTTGAAAATATGCCTTGGATCAGAACTGATACATTTATCAGGCTACTACAATGCACGGATATGTTTTTTAAACAGGTGCTTATTTCCTTCTAAAAGTTCCAACACAGCAAAATAATATAGTGTCAGGCACCAGTTATTAGGCTTATGCCTAAAACAAATCTCATCTCCGATGTGCTACTTCGTTATGATAGTTATGTTCTATAATATGTATAACTGAGTTATATACATGGAAGCAATGGACCTACATAATAGAATTACTTACTTTTTTAATAACGAGGGCTCCAATCGATCCCTCGTTTTTCAGGGCCCTAGAGAAATAACCATACCGTTGTTAGGCATAATAATATTTCCGAACATACATTTATTTTAATACAAGAAGGATACATATGAATTGAATATTTAATAAATACCCTGTATAAAAACTAGTAACCTTATTTGTCTATATGCCTAAAAATCAGTTCCAGCAACTGATAGCTGATACAACAGTCCTTTTCGAATCCTCTAGCTGTGTTCACCTACTTTGGCTACACGGTGCGTGGGTTATAATAATACTTGAAGATCATTAAAAAGGTTCAACGGACTTCGGTCAAACTCATCACTACCAACCTACTAAGATCCAGGGGTTGGACTAGATTCCATTCCGTTGAGATTCTCGAAATATCAAAGCGAAACTTTCACCGCTCCACCAATGAGCCAGTCAGCTTATTGAAACAGAACCGAAATTGAGATATTAAGGGATTTGTAGCAATTAGTCTCCATAATTCCACCAAACTGACTTCAAATCACTCGTGTTCATTTTAGGCAATTTCATAATGAATAACCGAATACGCTAGAATAAGATATTCAAAGGAATACGTTCAAACCCTGAAATAATCTTTCATACCGTAGAAATCTACGGATTTATGACTGTGTAAAATAATATATGTAGGATAACTCTCATAAAAATCGTACTTACTTCAAACGTAACATAAAATGTCTGCCTTTGATCAGTGTGTCCGACACGCTCTCATACTTTTATGTATTAACGTTAGACGCAAGCCACGTGAATTTTAAAACGGCACAATTTGCGATGAAAAGCTTTAGCGTGTGTGCGGATGTGTCGGAACATCTCATTTCCTGCGCAATCCTGAATTCATAACATCCTGAGAGTTGGTATTAATCCACCGTATTTCGCAAAGGCTCCTTTAGCTGTGCCTCAGAGGTGGATACCACCCACTAAGTGTTTCTGCGCCGTTTCAATCAGAAAATATATCTTGAAATAAGACGATGCGATAATATGTGAACATTGCTTAACGAATCAGCATTGCCATTCGACGGGACAACGCAGCCGATGTGCTGGACATGCTACAGACTGGCGTTTGGACTATTCGGGATACCTATACTGACCTGCAGCAGCCGATAAGTTACACAAGTGTTTTCTATTTTTGAACAACATTGTAAATACCCGTAGTTGCTGTTGTATCGTTACTTATTGTTATATGTTTTTTTTCTAAATGTGATGCCAGGGAGACGAACTACTTAGAATTCCAGAGATTAACCGTGCGGGTGCCAGGCCAACAGCGTTGCAGAGGGAGAGGCCTAAGTCACAGGGGCCTGGAACTTGCACCCCAGGGAGTAGGGTTAAAGGGGTAATTAAAGGGGTGCATTGATGTCTACGTAAAGGGGCCCCTTTACGTAGACATCAATGCACCCCTTTAATGCCCGAGCAGTGAAGAGTCCGCTGTACTGCTTTAGGCAGGGGAGGAGTCCCCTGCCTAACCAGATTTGGTAAGATCCTATTAATGCCTCCTTAGATACACGTACTAGGATGGAAATTACGATTGTTATTGACAGGCCAAGGTCTTGTATTAGGTTATCTAGTGATATACCTGGTATACCCCTGGCTCCAACTTCTACTACAAATTAACCACATAACCGTTTTTGATTGTGTGGTATTGAGGTATGTTTGTTTCCTACAGCACAGTAAGTTCTATAAGCACTAGGCGTTTTAGATTTTTTATATAGAGAAATATATCTGGTTTGGATGACGAAACATCAACATCCTCAATCCTCCTTTGTTTCCTCACCACGTAAGAGGAAACGAAGTAGGTTACAACCCTGTCAATCTATAGAAGCGTACTAAAAAATAGTATCAATCTTGAATACGGCCGGTCGAATAGGAGGTAGTGGGTAATGTACCTTACCTATAGGCGTACAAATATAAATGCTATTTTGAACGCTCGCTCTGTTTATGACACATTCATTAAATAGAAATACTTAAAAGAGCTATTTCATTAATGTTTCTGCTGAGAAGGTCGTCAGCCACAGCTGATGTTCTTTACAGATGTCGTCAATATTAACGACACGTTTAATTAATTCTACATCCATGGCAACGACGAGAAATAATTACTTGTAGTTAAAACGAAACCTTATAATGCTAACAAGCTATATTTAGCACAACAATACGATTTGAAGGGTGTAACGTCATATTTTCAATTTATTTCATTTTTTTCATTTTTAGATTCAAGTTTACCGCTAATCAATATTTTCTCCTCATTCGTGGAATGAAACGTAATTCTTGTACTCGTCGCCCCAAGCCGCGACGTAAGTTGGGACTCGGTGAACACAGTGAGCTCTGTTTACTCCAATAGGTCGTACTCTGGACGTTCTACTTATTTTTTTTCTACTTACACTATTCTTATGTTGTTCATTTTCCATGCTTCAGTATTGTTTTGATCGTCTAACTATTAGTAATTATGAGGTACGAAGTGGTAGTTACATATTGTTGTCTTAAGTTTTCGCGATTTTGGTAGTTACATGGTTAAATAAATATGAATAAGTTTCATACATAGATTGTAACACTGTACTAGAATGCTAGATAAAATCTATCATATCAGGTAAGTTGTATGTAATAAATGTAAAGAAAAACTTTTAGATTCACTGGTATGAATTTTCTTTCCAAAGTTTAGCACCTCTCGGCGATTATTCAATTATTTGGATCTACTAACATACATCCCAAGAAGCACAAAACAGCATTATAAATATTTACCTAAGGCGTACAGCGCAAACAATTATAACCAAGTATTAGAGTTTTGATTAAGGAGTTTGCACAATCAAGTTCTATACATTTTTCACTACACTTTTGCCCTAAAAGGTAAGCCACGAGCACTACGCCAAAGGTATATTGAATAAATCTTTATTACGCCTATAAGTAGGTCTATATTTAACCTCGATAAATAATATATTAATTAAGAATATATCCAACATGCTATACTATCACGTGCTTCCACGCGGCGCCATTCATATCTCAATCAGGGCGGGTGGCTCAAGGGCGCCGCCCGCCTTCATACAAAATGTATGAAGGCGGGCGAGCGCTGCGGTTACACGGCATATTAGTGAAATAACAGGCAATATGTCAGCGAGTCTCTTCGCTACAAGAACCAATATGTATCTGTGATTACAGATAATAAATAAAAATGTTATATATCTCACGGCCGTCGCTCGTATGGACAAAAAAGCTCTTTGATTTAAACTTCACATCCTAATCGTACATAAATTGCACTTGATGAAGCTGGTTGTCGTAAATTATATTTTTATTTTTTAATATTGTTATGCTTGCAATAACGCCTGCTATTCGGATTACATTATAAATATACAAATATACGATAGGAAAAATTTACACATGACCGCACATGACATACATTTTTCCTATCGTATATTTGTATTTTTGTAATGATATTTTTATGTTTATGCTTCCTCATAAAGACTTATATTACTCATAGTAATAAAACAACTTTAAACGGTTTAAATCGCGTATATTTATCATTATTTTTGTCTTATATTACTATTATTTTTGGGAAGTTATTTCATCCGAAGATTAAAATGAAACACATTTTCTAGTCTATTAAAAACTTCAAGTTCGATTCACAAAAACAAACTATTTTCCCTACCCTTATTCCACTACCCGCACTTGCCCGTGAGGTGCCAGGCTAGAATATCACTCCCCATCTCTACCCGTGGGTGTAACAGACGAAAGCGACTAAGGGTAACTCACCAGAAGATTGGCAGCAGCACTTTATAAGAAACTGATATCTCACACTGCGATCCCCAAGCCACCATATTGGGGGAGGCTGTGTTCAGCAGTGGACTATCCAGCTGATAAAGTACAGTACAGTTATCCCACTAAATGGTTCCGGCACAACATATATTTTACCGATATTCGGTTCTGTTGCTAGTCGTATCACTTACATCTTTCGCACACATAGCCTTCTGCACGCAGTCTATTCCCTTTCCATGCTTTCTTTGCCCCTCGTCTATCCTTACATGCCCATAGCACGCTAGTCTATCGGAGACTTTTTTATCGCTGGTGATCCTTTAAAGTTTATTTTGATATGAGTACTTATTATCCATTCTAGGCACAGCTCACCTCCATCTTAACATTCGCATCTTTACCACGTGCACTCTTCAGTTCTCCTCTCTCATTGCCCAGCTAAAGGTGTAGTGTAGTGAGGCAGTTGCATAATAAGAAACAATGTTTTTATATTAAATGCAAATAACCTGATGCAATAATTAGTCTATAATATTTCTGCTTTCCTATAGGTCTGCCATATTTACGATTACGAAGCCAATAGTCGAATACAAAATAAATACAATCAAAATTGTCTTTGCGCTAGTATAATGCGTCTTCAACCAAAGAAGTCACTGGTTTGTTGGTGGCTTCTGACGCTCGTCACTTACTATATTGGCCTTCTTGTAAGGCGACGGAGTAGCTCTCTCATACAAGATGCATGAAGACGTAACCTTGAAGCGTCTGCCTTGATCTACGGGCTACGGGTAACAGGCGCCCGTTGCAATTTGTCTGGGAATTCTTTATTCTTTCTTTTTTTATAAATTACTATTACTATACGTGTAGTGGACTGCTGATCACATCCTCCCTTATTAAGGCAGTATTATCCATAATCCCCAAGCTTGGCAGGCGGCTCGGGGATCGCAGCGTAACATGGCAGTTTTTTAAGAGGCGCTGCTGCCCACCTTCCAATATTTTTCCCTTAGTTGTTTCTTAAGACACCCACGGGATGATATGGGGAAGTGCAATCCTAACCCGGCACCCCAAGGGGCATAATACTTTATATGTTACTATACATACAGCCACTAAACTAATATATAGGTTGAATGAGCTTTAACAAAATTTAAAACGTCATAAGCACATTATACTATTCTATTATATTATAGTTACATGCACGGAATAATTTAAACATTTCAGTACAAAAGTGTATGAAAATAACCCATTTAAAAATACCAGTTTAACCTTTTTTTTATCTATAATAAAAGCTACCCCAATCCAATATAATATACGATGTAGATATCACAAAAAATTGTTTTAGTGATATCTACTACATTTATTTTTAAAGAAGGAATGAATAGATTTTTTCCAGCAAAGCGTATTTCAAAAGGTGAAAAGCATATGGCATTGTATACATAATAAGGTTCGTGACAGACGCGCGGTCCGCCCGCCTGCGGTTGGCGCGCACGGCCATTGGGCGGCGGCGCACCGGACGCGCGGTCAGTTAGATGGCCGGAAAGACCTTTCACACTCATGAATAATGCGAAAGGTTACATACTTGCGTGTCTATTTTGAGTGATCACGAGCGGATTATTGTTAACCTGGTTTTAACCTTACTCGTAAATTTACTTGGGAAAGGAGTGAACTATTATTTTATTGAACAGTAAATATGATAGGTTCATTCAGAGTTGTTTAGTACAATTTATAAGTAAATTAAAATTAACTACCTATAAATGAATGCATTTTATTGTTTAGGAGTTATGTTTTTTTCATTATTCACGTAAATGAAACTGCGCGATTTTCTTTTCGCTGTTATTAACAAAAACCCAAAACACACACTAAGAAAAGTCTGTTAACTTATTGCAGGAATATTTATTTGGAAATATAACATATCTAAGAATGGGTAAACTCATAATAAATTCAATAATAAAACAAAGAAGAGACGTGGCATTACACATTTATAACGAAACATTACGCCTCACGTTCACAAAACGTTCATATTCATAAATTGCGAACACATTACACAATTTCATTATGTCTTATAAATATTAATATCCATAACACTGTCATCAGAATATTTATCATATCTACATAAAACGTCTTCCTACACAAAATTTGCATATCAACGGTTTATCTTTGTTTACACGATCATTTACATAGGGAATGTAGAATGTTGGAACCATTGCTCTTAGCTCTCTTATGTGAAATATTAGGAATTCGGTTTCAAGTAATTTTATTCTGTCTGAGAGACGTTTCCTTAATTATGTGGATCACGAGGATATCTCGCCGGGAAATTGAAATTTATAAATGGAAGTCGCGTCGTGTGGAGATGCCTTTAAATTGCGTTACAGAACTGGAATGATGAATATACTTATAGTGTTTTGTAAATTATGTTTCTGTGTCCAGTGTTGGGGGTTCTTGTCCGTTCCACTTCTTACTTACGTCGATGTCTTACACTGTTACTTCCTGCCCGTGGTATTTAGTACCTGAAACAATTAAAATACAAATTAGGACAATGTCTCACAACATTGACACAGCATCAATAGATAAATTAATAAATTCGTGATTAGCATTTAAGCCTTCATCGGTTTTGTATATGGGCGTCAACTTAAAAGACGACATACGTACTGTAATGCCTTTAAGTCTTAACGAATCAACTAAGTTAATGTATGCTGCAGGTATGACTTGGATGGGTGAACGCTAGCGGCATTAGTACTGAGCTTCACGTGCTTCGGATGGCACGTACGGCACGAGGAACGGGAAGAGAAGCTCCTACAGAAAAATTGCTGTATTAACAAAGTGATGCTGTCTCGCCGCTAAACGGCAGAACATAATAGTGTGATAAGGACAATTGCAGCTTCTTCAAGTTTTGACTTAGAATTTGCTCATAATTTGCGTTCTGTGAGAATACTTTTCTTCTATAGTAAACATTAATAAAATCTAAAAATGTTGGTTTTATTTTATAACTGACAGAATAAACTAGTTTTAAATGTTTTTTTTTCTTCTTTATTTATCATTATTTTTCCTATAAATAATTCACAAACTAGAGATACAAGTTTTGAGAAAATATCTGTATTTAAATACCCATTAATTAAAATTTCTTTGATATAATGATGAAACTCATAACCTACAAACATGAATATTGATAAGATCTATAACATTTCCAAAAATCATCAAAATCGGTGATCGTTTAAGGGGTACGTTTTCTCTTTTTGTATGAAAATTCGAGACTTCCCTCCAGTCTTAAGCCGTCGGTCCCAATTATTGTTTTATGGTGGTAATGGTAAGGCACTAACATCCTCGATTTCATTATCACTTACCATTAGCCAAGGTCAAAGGCTAGCCCACCTAGATGAAACCAAATATATCACCTAGCATAAACATAAAAAAGAAATTTTAAAGCATCGTCATGCAGACGAAGAAAAAGTTAACAAATAAACCAGAAAGTTTAACCATAAAGCAGTTCAAAACAATGCTAAATTTGAGAACTCGATTCCACCCGTTTACATTTTAAGAGGATAAATTGAAAACTTGGAGAGCAGGCGTTTCTTTGAATGCGGTATAAGTCCTCAAGTTACAGTCCTGCACCACAGAACAGCGAAATACGTAGATATTCATTAGAAAGGCAAGGTTCAACCAATAAGTATTGATACATTAAGGAGAAGATAGGTGCCGTATCTTATGAGAATAATTTATAAATTTAGAAAATACGGTATTTTCCAGTGGAACACTCGTAGAACACGTGGGTATTTACGGGTAAAAAAATCTTAGTGGAATACTCGCGGTTAATACCTATGGTAATGCGGGCAATACTCGTAGTTATGTTTTTTTAAATTTGTTGGTGTTTGAGTACCCAACCTGATCGTGCAAGTTTTCTGGAGACAAAAATTCACAAATTTTTTGTGTAGGTCATAGAACACCTGAGACACAAATTAGAGAATATGTAAGCTCTACATAACTTAATAAGGATTTTACTAAATAATGTATCCCTTTAATTATTACCACCTATTGTGTTTACGTTTCCTTATATCCTATGATCAAATATATATAGGATTGGTAGTATCTCTGGTAGCCGGCAACGCATCCTCGAGACCTTTGGTGTTGCAGATGTTCGTGGGCGACGGTGATCACTTACCACCAGGTGAGCCACCGGCTCGTTTGCCCTCATATCCCATAAAAATACTCACAATACTAATCCATCTTTTAAAATTCAAATTCTCTACCTCTAAAGGTTCCAAAGATATATACCCTAAATATTCGAGTAGAAGGACAGCTGAGGTTTAGTAACTGGACCCCGTTATCTAATACAGACCCATAATAAAAGCAAGAATCAAGTCGCTTTCAGCAATATTTTTGCAATAATTGCCGAAATTTAAAGGGCCATTCCATTTCATCAAATACACAGTGGTTCAAGTAAAAGTCTCTCTTCGGCCGCAAAAACGTAACACCTTCAATGGAAAAAGTTTACCAAGTTTCAGCTACTTTTGCCCGGCGCAGATCTTGATTTTCATGTTTTCTGAGTTATAGGGCAACGGAGAATAAGTATACTTCGATTGAATCGGAAACGTTTTCTTCGATAACGATATACATGTCGTAAAGTTGTGTCACCGAAAGGAACAAACTTTCGCAATTGCCTTGAATTTATTTTATAGAATGTGTATGACATAAATAGTGAGGAAATATAAGGTACCTACATTTGTTGTGTGAACGATTATCAAAGGAAAAGGGAAGTTTCTGATTAAAGACTTATCGTATGATATAAATAGTAAGTCTAGTAAATCCTAGTGGATTGAGGGTAATTGTTTATAAGTCTGAGTATCTCATATGTAGTTCAAATCTTTTCAAAGAAAAAAATTATTTACTGCATACAAATAAAATTAAGCATGGGGTATAATCTGTTCCATTTGATTACTGTATCAGCCAGATCGTCCACTGCGGAACACAAACTCTCTCATAATGCCACAGGCTGTGTTTGCCATAATCCCCGCGCTTGGCTGCGTCTTGGGGATCGCAGTGCAGCACTTTAAACTTGATATAATAGGGGTTATAGTATGAAATTGCCGTTTTATTGTAATAGCTACTTCAAATTGACATAGAACCTTAGCAAGATACCGGCTCCTAGATATTTATTTATTTATTATAATAAAAACGCTTACAATGCAATTACACTTATTATCAAAATAAAGCCAAACTCATAATACATTTAAATAATTCATTGATCATAATAATTAATAAAATAAATTCAAAATGAATACAATAATATACTTGAAACAATAGAAATCATCATTTATGAATCAACCTTATCTTTTTGAGACGTTGTATGTGCCGTTATAGTTACCAGAGACAACATGAATAGACGTTTGGGTGCCATCATACTATTTTCTAGAATCTTCTGCATTCATTGTTAATAATAGAGGTTTTAGTTTTAGGATTAAAAGGTTAAAGTATGAAATTGCCGACGCGGAACGAACGCTGCAGAAACAGCTCACAATACCAATGTTGCGTTTGGAAAGGGGACTGCTAATGAACGCACCGTGCGATTTTGAGTTTTAAGTTTTCGAGATGGAAACTTTGATTTTAAGAACTAACCACGTGGAATACCGCCCACAGAGGTGAATAACAATAAATTGAAAGAGATGGTGGAAGCCGATCCGAGCCAAACTACCCAGGAATTAGCGGCATTGTTTAACGTTACCTTACCAACATAATTGATTCATATGCGTCAAATCAATAAAATAAAAAATATGAAAATTGGGTGCCTCATGATTTGACTGGTCTGCAGTAAGAAACGCGTGTTGAAGCTAGTGTAGCCCTGTTGAATCGATACAGAAATAATTGCATCAAATTGTGACATGTGATGAAAAGTGGATTCTTTACGATAACCGTAAGCAAAAATTGTCTACCTTATAAAAAAAATTCTTCCCAGAAGGCAGTACAAAATGCTGTCACACAGTTTGTTGAATCAGAGTTCTATCGCAAAGGCATAAATGACCTTCCGATAAGATGGCAGCAACGTATAGATAGTAATGGTAATTATTCTGATTAAATAAATAGGTTATATTAAAAAAAAAACTAATTTTCAATTTTTCAGTAGAAATCTGCAATTTAATACTTTAACCCCTTATTTTAATAAACATAATAGTAGACATAGATACTGTGGTAAAGACTCAAAGCTGTCAGAACTCGTTCCAAATAAAGCTTCCTATTCCCGTAGACAGCGACTCGCATTAAAGTGCACAACTAAACGAGACTGTAGACGTAGCGAGTGACTTGTTCCGGTCCGTGTTCCAGTTCTACCGAGCTGTTGGACAAGCTGACATCTATGCAATATAAAGCTTATTTATAAGCTACGATACATATTTCTTCGTAGTTTCTAAGTTTTAATGTTAATACTTTTGAAACATCATTGTGTTTATTCGGTATTATTGTTTTATAATAATATAATTGATTGTGGATTAGAATGAAGAAAAAAGAAAGAGAGCACAAAAAATTAAACGTTGTTATAGCATAGTAGTAGGTTTTTTTACTAATGCCCGCCTGGCTAGCTAGGTAGGTTTTCTACCCGTTGGGAGGTCCCAATGGGTAGAAAAATTAAGTGGTCCTTGAGAGCTAGTAATTGTAGGTTAGCATAAACTACATCTTCGACCGCATCTTTAATAACCATCAGGTGAGACAGCGGTTACAGGTCAGAATATCAGCAATAAGCAATATATTTTCTATCATGCAAATGACGTACTAGGCCTATAGATACTTATGTCCCGTACATCAAGTCATCAACATTTATCTAAGTTAGTAGATCCATGAACTTCCCACGTACGTGCCAACACCATCTTCCCGTTAAATGGCGTGAGACTTAATTTCCTCGTTTGAGAGTTCTACAGTCGGACGTATTATTGACACACGTCCACACGATTTACCAGCCACACCAATTGCTACGTGACGTCATCACACAAGAGCCAGAATAATACGTATCCACACCAACGCATAGAGGCAGAGAGCATTCAGAGAACTGTGAGTGCAGGTTCTTAAACGTTTATTCCGAAAAGTTTGTCTGCTTTTCCCTTATCCGCATTCACATGCCCATTAAATGGGAGCCTTTCAAAAATGTATGAAATTTTGAAGTCTATTATCAATACAGCCATAATGCTCTGCTATTGTTATGTGAGCATACAGAATCAATTGGTCGTTGTCATTCATTCAAATCATTATGAAGAAAAAATATATGATCGAATAAAACAAAACTTCTTTCGTCGTGGTTTATACGCGTAAATATTTTTGTTCCTAACTGTGCTCAGTCAAAATTGGATAAAAAAAAGCTGTGTCACATTTGTAAAAGTTGGAGACAATAACCAGGATAGCAGAAAAAACTAGGGGCATAAGCCACCTAAACATTTACTGGCGTTGAAATAAGAATCACATTATAAGAATTATCTAGTTGCATCATCGTAAAAAAGTTTAAAGGTATTTAAAAATATTGTTTTGTTTATTTAATTATTCTCTGTTCCCTGAGAATGATTTCGATAATAAGAACGAATTACTTAGTCGAAGTCTGAGTCATTATAAAGATAATTCAATTGGCAGAGCATCTCCCAACCCGACGAAGTACTAAACAGCTGTGGGTTCCAATCCCGGCTATGGTTCAATTGTATTTATTCTTTGTAATTCTCTGTGCTTACTTAATTATAATGTAATAAACGCTGTCAGGTGCTTAGCGACAGGTTTGCCACTCGAGGGAGGTAAATAGCCAGGCCAGCTTTCGCAAAATACCCTTCTACCATGCAGTGAAGTCTAAGTCGGCGGCGGTGGAAACTGTCGAGAGTTTGATCAATATTTTTTATTTAGCTTTTATTAAACTTATTTGGAGTTCTTCTATTATTAGTATAGAATATTAGAGTTATGAATAGTTAAATTTACAAAATATTGAATTTGATTCCTATATCATTCCCTCTACAGAAATAATTTTGAAGCGTTCGCAGCTTGCCTAGTTGTTCATTACTTATTAAAGACATCATCTTCATAGTTCAAAATAATTTATTCAATTTCGAGTTTCGAATTGTTATGAAGGTCAATTGCAAATTTTAATATTCTACATCGTACTCACAACAAAAAAATTTGTATAGTGCCACTAAGAGAAGAACGGGCAAGAAAGTCGGGGTCGTCCTTTTTAAACGTCTTTTTATTATAGTATTTGTTTGAATTACGTATGTGAAGGGCGATTGCCTTGGATGGGTGATCGCAAGTGGCATTACTACTTCCGTGCTTTTGAGATCACGCCAATACCAGTTCACGTCTTTATATATTTTGAATTCCTTGCCTCATACATAGATCCACTTACGTATTTATACGATATCAGGGTCAGAAATAGCCATGACGTATTGCTGTAAGACGTAATGCGCGCGTAAAATGGAACGTGATATAATCGCGTTCCTTTACACGCATTGCCATGAATTAACGATATGGCTTATGTCATAGTAAATATGATTTATATTTTGTGACCAGCGAGTCGCCACGATAATGGCCGAATGTGGCCGATCCAGTAATTTCGACGCCGATTAATATTTAGTACGTTATTAGGGATAAGTGGGGCACGACTGCAAATTGTGGTAATATTAGACAGACCATTAAATGATACTGCGGTTGTAAAATAGCAAATATCGGAAAATGTATAGCCTCTGTAAGAGTTATTTTTTTTTATCCTCATATCATATACCTTACAATAGTTTGGTAATGATGTCATACATATGATATCAATCTTTAGAAAGTACCATCACGCAAGTTTCTCATACGCGTCATGGAAGTTGGAGCGAACATGAAGGCAAAACCTGAACACATATGAAGAGTCAAAGCGCTGGTAGTGGAGATAACCTCTGTATCGAGCAAGTTTCGTTGCCGTCACTTCCAGGATGGGTGACCACTAGTGGTTTTTACTATTGAACACGCCACGTGATTGTAATTTTAGGAGAACACTCGTTAGGCTATGTCGGAGTCTTTCGGGGACTCCAAAAATTACGTCAATTTTGATGGTAACAAGTTTGATGATTTTACATATCCCTGCCTAGCTACCTAACACCCTCTAGCACCTAATGGTGTATTCCGGCAGCTGTGTATGAGAGCCAGTTCCAATTCTTGCATAAAGTCGCTTATCACATCATCATTTATATTTTTCTTTTCATATACTCACATCACTTATATGTTTACCATATCATAACAACTCATCATCATTAAAGTTTTACTAAAAAAACCAGTCAATTGCCAGTTGGACTCGCGCACTGAGGGTTCCGTACAAAACTGTAGCTTAGTGTAAAAGTTATGGTATTTTTATTGCTATATGAAGTCGATAACAAGTTAAATTAGATAAAAAACATTTTTTTTATATGATGGAACCAAAAATGTATGCTTTTCGCAATTTTTCCTTTGTTTGTGCTATGAGACGTTGCTTCGTACCAAATTTCAAGAATCTTGAGTTCACGGGAAGGTGTGTTGTTTTTGATTTCCTTGCGAGTGTCAAAAATTTGCGGCATATACGGCTGTATCTTTTGATTGGGTTGGCTGCGAAGTTCGATTTTTTTCAAAGCATCAAGGGACAGTAGAACATTTAGAATTTGAATCGAATGATACGCGTTCCTAAGAAAAAGGGTCTTGACAGACAGACGGACAACAAAGTGATCTTGTAAGGGTTCCGTTTTTCTTTTGAAGTACGGTACCCAAAAAGGTAGAGGAAGATTTGTTGATTTATTTATCTCAATTGCTGTTTTGTCTATGATGATTTTCATAACCTTACGTTTATTATTGTATAAAAACAATGCAAGGGTACACAGCTGAATTAAACATGAACAAAGGTGAGATTTTTATTTATCTTTTACAACCTGAATACACACTACTCTTCGTTTTTAAGGAAATATTACTAAGCATTTTCTGCTTAAGGGCGACTTTATTCTTTATTGCAAATAAGGGCACCCACTTTCTAGTAAAACGTGGGTGATGAGTAACTTCTGCCTATTCCTTCCAGATTTTAAGATTTGATGTTATGTTATGTACAAGTAAGCAAGTACTCCTGAATTCTGAATACAGCATCAAAACTGACAATACAGGGAATAAGTCTACCAATATAGGTTAGTCGGGTCCTTACCTGCTCTGTTATAACTGGATCCGAGGTGACAACTATAATCATATATATGACGTCAACATTTTTTTTTATTATTTTAATGGAATACCAATCGCATGAAGTAAGTTATCTGTTAGAGAGTAAAGTAGGTTTTCACGTGTGAACAGGTGTCAAGAAAAAATAATAATTTGAGACATAATATAAAAATTAACCAGTTAAGAATTATGTTAAGAAATTAAGAAAATATGCTCAACTGCTGTCTGGCTGAATTTCTGCTGGTACTAAATAGATCCAAATCCTTATGCCTGCAGATTTTTCTGAATTGGTTTCTAGCTAGTCATAGAAATGAATTTTATCTGAAATGTATTTCTACAGGCAGTGGGTATGTACAAATAGTAGTGTTACATAGTAATTTTAAAGGGGGGCCGTTAATGCAAATTTTGCTTAGTAGAACTATTTATTCAGTTCATCATAATTGAAAGACTTGTAGAGAGTTATGAAACGAATATAGAGATTTCATAAATTTAATTTCAATTCTTTCTTTTCTATCAATACATATATATTGTGACGGGGGTTCCAAACCTGTGACGCATATTCGAGAATGATTCGTACAAATGTACAATAGAGTACAATAAGGGTTTTAGACTAAAAATAGCTAAACTTCTCATGACAAAGCCCAGTATTCTTGACGCATTTGACACGATAGTATTAACGTGTTTATCAAACAGTAACTTTAAATCGCAATTTTAACAAACAACCAATAACGCTGTTTTTCTTGTCCAAAAAATTATCGTAATGTTTGTAAAGTGAACTCAACTCACAATCTGCCATAAAGTATCAAGGCTACATCTTTATTTTTCGTTTTTTTCGCGTTTCGTCAGAAACGACCCGATCGCAGTTCCCGCGGGAAATTACGCGCCAACACACCAACAAATCTATTACACGAGAGTAGACGAAACTGGGGCTCTACTACTAATCTAAAAGAACTGATCCCTTCGCGATTTTGTTCGGTTACAAACACTATATGCATCCTTTAATGCATGCTTCTTTTTATATAGTATCTCAGTACTCATCCATCCCTTCAGTCTTAATACAACTTTCAAATCTAAATGTGGTCTTATTTTTAGTTTGGATTCTACTTTTTTTTACGATACGAGCCCTATATTTACTAGAAGTTCGATTAGGATGTGGAATGCCTTTAAAATCTACTTTTCAATCTGGACAAGTTGACTGTGTGAAACAATGACAGTCTATATACAGTTTGTCTATTGGGAAATTGTCAAATTCTAAAGTGTCCAAACAAACATTTTAACAGCAACTGCCAACTGCCTAAAGCAACTACCCAACCATAACAAATACAGAATGTTCAGATAACTTTATGATAACTAAACATCAGCCTACCTGTATTTTTTACACGATCCTAATGAAATAAACAAAGCTCCATAATAAAACATGCGTTCGTTTTGAGATCGATGAGTAGGACCCCTGTCTCTAGATAGATATTTTATGATTGGATTACATCGTTTGTCGGCTTGAACCAGGAAAATAACTTTGAAACAGGAAATACAAACTATTTTTTCATAATATAACTTTTAAACTAATATATCGCGCTATAAGAGAAACTTGACAAATATATGATACAGATGCGCATGTAGTTTCAACTCGGGCACACTTGCTCAATACCTACGACCGCGTAGCACCGTAGCAAATCACTTTTTCGTAGCAAATTTCCTTATAGCCCTTGAGTGACATATTTTTAACCGACGTCCAAAAGGAGGAGTTTCTATTTATATTGTATATTTTTTCTATGTATGACCATGCATAAGATTTTACACAGTAGTCCGATTTTGATGATTATTATTTTATTGGAAAGGGCATACCTCCGAGGTGGTCCCATGTAAATTTCATCAAAATCGATTGAGTGGTATATTGTAGTTTGAGTCAAGTTATAGTCAATGACAAATTTATTTGCTTACTTGGATAATTTAATGGCATTATATGGCTGTCGTTCGAAGATGAATACTATCTTAAGCGAGCGATGATGATGATGGTAATGTGGGGTATATAATTGGTGTTTTGAATCAGCATGGTACCGACTTCCACAAGTTATTTCATACTTTCAGTGTTGAAAGTTAATTCCATTTTTTTAAGCTGAAAAAAATCGAATTCGTTTTTGTTTAATGATAATTGACATATAAAATACGTTTTATAGACCAGGCAGAAATGTTACAAGGCCAAACACGGTAAGAAACGTTTTTCCTACTGCAGTGCCTACCTTCTGGCTCAATCACTAAGTAAGACTACTACCTACGCTAAAATATTGCATTGTCATCAAAACAACACACAGCTGTCAAATTTCATAACGATACAACCATACTTCTAAGTGGGTGTACAAGTCAGTTCCTTAGTTTCCTTAACATCCATAGAGTGGACTTAGTGAAGGCAGTGAAAAAAAAGGAAATGAAGTACTTCTTACAATATTATTTCAGTTATTATGAGTGAGCTACATTATTGTGATTCGTGGAACCAAAGTTTATCCAGTAGCTTCAGAGTAAAAAAATATTTGGATGGGGTTTTTCAATTGTACTGTAACCAGCTTAAGTTCCTGCTTCTCTGATTTGTGGTCCCACGAGAAGTTTATTTACTGACTTTAAAATTTATAGGGTGAAAAATATCTGAAATTCACTAATAATATACCTTAAATATACTTTGGAAAAAATATAAATGTGACAATTGCATCTATATAAACAGGATTATTTTGTCTTATGTCCGAGTATTTCGATAGTCGAGACGTTACAACGAGCATTGATATTGAAATTTGTAGCGTTTTTATTTTCATTATAAGTTCCTAAAGGATCTGAATAATCTCATTAAGAATTTAAGATTTTTGAATCTCAAAAATGGTGCCTAAGAGTAAAGTAGCAAGCTACCACTCACATCGGTGTCAGTGGGTTGTTATTACTAATTGGGCGCGCAATTACCACTTACGCCCTTACCCTAAAAGTAATGAATTACTACCAAAGAGAGCATCCCCAAGGAGGATGAACATACATTGTTGCTATACTTCTTAATGGCATAAAGGTAGAAGAATGATATTGGAGGCGTTCTTTAATAAATTCAATAGTAGGTATTTTGTAGATATTTGTTACTTACTTACTATGTTATTCGCAAACTCGGATTCATCAAAAACATTTCTTTTAATTTAATATATAAGCTGCCTTATTGTCAGTATAGATATATATTCTACCCACAGGCAATTCACAGAAAGGTTTTGAATAATAAGATAAACCAACATCTGTTGCTGATATTCCAAATAATTCCAATCGATTCAAGCATGCAATTTTGCCCGGGAGCTAAGGCTAGTATTTTTTTAACATTGAATACCTACTAATATAAAATAAATATAAACAGGTTTTAGTATTAACTATTATAATATACACAGCGTTCAACAAAAAGGCGATAGTGATCTTGACTTTTAAGGTGGCGACAGCCAAGCATAGATAGATAGAAAACACTTTATTGACAAATTTACAAACTTAGAACTTAAAAACATAATAAGGAAGAATAGGTGTGACATTGGGCAGTCTTATCGCTGAGAGCGCTCTTTCCAGACAACCCATAGTCACACAGGCATAGGGAGGTTCAACTGTCGATTGGCAGTTTTGGGTTTGGATCCAACCACTAAACTTAAAATGGAAACATGCTGTCTGAGATAGCTGCCGGAAAATAATATAAGGAAGTACATTTTTCATTTGAGGGTGGACGATAGGAGAATTGGCAGAATGCCCTATCGATACGCGTAGTAAGGGCTGTAAACCCAATGCATAGCTTTAAAGCAGGCGGGCTATCTGCTCGTTTTACCGACCTTTACCGTTCGTAAGGAATATATTAACTGCTACTCAGAAGCAAAACAAGAACGGTTAACGCCAAATTCAGTACTTATAAATATTGTTGACAGTGCCCAGAGGAGCCTTAAAAAGGTAATAAAAGCAATTAAAACATCAGGCCCGTTAATTTGTTAAATGAACGAGAGTTTTGAGAGGCTGAGTAACTGGATAACCCGGAAACCGGATATTCAAATTAAAATTAAATCCGGTTCTATTTAAAGAACCTTAAAATTACGTATGTATTAGATTGGTCAAGGTATGCCATTTTTGGGTATGTTCAGATAGTGTGTTTTTCTTTCAGAGATATTAGTTTTGACTGAGACTGCTTCGTTGGCCGAGTGTCGTAAAGTGTCACTTTGGAGTCTTAATATTCAAGGGAGGCACAGTTATTGCCTTTTCCTGTTAAAGATATTTTTATTAGCAGTCCGGAGTCTGGAACTGTGCTCAGTAGTTGGCAATAGGCTCGTTCTCTATCTTAATAAAACGTGGGTTTTACTTTCATACAATAATCTTCGTTACCAAAATATTATCATCAAATGTAGCTTTTATTTCGTCAATGGTTATTTATATTTTCTGAATGGCCACGCAAAGGAATTCTTAGGCCGTTCTTAAATCTGATATAAGCCGTGGTTATCCGGATGTTGTTGCCGGCCGAACTCAAATTGCCAGTTTACAGATTGCCCACCCGGTACGGATTCATTTCCAATTTTAAATTAATGTATGCATGCAAATTGGACTTCGCGTACAAACGAGTGTACGAAAGTGATATTGAAAAATTACAATCTGTTATTGTTTGCTGTTCAAATTGAGAAATATTCAACCGAATGGTTTTTCTACTCGTATTTTTGTTTAACTTTTGTATATGTTTCGACTGTATTTCTTAGACTGTAATGAGTATTTTGCATTGTCTTCCTATCGCTGCAAATTGTATTAGGTTCAATGAGACTTCAAACAGTCGCAATGGTGACAACTGAAAAGCAGGGCTTGGTTAATCTCAATAGGATCACTATATGGTCTGTAGTAAACAAGATGTTGTTTATTACAGACGAATCGTTACTGTCTGAATTGGAATGAAAAATTATATTTCCACAAGGCCAGATATGATTATAAATGCTTCGAAAACAAGAGACTCTTTACCGGTTACAGGATCGTCTTTTTCTCACTAAATATTTACATAGTACTGTAAATATTGATAATGTGAATTACAAATGTTAACTACAGTTTTTTTTAAATTATCGTACCGCTAATTAGCATATTTTGAATAAAATTTGATTTTTTTTCTGTCACACGTATCTCATCGAGCAGTGCTTTATCATACTGAAGAATAAAACATACAGCACTACGAATTTCAAAACGAACATCAATTGTCATTTCCATGACCACATGTTGTTTATTTTAAATTGTCTACGATATACCTTATTTTAGAAGTACAAATAAGTTACTATCTGATAGTTGAAAGACCAGCGTTAAGTACATGAATTTCGTAATGAACTTCAGATCTTTTGACACTATGGTTTTGTAAAAACAAACTACAACATGAAATTTTCTTTTCTCTTTTTACACATATTTTCCGATAATACCCTCTGAAAATCTTTTGCTTATTCAAGTTATTGTTACGTTAACAATCAACCTTAATCTTACCTATACAATATAATTTCTATTGATAGCCTTTAAAAATAAGTTTATACGAGTATTTGCAGTAGCGAGCGCTATCTCCTTTCTTGTCTCTTTATCAAGGCGAAAGTTACGAGTATAGCGTTATCCTGGTCTAAAATTCGCCCCTTGGATATATATACCAACATAATTAATACACTTTGTGACCTAGTAGTCAACAATAAACAATTTATTAATAATTATTACAATTAACAATTTACAGTTGGTTATAATTTACCATAGTTAGTAACCCTAACACGTTATCAGTCAGTGTGTGCGTGAATGCCTCTCACGCGTATCGACGCCTTCCAGGCGAGCATCCACGCGCGTAATTCATTGCTCGTGAACAATGCTCTGATATCTCGTTCGGTACATAATTAGAATATTGTTATTATTCATCTGCTAGTACACTTTATAGATATGGTTAGTATCATGGGGAGTGTCTAGTGTCTACGTAGCGTAGCACACATAAAATGGAACTGCGTCTACGACGTGTACATACTTTAGGGTTGCCTGTTAGTTTTGAAACGCTCGTAGCGAAGTTTGCTAAGCTGTTCTTAACCGATCAGCTAAGTTAAGCAACGTCCACCGCGATCATGATTTGGATGGGTGACCGCCAGTGACATTACTACTGAGCGCTTCCGTGCTTCAGAGGGTACGTCAAGCCATCGGTCCCAGTTGTTGTCTTACGATGGCAGTCGTTAAAGCATGGTGGTAGGGCATTTTGCGAATGACCGCCTGGCTAGCTACCACCCTCAAGTAGAGAATCTGTCGTCAAACACCTAACGTTGTGTTTCGGCAGCTGTCCTTGAGAGCCAGTACTTCTAGGTTAGCCTGAACAACATCTTCGACCAAATCATCACTTACCATCTGGTTAGATAGTGGTCAAAGGCTAACCTATCAAGCATAAAAAAAGTATTTGTAATTTCTTCCTTGTCGTTCTTCTTTGAAGTTAGATCCCATTATCAAATCTACTTTACATACAAGCGCATAGGTAACGGTGCAAGAGATAATGTGGTAGAAGCACATTATCTCTTACACCTACCGTTGACATAATGATTATGAAATAAATAAATAATAGTTCAACAAACGAGCCAAGTTGTTTTAAATAAAAGTTAATTAAAAAGTAATAAAAACTGACTAATTAAAAGTACAGTTTCTACAATTATGCAGGTTAAACGTAAAAGTTTTAATTCAGAATTCATTTTGCCAGTTTGCTTACGTCTAGGTTTTGAGCACGAAACCGTTCTTTTCGTGCTGTAGAGGTAATAGAATAAAAACGTATTCTATTTAACATATTTTATAATTTTTTATTAAAGTAAATTTGGTAGGTTAATTTAATGGTCAAGTGTAGTAATACCACCTTCTACTCGTTTAACTTTTTACTTTGTTTTGAATTATTTTAATCAGCTCTTCAAGTACTTTCTAGGAAAATAAAAAAAGGAGTACAAGTTAGATTAGCGTTCCGTTTACGGAAACTTTAGTGAGTGATATATTGCGCGGTGGTATGCCGCCACGAAATTTATTTTTGTGTACCCACCAAACAATATATTTAGCTAACATTTGATGTTTGCTGGAAATTATAAACGTTTTAGATGTTTGCATATACGATCTCTTTGTATACCGAACGTGCCTGAATCTATCATTGTGTGAGATTTAATAAAAAAGAGATATTCAAATATTCGTATTTAGGAGTTTATTTTTTATTGATAGCGAAATACTCAATAGCAGCCTCAATCCCGCACATGACTATAATTTTATCCTCTCGTAATTTTGTAACTTAATAGCAGTCTCGATTCTGGAGTTGTGCCTGGCGATAGGCTTGTCTCCTACTACATGAGACCAAAGTAGGTCTGGCGTAACAGGGTTTCAGACACTTCTGTCTATCTCTTCAGGGAACACAAATGTGACGATATGTACTACAGGCAGAATGTAAAACAGCCAAGAGAATTATAATTGTCAAACAAAAAAAAACTGATACAGATTTTGAATTTTCCATTTTTATGCCATGTGAATAATGAGTGGCAGCCACTCTTGCTTTGAATGTTACCTTTCGTTTTGATTTTATGTGATCAAAAATGAACAGTCTGATAAACTCCAACAATTTGTATTGTAAAATAGAAACCTTACCAGGTACTGCCCCAGGTCAGCTAATTAGCAATAAAGGTAGAGTCTCCGTACAAAGCAACGTGCCTGCAGCAAACGTGTTAACTGTAGTTCATGCAACAGTGGCGCCACTAACTGGCAAGTAGCGGTGGGCAGCGGGCGAGGCGCGTTGCCATGACAACGGCCGCGCTCCACCGGACCGCGACATTCGATTTACGCAGATTTGACTTCAAACCAAACTGGGATGTTATTTTACTCGTTGAATAACGACAACGGATGTACAATTGGAATATGCTAATTAGGTATTTCTGTTTCAGCGTTAATTAAAATTGAAGTTTGGGAAGGGAATTTATTAACGCGCTCAGTGATACACACTTTTTCTTAAGAAAAAAATAACAGTGTTATTCGAAGTGTCCTAAATATACTAATTGTTGAATCGGTAACAAAGATACGACGTAAATTTACTAACAAAACATGGTTCCAAGACCTATCTCTCAGAAAATGTCCGCATCACAAGTGCTACATAAGAAAATTACTCAGTAAACTCAAAAGTTTCAAACAATATTATATAAATGAATATAAATAATTAGAATATTTATGTTATAAAAACTTTTATTTACTTCAACACAGCTTAGACAACAATTAAACGAAATGTATTATTAAATTAGTTTCGAAAGCTCATTGGTAGATCTTCACGATATAGAATCCCAAAACTTATGTCTCGAAGCGCTTTGCACCTTCGAAAACAACGAGCGAATGTAGCGGGCGAGATAGGACCGAGTCTACAAAGCTTTTGAGAGCGATGGTACATCGTCACACAAAGGCTTTGCAGTTTCGACCGTCAGTGGATGCCAGCCTTTATAATGTACTCGTATGAAACACTAATTGGTGAAAATGTGCACGACTGACACTTTTACATGACATTTGGACCTTTTTTCTTCATAAAAAAATCCAAAAATGAAATTATCTGGTATATAGGTATTTCAGATAATTTTAGGTTATTATGCTACTCAAACGCTTACTTACTTAATGAATATTTGGTTTTGGTTGTCGCGTCGGTACATACCGGCGGGAAAAACAGAATTCTTGTAATCTTGTTTAATTTTAAATAACTAAATAAATGTAAGTTATGCGTGTTTGTCAGCCAAGTTATTGACTCTTGATTTGACTCCAACAATTTTCGTACGAAATCATACAATTAACGAAATAAGAGTTAATTGATAAACATACCACAAAATGCAAATTTAATAATTCATTATGGTTAAAATTAAAATTTTCTTGATTTTAACCCTTCTCTTAGAAATAATACAATATTGTTTTTTTATACCTATATACTTGTTTAAAAAGTGTTCTCGCTTCACATCTTGCATACTTTCCATTCAGTCGGAGTTTTTAACAATAACAAAAGAAAAGTTCTCATAAAACACGGATTCAATTGCTTAATAGTTTCAACAAAGAGTCTATTCCAGCGCAACGGCTATTTGAAAGCGGCCTCGAGAACCGAGAGAGAACTGCTGAAACACAGACCATTACACTAAACTTGAAACTTAACGTGTTCCCGCAACAATATCCAGTAAAAAAATACGGACGAGGCAACTTTTGCTACTCTGTAAGCGGATATATTTTCCTGTTCCAGTGAGTTAAACATGCACAGCAAAAAATAAAAAGAGGCTTCAAAATCTCCAGACTTAAACCCCGAAAACCACTACACAGAAAAATAGCACTTCTTTGCTAAATTGTATATTGACTAATTTTACATTTTATACAGAAAATCCGCACGTCGGAATCGTAGCTTTAAAACAAAACATACAGTTTATTATTTCTTATATTCATTGTGAAACAAGTTTGAAATTGAAGCTTCCACTAGATTACGATCCTCGCATTTAGCTGGTATTTTCAACACTGACTAGTTTTCTAACTGTGTCGAAAGGAAACCATTTGGGATTCTATTCCATTAAACACAGAATCCAATCTTGAATAACAATAGAGATGGTATCAGTTGAACGTTTTTGTGCATTGTGGACATGACGGGCTCTGTGCGTGACAACAGTGACGGCTGTGCTGATGTTCAAAGTTACGTAAAAGCTAACAATAGATAAGCTTTTGTACAGATGACAGGTAATTAAATTCAAAATTTTTGGTGAACACGTCATATAAAATCTCAACTCAAACATTGCATTGACCTAAAGATTATTTTGTTCAAATTCTAAGCATAGGATGTTCAACGAGATCCAACGCTATACGGTGCGTGGTTTGATGCTTTTAGCTAATCTCAGATTTTCCTCAAACGATTTGATGCCTGCTTTTGAATAAAAATAGCATTTGAAGTAAAACTGTATTTAACAAACACGTACACTAACAGCTACTTAACAAATACTCAAACAAAACCACGAGACAAAATGACACACGCCCTCACACACAAACACCATAATTTCCACTCAAAATTTCATTTCATAATTTCGTCACAACCAAATTACTTATCGCCACCAAAAAACAGACAACAACAAACAGTATAAAGAAGTTTCACCACACGGCTTAGGTATTCAGTCGATATTGTAGTTATAAACCTTAAGTACGTAATTAATACATTGTTTTAGTCTCAGTAAATAGATAAGAGGCGTCGATCCGTGTTGAGCCGGGAAGGGTCATCCCTCGAAGCAAACAATGCGAAATAAATCTACTTTATCCGGGTCTACGTCGTGTTTACGGATTAAATACATTATTAGTGTGTGTTTGCGTTTCTAAGTAAAATGTTTGTGTTAAGTTACTAAATGATGATGTTTTAGAAAGTTAATTATTATTTTTCTAGCCTAGATGAGCGCAGAGATTCTATTGGCTATCATCTATGGCGGGTTCGCGCCATCCTTAGAGTGTGAATCGACAGAACAGCCGCCAGAAAATGCATCACAAGAGAATTAAAACTACAGAATGAGAACCGTATATAAAACCAACCACAAAACTAAAAAACATACTATTTTAACCATAGTGAAATTACAAAAACAACTTGTAGTAACTGTCGAAAATCGAAAGCATTAAGACAACCTTAAAGGCATTGCTTTATTAATAGACACTTGACCTAGTCCTTTGTAAAGTAATATAATTGTGATGCTGCCGCTCCCTGAAGTTACAGTATGCATGTGATATTTCTGTCAAGATGTCGACCATGAACATTGTATTGCAAAAGAAAATTGTGATCAAATAATACTACTTTACTTTATGTATACGTCACCATTACTGGCGACTCAGCTATAGACAGTCATCCGAGTGTTATTAGCTTTGATAGAAAGTACAGAGCTATGATGGCCCATGGTAACGAACAACAAAAGCTATTGCCCACTCGCAAAGGATAAGTTATCAACAATAAAAAAATAACTAGAAGCCATACTATGCGATGAAGATACTACAGCGTGACATTTAATAAAATGGTAAATCCTCTTTAAAAGTGTTAAAGGGTGGCATCTTAAATAAAGCAAAGCAACGTATTTGTTCTACTAAAGTGCATTAATTTGTTTGTAATGTATAATTACTACAAAGTTCGAAACAAAGAGTTGTCATATTTGTTCAGTCCCTTCAAGTTTAAAGGAGAGCGCCCACCGCGGCACACACAACGGACCCGGGATAATTGGGAGCACTCCAAACGCTTGTAATTAATTGTTTGATGATTTGTTCTCGGTCTCCACTCACAGGAATTCACAAACGGGATTTAATTTAACTTCAAGGAGCGGCAGTAATTCATTGTAACTTCATTATTAAACTCTGATCCATAATTTACTATGACGTTATGTTCTTTCATTTAGGTAATGTAATTTTGTCATTACTCACATATTTTTAACTCATTCCTAAAATAAAGATGAAAAATAATAAACAAAATTAAAAAATGCTTTATTATGCACATCGCTATACCAAACCGCTTTGGTGGAAATTTACAAAAAGGGAAACATATGCATAATAAATGAATCCCTTGCTGATAAAGTTGCGGTAAGCCATTTGTATAAAATATATCGCAAATAAGAATCTTAAACACCGTTTTTAGCATTCTTAAGGTAGACTTTACGAACAGTACCAGATAATAGTCCGATGAGAATATATACGAAAGACTTCCTTATGCAAAACATTTACTTGTAAAAAAGCGATCCAGCTATCAAACTGACAACTCTCATGGTGTAAACGAATGAATTCCCTTCAACTTTAAAATATATACCAGCCCATCGCAACACTGCCATTCCGACGCCACATCTCGAATCTAATGGGGCCGGTCGCCCGGCAAATGAAGTTAAGATAACAGCGCGCGTCACCTCACCACGAATACCGGTAACCGGTACATAGTACGTACACCGAGTAATTTGCACAAAAACCGGGGGCGGTCTCCGCGACTTGATATATGCCGAGCGGGACACGCGAGCGGCTGATTTGTTTTTACATGCTATTTTTCACCTATTTAGAGGGTTACATACTCATGGACGACGAATATTTTTTTGGTACACAATTGTCCACTCTCCTTTTAAAAATTGTGATAAAGTGTCAGAACTAGTTTAGGTAAACTGTTCTTACTGATATTTTTAGTCTACTTATTGTTGCTGGTAGTAGATTACTCAGGACCGACTTGTTCATTCGACAGTTTATTTGTAAAAGATCACCAGTGTTTCGTAACATCGTAAAAAAACTTTTTTAAATAACAAGAGTGCTCAAATGTCAAAAACGTTCAATAAGAACAATTAATGGGCTGAAAAAGCGTAGCCCCGCAAGGGAGCACTTTAAGAAAGACAATATTATGACAGTTGTTTCTCTTTATATCTATAATTGTTTATTAGAAATTCATGGGGATAGGGATATTCAAGAAAAACAGGAAAAAGTTATACCTTCAGTTCAGTTTTACAGTCTGCGTAATAATGAAAAGTGAATTATAAAACATAATAAAATTCGAGTTGTACAAAAAATCAGATTAGCTAAAGTACAGAAACAAGGTCGTTATTCGAAAATACTGATGTATAACCAATTACCAAAGAGCTTGACCACCTTAAAATATAGTTTCAAACTAAAACTTAAGAACTTTTTTAAAATCAATCCCTTCTACACATTAAAACAATTCATGTCAATGCAGCTTTTAGAAGCTTTGTTTTTGGGAAGTGTAATCGTGATAACTGTAAATTTTATTTAACTGTATTATGTAGAAAAAATATTATGATTATAACATTTTAATCAATTATTTACAAAGACGTAATTAGAATTAATATATTTAAGTAGTATAAATATGTATTAAATGTACCTTGACTTGCCTGTAAAAAAATTACAAAAGGGCTAATAAAACTTCTTTATATCTTTAAATTTTGATCAAGGAAGAAATCATATTTTTTTCATGTCCCGAGATAAAATAAAGCACTGATTGGGTTACCCTACTTCACACGACTATTTTTTTACGTTAGTTTGTTTCTGCGAGCAGAGCTGTTTGTTTAAGGATAAAGTCCTTCCGCAATCTCAACGGCTCCTTCCTCGGAACGTATACATTTTACGAGCATAGGTGTAGTCAATAATCGTAATCCGAGGGCGGCTGTAAACTAGTTTGTTTTCTCTCGTAAATGTTTATGTTTATAGATCCGATTGGTTGGGGGGCTTATGTGATCGGGGCCATCAAACTTGAGATTATTTACATCTGTGCCTGCGGTGACGTCATATAGTCACGTTTATATGTGTACTGTTTGTACCTATATATATATTTTTGATATTGTAAATGTCTTGTTTTTGTAGTGGCAAAAAAGCATGCGGACTACTTATATTGAAGCCGATAATTTAACCTACAGCATCTACTTGATTCATATACTTAGTAACTAACTTAAGATTAGCATATAAAAAAAAAATTGATTGTACTTTTAAAACATGATACCCTCTCACCTTTCGACATTCAAATAATAAATTAAATGTAAAGTACTGGCAAAAGGGAAAAAATTCCCCTAATAAAGGGGTAAATTATACCCGTGGTAGATTTAGTAGCAGTAGAACTTTTAATGCGAGTTCGTGCGAGTAAGTACTACCACCATGGATATTTCTATATCTGAGCACTAACGCTCACATTTCGGTTTGAAGTCTGCGTCAGTTATAGGTAGAGATTACCGCTTAACAACAGGTGAGCCTCGTGCTTGTTCCATTACGAAAACATAATAATTAAAATTTAACAAAAAAATAGACCAAACTCTCATTCCCAAAAATGCTCATTTTCAAAATGCCCTACCAACCACGCAATAGCACCTGCTTCCTAAGACAACAATCGATAGCAAATGCCACTAGAGGTCACCCATTCAAGTAATGACCTCAGAAAGCATTGTTCAACATAGTTGATTTGTTAAAAATGACTAGGCGAGTTTCGCTACGAGATGTAATCGAAGTTACATCAATATCATACAGCCTCACCAAGACATAGCAAAACAAATGGTAAACGATCATAACAATCACCTACTTCTCAACAAAACAAGTATTGCGAACGATATTCGATAGAAAAACACATTTCTCTTAGAAATGGTGTCGATCCAACATTTAGGCATTGGAGGCTGCGGAGACTCGTTTGTCGTGAACGAACGGTTGAGCCAGACTAAACTGAATATGTAGTAAAAATGTTGTGATTCCATTATTTCAGTGAATCAACTACCATTATAAATATTTCTATGAGAAATTCGTGCTCTAAAAATTTGTAAATATCCCTGGCAAGAACCGTTTTTGAGATGGATGGTGATATACATGGAGGGTTTTTACTAGGTACCGTATATGCCCCGTGGGGTGCCGGGCTAGAATGTCACCTCCCTATCTCTTCCCCTGAGTGTCCCTTTGCCGCAGGTGGATCGCGATCGGAATATAGATAGCAGCGCCTTTTGAGGAACTGCTTTCCCCAAGATGCCGGCCACGCGTGGGGATTATGGTAAACCCTCCCTTACGGGGCTGTGTTCAGCAGTGGAAAATCCGGCTTATATAGTACAGTACAGTTCGTTTTATATAATTTAGTCGCCATGCAACAATGTTGGCGTTGCTTTATGACGAGCTAGTAGGTGGTAGTAGTTAAGTATTAGCAAATAAGATTTGATATGCCTATATCGTGGGCTCGAAGACTTCGTGAAAGTGCTTCGTGTAGAAGATAAACGCGTCGAAAATCGTGTCAACTGGGTTGCATGGCGTATCAGATGTCACGTCGGTGTACCTAAGCGGGCCAGTTTAGGCGCAATTATTCCTAAATATATTATATAAATATTATTATTTGACATTCCTATTTTTTTTCTGTTCATGTGCATGAAGTGTACGTTACATAATCCCGTTACAGTCGTGTCCTTAAGTGTTCTGGGATGTTTACAAGTTTTATAAGCACTCTTGCTTATTACTCACACACTATTGCAAGGGCTTTAAAATCACCTCCACCATTCCAACCAACCAGCCAATCAACAGACTGATAAATCGACTAAATCCCCTTGTGTACGCTGGATTAGGTGTGGAGTCCGCGAGGTCCCGCGGGGAGCCTCCAGCGTGGGAGGAGGTCACGCGCATGCGACGGCAGGCGCGGGCCGCCCTGTTGCGGCGGTGGACGGAGGACCTGGCTCCACCGGTCCCTGGACAGAGGACGGTGGATGCCATTCGCCCGGTCCTTCGGAGGTGGGTAGGGCGGCGATTCGGGTCGCTCACCTTCCGATTGGTGCAGGTGCTTTCCGGGCATGGATGTTTCGGAAAGTACCTGCATCACATCGCAAGACGTGAGGCGACCCCCGCCTGTCACGAGTGTGGAGCGCCAGAAGACACGGCGCTCCACACGCTGGAGGAGTGTGCCGCGTGGAGTCCCATGCGGCACGCCCTCACAGCGGTCATAGGCGCAGATCTGTCGCTGCCGAGCGTGGTTAACGCTATGCTCGGCAGCGACGGATCGTGGCAGGCGGTGGTCTCTTTCTGCGAAGAGGTGATGGCGCAGAAAGAGGCCGCGGAGCGGGCGAGGGAGGACGACGTCCTCGCAGACCCGCTCCGGCGTAGACGAACTGGGGGAAGGAGAAGGCGATTCGGGCGCCTTCTCGCTCTTACCTAGTGCTGTGCGGATCATCGGTGGAGAGTCGGGGGATTCTCCACTGGCTTGCACGATCCCACACGTCTGGGGGATGGCCCTAATGAGCTGGGTCATCCCTCCATTGGCCGGGGCCCGTCACCCTGACGGGCCAACCGCCGGGGCGAGATGGTGATTGCTAACGCTACCCCATCTCGCCCCGACTAGGCGGCAGACTGCTCATCCCGGGTTTTTAGTGGGTAACCTCACTTACTACCCCCCCGTGGGGGTAGTAAGGCCCCTCAGGCGAGGACTCCCACATAACCACTCTGCTCCCCCCGGAGCCGGGTGGTATCCATAAAGGATTTTCCCGGGTCAAAAAAAAAAAAAAAAAAAAAAAAAGGTGTGGAGTCCGCAGGGCATTTTATCCATTACTGACAAAGAGCTTGGAATATATATATAAAAATAGGTCAGTAGATTCAAAAACGTGCCATAAAATAATACACAATATTAAAGTTCAAGATGCCAAGCTTTAATATCTGAGAATCATTTTAAAAAAGTTTTAGTTTTAAAGTTTAAGTATTGTCAACTCGCAACTATCGGCGACTAACTCATGTCATAGTCGGTGATACGTGCCAGACAACATACTAAAAATACAATATATTTAATTATTATTAGAAATAACCTTTTATCACAGACCTTTACTCCGATCCATGTTGTGGACAGTAATTGGGTTTGTACACAAAGAAATATAAGCAATCTTAAGACTAAAAATATGCCCGGTACACGGCAATAGCATCGCTATTTATGGACTTCGGCTTACCCCTTCAGGGATATACAGGAGTGATGATATGATTTGCCATACAGCTCCTATTGACCAACAGATTTCAAATAGAAAATATTGTTTTTTTAGGAAACATTGTATGTATATATTGTACACAAAAGCATACAAATAGAAGAACAACAACAAAGCGCAATATATAGCAGAAGACCCGGATAATCCAGGTGTTGTGATGGCCCATAGACCGAAAACCGTTGGTGTTCCACGGATGTTTTTTTAACGTATGATGGAACACCCAGGTTTGCTACGAGGTGATATACATGCAAGTACCGATACAACGCATGTCCTTGCCTTGTTTGGCATACAAATGTAGAAAAATGATATAATTAGGTATGTATATCCTGAATCTATGTCAGAGCGGTTTATATAACTAAGAAAAAAACTAGCACTTTTACAATTATGTCATAATTACAGTTACTATTCCGAATCGTCGCAAAGATAACTCTGTTCAAACTTGCCTTTATATGTTTCATAGAATATAAAAGAATATTCCAAATAATGTTGGCAAAACTATTTATTACGATGGCAAGGATCTTCGAGACTGACATTTTTATCGAAAAACCTCAGGCACTTAAGCTGGTGTCCTTTTTATGTCAAATATGTCCAGAACAAATTGCTATACAAAAACATACAAAATCTACATTTTCTTACGTAGACCACACGAAAGCTCTACGACGTAGACATTGTAATACGTAGAGTTAGTATTTCACACCGTAGAACTAAAGTAGATGATATATTTCGACGATATTAACTGTAGTATGTGAAGAAAACATATTTTTAGGTATAAAATACATTATGCTTTTGTAGATAAGCTGGTGTAGTAACAAATTTGCAATTAGTGGCAATATTAGTACATATATGGTGTATTGGACTATATACTAATAACTATTTATTAAAACTAACGATGATGTGATAATTGTCATTAAAACCTACCTAATACAAGGTTTTTACTTATACACATTATATAATGAGTTCGATTTAAGTAATCCAAAAAATACTTGATCTTTTATCTCGATTTATTAGCGTGCCTGGATTTATTATTGATTTTGTTAAAATATCTATCGCTTTTATCCTGCACTTGTGAACAATACTCGTCAACTTTGAGCCAGCCTGCACCATCGTCAGATGAACCTGTTTCAATACATTCCTGTCAAAATGTTACAATCTTCATCTTGGCCTTTAAAGGTAATAATCAGCTAAAAGGGTTTCATCAGTACATTATGACTTAATATATAATATCAGCAATGTAATAAATAGAAACACCAAAGTGAACTTACTTGTTAGTCTTATTATACATGCTCAAACTAAATAATAGCGAACAGCATTTTAGTCACGCATCGCATCGACCAAGTGCAGCGCTTTGATAGTTCCGGGATATACGATAAGCTCCCAAGCCCTAGAGACCTTATATCTTCACGCTTATTGTAACCACTACCAGATATTATCTTTGACAAGGTTTCATATTTGGGTTTATAATATAAACTTATATTATCACTATACAATATACATATATCCTTATATCCAACACTATTATGACACAAACTTTAATTTATTATTACACAATACATTTACATTTTTATATTGATCCTTGTTATACACGCCACGTTATCGTGTATTCGCAAAATTCAGTACCGAGAACTAAGAGTATTCTCGGAATCATTTCAGCGAAATTCGCAAATCTGAATTCCTACAACTGGCGTACTAAAATAAAATGAGCTTTTCCACAAACATGACAAACGAAAAATGTAGCTTTCGAATCATTGTTAAGGGGATTATATCGCTAGCAAGCTACACACAAACAGGATTGTCAACTTATTAAAGTTTGACAATTCTGTTTGTATGTATTTCTCGTTATATTTTTTCCTCTCGTTGTAATTTTCAGAGCTTATTCAGTCTGTGATTTTTTACACGAATGCTATATAGCAATATAAAATAGAACACTACAGCTTCACGCCCGAGAGGTTAGGCAAGCACGTGGTACAAATCCAGACGTCTTGGCCTGAAGGAATACACACCTATTAACGATAACCGACAAATTAACGACATGTAGAGCCTCAACATGCTATAGACGATCAGGGTCAAGAACTATCTATGGTTTTGACCTCACAATAGCTACCTTGTTTGGAACAAACAATGGCAAAACTATCGCCAATTATTTCATTACATTGTTCACAATATTTATATCAACGTTGTATTCGTGTGCATTTCTATTTCAATACAGGGTTATTCAAAAATGGACATCAATGTATTAGTGGCTACGAACTTTATTTCTACGTCGCTATTTAAATTCTATATCATTTAGACAAAAAAAAATACTTCTTTTTTGTTTTGTGACGGAACAAGCTCGAGGTCCACCTGATGTTAAGCGGACTAATCTCTGCCTATAGCAGATGCATTTCGTCTCAAGTCACGAATTGCACTGCGCCCGTCACCTTGAACGTAGTTATTACGTCTCAAGTACCTGTAATTTCACTGGCTCTCAAGGACTGCTGCCGGAACACACCGTTAGGTGCTTGGCGACAGATTTTCTACTTGAAGGTGGTCGCTAGCCAGGCGGGCATTCGCAAAATGCCCTTCAACCATGCGGTGAAGCTCAAGCCCGTGGCAGGATTCGAACCATGTACCTGCTGCGCGGCAGTCCATAGCCAACTGATCCATGCCACTGAGCCATCACTGCTTCAAACCTAGTACTAGTATTCTCCGACACTTTTTGGTACTGTATGTCGTAGTAAACAAGATTACAAGAATGCCACCCCCTTCGTAATACGGGAGCTCGCACACCTATATAGCGTAGACACGTCCGCGACTAAGTTTTTTGTTATGATATAGGTTGAACAGAAGTCAGCCTTAATAAATGTGAACTACCACGTTAGCATTTTTCCAATAACCCTGTAGTGTGTAGTAGTATACGGTACCTAATTAAAATATCCACGATCTAAGCACGTTTGCTTCAAACTTGTATTGACACAAATAAAATTGCACAAGTAGACTTGAAGAAGTGGGTATCATCTTTTTGAGGAGCGACCGGGGCCATTTGCCTGATTTTGATTTTCGTTTGATTTTACTACTATCACCTCGACACACTACAACACTTGGAGCATTGAGGTTAGTCAAAATGTTTCTTTTAAATCCTTTTGTCCGTATAGAGATACGCTAATGATAGAAACAAATATAATGTATAATTCTATATTGTTACCTTTTACGAACATTATTTGAATAAAACCATACGCAGTCACGTTATTTATTACATCAAATAATCAATATGCGCATCTCGCCGCCGGCAAAACTGTATTTAACATGTTTACAGAATATTGCAAATATTAATTCGTAACATGCGATGAGAGAACATTCACCAAATATACAATGTAGTTTACCTTTGTGCGCGTTTCATATTAAAATTGTGTTATTTATTTTTGCCGTCGGGTTCGGGGAAAGGTAACAAAGGTAGAGTATTTTTAAGCTATTGATATTTTTTGATACATTCATATTTCAATGCTTTGTTTTTTTATACTTAAAATGGATTAACTCGTTCAGATAAAAACACACTAGGCAAGAGACAATCGTTACAAGATACGCGTACTCTTATAACTGTAATAAATAACTAGTTGAATATAACATTAAATTTTATATTCAACTAGTTATTTATTAGAGTTATTTCTACTGATCGTACCAAGCGGCGCAAGTATACTAATATCGGTTGTGGTTATAAACCGTTCGGTGATCAGAGATGTGTCCGTGAGAACCGGGAGCTTATCGTTTTTTCAATTATAACAGAGCGTTTGGTCGATTCTACGCGTTATCAAAATGCTATCACTTATTTGAATCACCGATTAAGCATCGCAACCAGCCCACGGACTAATGCTGCCAGCATGCTGGAAAGGCATTTTGAAAATGCTCGCCTGGCTAGCTACCACCCTCAAATAGGAAATCGGTCGCCAAGCACTTAACAGTGTGTTTCGGCAGCAGTCTTTGAGAGCCAGTAAAACTACAAGCACATGAGACTTAACAACTATATGTCTCAAGGTGACAAGCGCAGTGCAGTTCGAAACGAAATACATATGTTATAGGCAGAGGTTATCGCTTAACATCAGGTAGGCCTCGTGTTTGTTCCGTTATAATCCTGTTAATAAAAAAAACTAAAATATGTAGGTTTAGTTATGTAAACTTAATAATTAATTAATATTGTTATTAACAACTGTATGTATCAAGGTGACGAGTGCAGTGCAGTTCAAATGCATCTATTATAAGCAGAGGTTAATGCTTAACATTAGATGGACCTCGTCTTTTTCCGTTACAATCCCATAAACAAATAATGCCGAGCACATTGATCAATGGCTGGAGTATTTGGACAACCATGTAGGTCGTAGCAGACCTACGGTTTAAGGGCCTCAAATGCTCTTTATTTACAATATTGCGTGTACATGTTTCGTTGCTTATTTCTACCACAAAAATACTATTTAAATTTTCTAAGCCTTATTAATATTAGGAGTGCCAGAATTTCAAAGCGATAACAATTAAAATTTAAACAAATACTGCCGTGGAATAAACTTTACATACTAATTCACCTATATTTATTATCTTTATTATCCAGTTTATCAACCAAAACTTGTAACAAGAAGCACAGACGAGGTAATTGGAAAATTTTAATAACAAATTCCCTCCGCGTTTTGTTCAAATTAGTAAGGCGATACCTTGGAGCTTTCGTTGGATTCGTGTAATTTTGTACCTTATTTCTTTGTAAACATCAGAGCAATTTTGCTTTTCAGTGCTATATTGAACCTTAATTCATCGTATTTGTATTCCTTCCCAATTCTCCGTGGAGGTAAAATCTTGAGTAGGCAATTAATAAATCCGGCAAGGCAAGAAAATAACTAGTAATTGATTAGTAGTTAATTTGTTCCCTTGCCTTTTTATTTTAGATATTAGGAGATCAATGACTGAAGTTACTTAACTGTAATTACATATTCAATTGTTACTATTGAAGTGTGCCAAAGCATTAGTAGGGAAGTTTATTATGTCATTCTTAACCGACCAACATTGCAACAGTGTTTGAGGCATATGACAATTGTCATCAGTTGTCATGAGGTGGAACATTTGGCCAATGCCAGCCTGGTTAGGGACCCCTCAAGCACCCATCAGTGTGTTCCTGCAGCAATCCTTGAGAAGTAGTACCTATTCTGATCAATAGTGATTTTGCCAAGTGGCGGCAGTAAGGCAGAATCTAGATAGCTATGTAAAATTAGGCGATACCCACTCTTATTATACGAAAAATAGGGGCGTGTTGGCTAGAAAATCCTGCTCCCTAAGTCTGTCTGGCAAGTTAACGAACATCATGGGTCCGTCGGTATATAATCAAACCACAAATGATGTCAAACAAGCGGTAAGACTGAATGTGTTCAGAACGAGGCTCAAAGGCTGGCTGGTTAGCCAAATATTCTATAGCTACAAGGAATCAAATAATAATTCTTATATATTTTATTACTTATAAACTTATTGACATTTAAACAACGCATTTAATGAAATACCTACAATATTGGATGTACATGTCTTAAGATTTTTGTAATATTATTGTATTATACAATAATATATTTCGTTTTATTTTTATTAATGTATTTTTTATTTCATGCTATACAAGCTGATTTGTTTTGTATAATAATGCATTGTTTACGTGTATTTTGATACATGAATAAATTACTATGAACTATTCCAGCTCAAACCTGTTCACCGCCTTTCTATGTGTACTTCTAGACTAAAACAATATACATATAATACCAAAATCTGTTGAGCCATTTTATGAGGTCCGTAAATACAAATACACACACGCCCACCCTCCTCACATTTTACCATTTATATCATATAACCTTTAGAATTAAATTTAACTATATTTAGTAATTCTCTTTGTACAGCTGCACATTTGGTTCTCTTTAATTATGGTAACAAAGCCAGTGTTAGGAACAAAATAATCCTCGTTAATAGCACGCTCTCTTCGTTACGTGTCCATTATAACAAGTCTGTTACCTTCGTTACCCTTTGTTACTGTAAATGAATATTCGTTATTACCGCCGACTAGTTTGCAGTGCTGATGTGAAATATTTTATGGCGAGTTGTAAAATTAAATTGTACAAAACGTGGTGAAACAAAGGATTATGTTTTGGGCTGTATTCTACGAAAGCTTATGTAGAAATAAATACAGTTATAACTAGTAACTTTTGAAATGTGAGGATCACACTTTTATTAATCAGTTTATTAAATTTATTCAAATACAAATGTTTATTTACAAGATTTAGTTCAAATATCTGTTTCCAGCTTTAAAACAGTTCTATATTCTTCAACGGAGAAGCCTACTGTCAAGTAAGTTTCACCAAGATGGTGCTAAATGTATGTTACAAAGAAATAGTATTTTTTTATATATCTGATAGGTAAGCCTTTGACCACAATCTCACCTAATGTTAAGTAATGATGTGTTCGAATGTGTTACCAGGCAACCATGGACCTGGGCCTCTACTACAATTCGACGAAGTACTTCGGGTCCGAAAGTAGGATACCTTACTTTCGGACCCGAAGTTCGAAACTTCGTTCTAATTGCAAAACACGTATTGGCTTACTGTTGTTTAACTTCGTTAGTAGCATAGACTTGAAAGCATTTGCCAGCGTAGATTCTAAATTATATTTTATCGGATTCGTATGGTTTGTACATTGTCTAAATATGAAATTATAATTTATTCGTTTGCTTATAAGTAGTCAGTCGAGTTCTACATATGCAGAAAGAACACAAATACTAATAAGGATATAAATACCTATGGGAACAAAGACATTAACGTAAATTCTAAATATCTTACCTGTATTTTCTAGAACAGTAGTGACACCTCTCGCTGAGCTCCATAACTAGGATTCTCAGAGTCTTACCATGGGAAAATGTTCTTTAATTTCTCTGCATTAAGACTTGAAACTGATTGAAACATAATTGCGTTCGCAGAGTAGTTGGAAGATTCCATAGGGGGCAATATTTGTGATGATGAATGCGGTCCGACCATAGACTACAACTAACTACTCAAACAACGAACTTCGTACCGCAAATTCAATTGCTAGAAGCCGTGCTAGAACGACACCCCATTCATATCTTGCTGTGGCAGCCGTAAGAAGCGACTAAAGGAAAATTCGATGCGATCCCAAAGCCGCCTGCTAAGTGCGGGGACTATAGCCAGCCCCCCGTGGGGGAGGCTGCGTTCAGCAGTGGACGATCCGCTGATATGGTACACTATACTTCTAACAAGAATTCACAAGCTCGTGTACCGATACAGAAAGTATTACAATTTCCTTAACCACACTAATATTACACTGAGAAAAACGACTTTGGAGCTTAAATCAAATTTGACCTTTTACCATTGAATTGTAACTACGTAAGATGAATTCACAACTCTTAAGATGATTTTCACCACGCAAAGCGAAATCAATAAAAATGTACCATGTTTTATAATAAACACAACCGTCAAAAAAGGCCTTCCGTAAAGTTTTTTCAGAATTGAACTTGTTATACGATAATAATTGCAGTATTGACCATAAAATATACCTTACTTTTACGGCGTTTTATATACGGTCATTATCACTATAACGTACGACTTAATCAGCCTCATCGAAAAGTCAATATATAAGAAAGACCACAAAATACACCTTAAATGAAGACGAAAAGAAACATTAGCCTTCACTGACCTTCTTTAAAGCCTTCTATTTGGAAGGCGTTTTTGTACGTATTTACGTTTGGTCGGTTTTTTGCCTTCATACCATATACATTGGCCGTCATTACGGCGCTTTTGACTTTAGATTTTTCCCGGTGTATAAAGAGGAGAGAGTTGTATTTTTGTATGTAACGAATAAACTTAATAACCAATGGACTGATTTGAAACATTCTTTCGCCATTAGAATCCTAAATTATCCTTGACAAATATGGCCAATAGAAAATTATCAAAAAGTAGAAAATTTTGTTAAATACCCGTGCGAAGCCGGGGGAGCTCTTCCTTTGTCCCGCTAGTATAATATAAACGTTGTATTATGTTCAATATTTGCAGTTTTCGCAAATGCTCTTCTCTTCTCAGTAGCAGATGGGAGTCGGGGAGAGCCGCGTGTGTCTTATGATAGATTATCAGCCACACTACCAATAAGAACACACGCAAGGCTCTACCAGATACTCCAATATTCTTCCTTCTTCTTTCATCTTGTTCCTTCAAATGTATTCTTCCCTGATATGATTTTATTTTACACTCACATCTAATAATAATGTCAATCTATTTCGGAGAGGTCATTCTGGTGACTAGAGTATCGTTGAGTCAACGCCTTTTGACGGTATTCCGTGAAAGTAGAGTGTATGTACAGGCGTCCCAAAATGTCCTTACTTAATAAGGGAACGTAAAAGCCAATTCCAAGCGTATTTTTTTAGGATGACATTTGTTGCGTCAATTTTATCTTATGAGCACAGTGCGCATTAGTAACACAATATAAAAAAAGGATTAAGTATAGCCATACTGTATGCGCTTATAAAACGCTTGGTATTGAATGATCGAAATGTTCAATATGATTTACGACACTAAAATTTAATAATAACAAATACTTTTAAAATATTTTAAGAAAATAATAAGCGGAATTGTCACTAAATATATTTTTATATTTTTTAAGTGTTTTATTAAAATATTAATTTGATGTTTTCTTAAAATATTTTAAAAGTATTTGTTATTATTAAAAATGGATTTCCGCAAAGTAACGCCTGAAGCTATTCATTAACTAAAATTTAGTCTAAACTTTTACAGGTTGTGTTTTATTTTAGAAGACAGGACAATTTCTGTTGATTACTGAACGGAAATTAATGGGATAAGTGTAGGATTTTGAATCTGAATTCAAAGCTGCCCCATTCCTATTTGTTCCTATCAAACACAAAAGTAGTAAACACAAAGCTCAGGAAGCCTTTCCAATATTGTGAGTCTGGAGGCGAAGGAGCGGAAAGACGCCCGCGGTAAGATACTACAGAATCTGTTGGTAAACGGCGACAAATTGGGCCTAGTATCTCTTCTCAACTTTGTGATAATTAAAGAGATAAATTTTGGTCTTTTGAAATATACTAGCCATTATAGTTATGGCGCAGCTTGTAAGATTGTAAGCGATCACTTTGTCATACAAAGCAATTATTATTATAATGATATTGTTTGCTTTTTTATGAGGATATGTATTTAAAAAATGTAACATGAAACAATTTCTATTGAAGGTGGAAACTTTCTGCGGCGAGAAAATTTATTTAAACAGTTTTATCCCGCTTATAGCTAGACTCTTGTTTAACAATACACTATTTTTATATGTATGTTACGTTTTTGATGTTTTTTATGTTGAGTAGAGTTGCAACTCTTGCCAATGGTGAACAGTATTTAAGGCGAGTGAATTATCTTGTGAGCAGTATGCATCACTAAATGAGGGATAAATATATAACAAACGAAACCAAGTTGAGTTCAATACAAAAAAAATAACTAATATGAAATAACTTATTATTTAGTGACCGGCTAGGACTAGTGTAATATTTACCGGCAATTGCTCCGACCAGTTTCAAACTTATTTGAAGTTCTTCGTCCGAGAGTCACGATTGTACACAGCGGCGAGCACGGGCCTCAGCACGTAACTGATAACTTGTAAAAGTCGGACCATGATAATGTGAGGTCAGTGTTTTGAATCAGCACGGTATCGTATTCAACAAGTTACTTTATACTTTTCAGTGCTTTCATTCAGTTCTGTTATTTTATAATATTTTTTTCATGAAAGTTGTTTACGTCACACTAAATCAATGCAAAAACATTGGCTTTCGCAAAAAGTGACGCACGAATTTCCACTCATTTGCACAGCAAGTTCCCCTCATCAAAATGCTAACAAAATTATCCAAAACAGCAGCAGCTCCTTGACACGCGGCTGCTGGCCACATGAATTATTAATTTACTTCGTTATTCATTACATTTTGAGCACAGAATTAATCTACTGCTCAAATTTACTTGACATCTTTGCGTACAGACTCAAGTCTTGTTTTATATTATGTTCGTTATAATATTTGTGTACGTCTTGTAGAAGAAACTTCTTGAGTGATTGTTAGGATTTTGTCGCACCTAAAATGTGACAATGTTTACAAATTGCGTCGTACAGTCATCCGTTTCTGTATACTTTTATTGTACCTATCTGGAGACGATTAAAATCTAAAAAGCAGTTATTGAGAAGTTAAGGATTTAGTTTTACTCGTATGATCAACCATTTTCCTGATACCGACAATTGTAACAGAAAAGAGGTAAGTTATTTTTACCTGTAATTACAGGCGCTCTCACGTAATGGCGTGTGTGTTCAAATATATCAAGTTAAACACTATACTTTTAGTTACTAATATAGGAATACAACTTGTGCAGCAATAATATCCGAGTGTTAATAGTTACGTACTGCCCATGGTTGGATCCCCATAGCCGGCTTGAGCTTCATCTCACGATTGAGTGGACAGGCAAGGGCCTGGATAGCTTCCACCCTCAAATAGATAATATGTCGCACGTTTCTAATCAAATTTCAAAATAGTAATCACTATCAACACGAAATGTGCTATACGAAAATAGCATTTTACATTGGAGCACAAATTTGTATGCTCCGGGCGGGAATCAAACGCATTCACCGATTCAGTGCGGGATTTCTTATTCGCTCGGCCAATACAAACTCTTTCGAGCCGAAACCTTGTGCTCCAATTGTATTACTTTAACCGTCATAGGGGACGGTGCACGGCCATCAACCAGATTACTATCAGACTTCATCTGATGGAAAGAAGTGCTTTTACAAACACTTAACTCTCGGTATGATGTCGCTACCCTTCTATATTTCTAAATATGATTACAAACACTATCGTATGCTGAGCGAAACTCTCATATTACAAATTATTGGAGCACAAAAGGTTTATGGAAACGTTTTCAAAATAGATTCTATGGTTGGACTGCCACGAAGAATGTCCATAGTTCGATTCCCGCCGGCAGTAATCAAAGAACAATGTTAGTTATAAAAATAATAGAATGAACTAAAAGAGAACAAATGTCTAAAGACGAGTGTGAGATTCGCCGCCATCAATACATAATGATTTCATTTTGATGTAGAGACCGCAATATGGCGCAAACATCCCAGATGTAACATCAAACATCTGTACAAAGCCGGAGCCTAAGGTCAAGAGCACATTCAGCACTGTTCAGTCTCCCGGGGGAAATATGCGAGACGGCAGGTGAGAGTTACATTTGTCACCAGTGTGAGCTGGGGCTTAGCGTGCCTGCGGGTTCACACTTACAAGGTAGAATATAGAAGCTAGTTTCTTAAAGTCATAGAAATGGTAGCCTGATTACAGTCACTTCTTACATTATAACATAATACGAAATCGACTTCGTGTATCCAGCTTTATCATTCACCGGCCGTGTTTATTACGGTTATAACGCAAAACCATTAACCTCTTTTTGCGCAGTTGGATAAAAAGAAACCTATGGGCTTTGGGGTCTCAAACTATTTCCATACCAAATTTGATCCAAATCGGTGCAGTAGTTTTCAAGTTTATTCGTGTCATACAAAAATACAAATCTTTCCTCTTTATAATATTAAGTGTAGATGTACTCGTAGATGTAGATTGCTTGGTTTTTAACCAACGTCGAACAAAGGAAGAGGTTCACAATTCAGCTATATGTTTGTTACTCAATTGCTTCGCCAATTATAATGATTCTTTTTTGCTGGTTAGAGTAATAGTATCTCTATAAAGAACCTAGTTAAATCGCATCAAAATTGGTTGGGTAATTATTAAGTTATAGTAATTTTACTTAAATACCTGAATGATTTGATGGTAATAGCAACTTTTCTCGATAGAGAACAGTATTTGAGACGAGAGAATGGTCTTGTAAGCAGTGTGCATCATTACAATGAGTGAAAAATAAAATTTAAATTATTGGAACCGACTTCCTACACTGAAAATAGAAACAACTTATGCAAGTCGAACCACGATAATGTGAGGTCAATGTTTTGAATTAACAATGTACCGACTTCAACATGTTATTTCGTACTTCTCAGTGCAAAAAATCGTTTTTTTTTTAACTTTAAAACTAGAATATATATATTGTGTTCATTTAAATTTTGATGTTAAAATATTGAATATATAATACACGGCAGATATCACTAAGTTTCTAACAAAAGATCTATATAGGTAGTGTTAGTGAATTTGATTGTTTGAAGAACAGAAACTTGTGAGTGATCCACAGTTGTGCAGGCATGTGGGAAATCATACTTTCTTGCTACAATCATACATACATCATAGTACATACAATCGGGAATAGGCTTTGTTCACCGAGGAAAGTTAGTAACCCTGAGTTTAGATTCACACTTTCTACCCAACTTTTACATACGCAGTAATGTATACTTACATATACCTACGAGGAAAATAAAGATATTTTTTACTGCAAATTACTTGTAATTCAGTTATTCGTATAAAACATTTAGTGCGTGCGCGATGTTCACTTGTTTATTATTTCCTTAATTTCATTTCTTATAAAAACTAATGGCCAGTACCATTATACGGACTTAGTGATACAAACGTTTTGTGCTTTGGCATTATATGAATATAGGTGACATCTAAAAAATAAAACCAGCACGTCAACAATGCATTTTCATAATTATACATTTCCTTCCCGCTCAGCGCATTAGAAATGGATTTCCATACTTCTATCTCTACCGCATGTTTGTTCTAAAGAAATTACATACATTCTACCTCATTGAAAAAGTAATGACATACTTTCCGAGCAGGTATAGAATAAAATATATGTCTATTCAGTAGGCCATGTACAGACAGCACCCGTGATAAACATACGACAGCATAAGGTACCGCTTTTGATTACTCTATACCGTCTCTATAAATAAGCAGCAACACACCAAGAACAATGAATATCAAGTAGATATATTTACGGCTCTACTATATATATAAATAATAAATGCCGTATACTTCCCGGCTTATAAAATTACTTGCTCTTTATCGTCTTTTTGGATGTCGTAAAATATGTGTCTAAAGCAAGCAATGCGTGAAGCCTGCCTTCACTACAACGTTGATGTTACATATAGGAGTTATTGCAACCGAGTGGTAGCGGGTAAATTACAAATAGGAGCATTTTCAAGGAGAGTTGGCTTTCGAAAGGTATGTTACATGTCATTATACCTACATATATATACACAAATTATTCACAAAGGGTTAGGCAGAGGTACTTATATACATTTCGCCACGTATGTTCCTACGTAATGGGAGGGGTGCCTAGTGCAATCTACCGGGACCATTTCCAGTTTCCGGACAAACACTGAAAATGTCTATGTGAGTAGAATCCAATAACTATGCGATTAGGATATCTAACCCATTAATATAATTAACAATATCAAACCCAATCTTCGACATAAAACGAAGCTTTTTCCCTAAAAAACTACATTAGTATAATTTGGCTAAAAATATCCAACACAATAAAAGTGCGTCTAAGTATGATATAACAATACTCCTTTTCTTAATGCGAGGACCTTGATACCGACGACGTAGGCGTTACAATAATAATAGCCCGTAAAGTAACGAAATAACGGAATGTAACGACGCGGCACACGGCAACAATGAGGCTTTTCGACCTGCGCCCACTTTCTACGTATTTTTAACTATCCATGAAAGTTTATATTGATAGAGATGTGGTGAGAATATTATAAAGAATGCTAAAGGTTCAAAAGACAAAACTAAGATCCTTATAAGAGAGAATATATAATTCTTATAATTAGAGATAACTTATTAGTAAGTAAGTAGAATATTAATCTATAATAAGAGATAAATTATACTTATGTGTTTTTTATTGGTTTTATGATAAAAATTATAACAATTAAAAGACTCTTAAATGTAAGCTTATATTTTTCGGTTCAGTTCTTATTCTTAATAGGTAAAAATCGGTACCTAGTTGTCACCTTACACATACCGGCTATATCGACAAGGATAAATTTGTAAAGCAATGTCCTACGAATATTCCTAGGCAATGTCACTTTGATTTTAAAGAAAAGGAAATGTTACTATTATAACTTATTTATAAATATGTAGTGCACACTTATATAATTACATTTATAATACAAAATAAGGATGTACAACATTTTAATATTTTGAGAGAGAGTTAGTTGAAAATACATTGACGCCGGGAAAATCGGGTTGCGACCGAACTGTGTGCGGCGATGGATAGCTTTAGTACGTAGCGGGCTACTTGGGCTTTGTTCACGCCCCCACCAGCCGGTAGCTTGCTTACTGGTCTCGCTTACCACACAGGACTGGGCGTGTGTGAAGCGAGCAGTACATTTTATAATGGATTCTGGCCTCCACGTAGACTGATTTTTAATAAAAAACAGCCTGGACCGAAAGCTTTGATTGGACACTAAAAGGTATTAAATCACGTAGAATTAATATTAAATTACTTTAATCCTAAAGTTTCAAACACTGCAGCGATAACCACGATAACCTAAAACATAAAGAGTAATTATGTAAACAATAATTATCGCCCATATTATGGTTGATAGCGTGATATTCAGCAATTTTCTATTATAAATACTTACTCCAATTATAACAAGTACTTTTTTCAATACTTTACTTTTCATCCTAGATACATATTCGTATATACTATATTCTAGATCAAACAAGAATTCTTTTCATAAAGAGGATAGTTCAAATCACCCCCACCATTTAGAGCCTTAGGCATTCTGATCTAAGATAAAAAGCCCGAAACATAACTTACGAGTACAAGTATAAATATCGCAGGTCCATAATTTAAATTTGATATACGAGGTATTAGAAAATATTATGCCGAGACTACAACAACCTCCGCCGCTACAAATAACAATAGATAAGTTTGCAAACGCCGCGGTATCCACCGATAACCAAAGGTTCAGGGTGCTATCTTCCCGACCAAGACCTCTTTTTTTCCAAATCAAACTTATTTATTGACGCAGAATTCATGATCGTGTTATTGAAATTTCGGGTCGAACGATACGCTCGAAAAGTTTTCATTTATAGCCTACATTTTAGAACATAATGGAAATACGATGACTTACATCATAAATTAACGACTTTTCCGGACCTTTTAATATTATGAGGAGAATTGACATGACGTCCATTCACAAAAAAGCAAAGGTAAGTTATATGGAAGCAAAATAAAATTCATGTCCTGTTAAAAGGAAGGCGGTATACCGATATCAGCGTTATTTTATCATCTACCGACTTCAAAAAAGGAGGAGGTACTCAATTCGTCTGTTTTTTTTTTTTTTTTTTTTTTTTTTTATGTTTGTTACCTCATATCTTCTGACTGGGTAAACTGATTTTAATAATTCTTTTTTTATTTGATAGCTGATGCTTGCCGTGTGGTCCCATTTAAATTTCATCAAAATTGATTTAGCCGTTTTTGAGTTACACTCCAAAAACTGAAAAAGTGTTTTCCTGTCCTGATATTATAATAATCAATGTTTGTTACCTTAGAACTTTTGACTGGGTGAACCGATTTTGATAACCTTGTTTTTATTATTTAAAAGCTGATGATGGCCGTGTAGTCCCATTTAAATTTCATCAAAATCGGACAAGCCGTTTTGATAATTTAAGTCTGTTATATGTTACTATATCTGGTGGTAAGTTAAACATAAGCCCATAAGTAGCAAGGGTCACTAAAAAGGGCGAAATAAAATATTTTAGCAAAAAAATAGAACCGACTTCAACACTCAAATGTGTGAAATAACTTGTCGAAGTCGGTACCATGCGCACAATATTGTGATGATAGGTACTTTTGAACCGTCTTGGTACCGACTTCAACAAGTTATTTCACACATTTGAGTGTTGAAGTCGGTTCTATTTTTTTGCTAAAAATGTTTATCTTTTAAAAGTTTAATATATAGATGTTTGTTTCGAGAAGTAGGTATACTCAAAATAATACTATCGCAATTACATCTAACTTCATCACCATCTGATGGTTTCTTCTAAATATTTTTATTTTTCCCTTAACGCGGTTTACATCACAAAATTACGAGAAGAAACATCATTATCTCTCACATGACTACATGTTTTCCTCTCGTAATTATGTCATAAAATATATTCTTGTAAAGCTTGCGTAAGTGCTTATATTTTGAAAGTACTGCAGTGCAAGTACCGTATTATGGCTCGTCAAATTATCGAATCGCTATAATCGATAAATTTAACGAATCGTATCGCCCATTGCAAGTATGGAAAACTGTTGTCGGTAACTCTTATCGATGGCTTACGATCGTGAAATTGCGGACAGTATGTCGATTATTACGAAATGGTAACATCGATACTAGACTGCTTTTGCACAGATTATTAAAATCGTACATTCACTGGGGAAATGAGTTTTCCTGAAAATATTCATAAAATATGTAATATAAATCATTTTTTAATAAAACATTAAATTACAGTATGTTTTTGATGATTAAAACAATGATTAACAGAAAATTTTAACTAAATTATAAAATTTATCAGTATCGAGTTTAAGTTATTATAAATAATATTCATTTACAGGAAATATAAGCCAAAACAAGAATTATATTTAATAGACTCTATACCTACTAAGGTATTTAGTTATTTTAATGTGGACGGGTAGGACCGTGAGATCACGTCCTTCTAATGTCGTTCTTAATACCTTGCATGAAGGCGAATAAAATTTCTTTCGATATTCGGAATAGATTCCTGAAACACTCTCCGAAAGTTTGATGTTAACCTTCGTCAACCTCTTCTCTGTAGCATTTGGCTATTTATAATAGCCCACCGTTCTTATTTCAATAATAAAAGGAGCCCAAAAGTCAATTTTTAATTTTGTCGCAGTTATATCGAGCTTCTTTTTAAACCTGACAAAATCATCGTCAAAATCTACAAAATAGACGATCTCAGTCGTCACTTAAAAGATCCATGCTAGGGTTATCGTCAAAATTCGTTAAATTTTAACGAATGTATACCGAATTTAATTACCGATCGTTTAAGTAGGTTTTATACTTGCAACGGCGACAAAACATCGATATAACCCGTTTTATCGAATTTAGACGATTTTAAATGTCAAATTTAGCGATCGGTAACTACGGTACTTGCGCTGCTGATTTAAGAAAGCTGCAATTGTAATATATATTTTTTTCTTTTTAGTTTGTGTACCTGGATTGATTTTATTGCGACTTTAATTAGAAGTGTCCAGAATTGTACCAATGCAAAAACATTTCGTCCAACAGAGCATTGACCTCAGCAGAAATGGTTTCAACCTCGTAAAGCTAAGATATTCTTTGTTCTTCCAACCCCGTAAGTCTTTCTCAAAAACTATAAAAGCCGGTGTCAATCAGGATTAGCATTTGAAAACCTATCACGTTCCTTCGACAGGTTCAAGAGAATTTCTATTCATGGAGAGAAGTGTCTAAGATCCTCACAGACTAATTGAATAAGGATCTCAAGCGATAAATAGAAGGTTCTCGATTGCCCTCTGACACAGACAAATGATGGATTTTAGGCCGCAGTTACATTAGGGATGATTCACACTAGATCGCACCGGGCCTAAATCGTGACCGCACTTCTAATGTCAGAAGTACGACGATTATACTTGGACGCGGCGTGATGTAGCCGAACATATAGGGCAAACCCAGTAGTTCCACAATGATCCACTACAAACCAAAAAATATCACATAATTGGTTGGACAAATGCAGAGCAACACTAAACCAATACAACATTAAAAGTTTTGTGTGTTGAGATACTACAAAGACCTGACTAGCTGGAGTACTTAAAATAAATGCGAAAGGTAATCCACGAATCTCATCCACGACTTGTAGTTTTCAACATGTATTAAACTAGATATTTCCCCCCGATTATTAAACTCAACATGTAATTTGGATGGCTAAATAAAGAAAATTAATTGCACGTACGTCAAAGGCGGCTCCCTCTAGATATAGACTGTATAGAAGATTCAGGACAGGTTTGTTTGCATGTCATATTTGTGATTAATAGCCATGTTTTGAAGCGCTCGTAGCAAAGTTTGCTTAGCTGTTCTCAAACGAAACAAAAGGAAAGTTAAGCAACGTCCGCCACGGTCATGAGTTGGGTGGGTGTCCGCTAGTGACATTACTACTGAGCGCTTCCGTGCTTCGGAGGGTACGTTAAGCCGTCGGTCACGGTTGTCGTCTTATGATGGCAGTCGTAATAGCATGGTGGTAGGGTATTTTGCGAATGCCCGCCTGGCTAGCTACCACCCTCAAGTAGAAAATCTGTCGCCAAGCACCTAACGGTGTGTTCCGGCAACTCTCCTTGAGAGCCAGTAATTCTAGGTTAGCCTGGACAACGTCTTCGACCATATCATCACTGACCATCAGGTGAGATAGTGGTCAAAGGATAATATCAGACATAAAAAAAAACTCTGGCTCGGTAACAGAATAAGTGACTAAAATATTCATACAACTTACACTAACTTGAGAAAGTCACATTCATTCTGTTGTAAATACTAGGTTCTTTCAGCTCTTACATAAATACAAACGTAGTTGTTTTTTTCGTTTTATTACAGCAGAGTTATAACGTTTTAACTAAATCTTTATTAAGCATCCGTGCCCTGTCCGATCACGTCACGCCTCGGCTGGTTGAAGCATGAATCACAGGGTAGATCACAACCTTCACTTAGGCTTTGTGCTATCAGAAGATGTAAGTATATGTCTATATTTTCAAATATAGCAAGGTGATCAATCTTCTATACGGTTAGGACCTTGTAAGTGTGCCCTTACTTGATTAGGGTAGGTTAATGTTTTCAAATGTTGATGGATCAGACTAATGCGTTGGAGATATTAGGAATATAATACCTAAAGCATTAAGACAGATAGGTAAAATTAAAAAAAGGTTACGTGTCATTGTGTTTCGTGCTCATAATATCCTACGTAAATTGTAATAGCTACACCTACGAGTGTCAAAACTGTCAATTGTTTCAATTAAAATCAAGCAAAAATATTAACAGTGGGGTGCCGGGTTGGAATTGCACCTTCCCATATCATCCCGTGGGTGTCGTAAGAGGTGACTAAGGGAAAAATACTGGAAGGTGGGCAGCAGCACCTATCGATCTGCCATCTTGCACTGTGTTACCCAAGCCGCCTGCCAAGCGTGGGGATTGTGGCAAATAGCCCCTTAATAGGGGAAGCTGTTTTCAGCAGTGGACGATCCGGCTGATACAGTACAGTAAAACAATAGGGTCTTAATTAAAAAAAAATGTATTGAATTAATGCATCAACGTCCGTAGAACTAAAGTTACATATTGCTATAAGTGTAAACGTTTCCTTAGAGACAACTGTTCTCGAGAGATTTGCAAAGTTTATGGGTTTCGGAGGAGGCTTATGAAAGATAATTGTTTTCTTATTACCGATATTGTATTAGAGCTTGGCGCGAAGTTGGACAAAACAGGAAGCATTGGATTATATCTTGTATATTGGCTCACTGCCAAGTTTTACTTGTTGAGTAGATTGATGCTATTCAAGTATGGGACAGCAAACTATGTTTGTTAGTTACTTTATCTGTACCAAAGTTTTCACATTGAGTGAACTAGAGTAATTTACACATTTGACGCTACATTTTTAATCTTTAATGAAAACAATATGTAATATAGTTGTTTTTTGTTTTGTATCCAATTAAATGTTTATGTAATTTTAATGAGCGTTCATTACACAACTTTTCAATGAGCGTTCATTAGATGATAACATGAAAATAATAGTCTTTAGTCTGATTGTTTTTTTTTTATTGCTGATAGGTAAGCCTTTGACCACAATCTCTCCTGATGGTAAGTGATGATGTGGTCGAAAGTGTTGACTGGGTTTAACCTAGAATTATTGGTTCTCAAGGACAACTGCCGGAACACACCGATAGGTGCTTGGCGACAGATTTTCTACTTGAGCGTAGTCGCTAGCCAGGTGGGCATTCGTAAAATGCCTTTCTACCATGCGATGAAGCTAACGCCCTCAGCGGGATTCGAACCATGGACCTGCAGTCCATAGCCAACGCAACTGAGCCATCACTGCTTCCAAAGTTTTTCCAGATGGAGTGTCTTAAAACCCTTAGGTTGGACCCGAGGGTCACTTTTTCTACCAAAAAATTTTAGTAGCAGTCCTGATTACAGTTCCATCAGTTTTAAACTGAAAATGTGATTCTTTAGACCTCTACAAAGATTCAAAGTCGTGATATCGAAGGTGTAGTTTTATTGCATCTTATAAAATTGCTACCTTAATAAAAGACTCCTACTGAGATATCAATCATAATTCCAACAATAGCTTCTATTATTAATACACCATTATGCTTGCTCACACCATTCATAAATACCATTACACAGCCGACCTTCATCCTCACAATAATATTCGCATTATCACCGAATCGAGCCAGCTTCCGTCGGAAATTATTTTATCTATGGCTCAATGATCACCATTCGCACCTAACGGGAGAGCGGCGTGATTCTACGAATAAAGGCGATGTTTTTATGAATAGAGACCGTTATTGAGATCTATCTGCGGAACGACCGGTACACACCGACGGAGTACTCGTACATTAATAGGTCAGTAACCGGGCATGAACATTTTGAGGCTCTATTATTTGCTCTACTAAAAGCATCACAAGATCTGTAAAAATATTTTCACAAGATTTATATTAACCAACTTTCTATAATCTTAGGTATAATAGTTAAACCTTGTTGCCCCGTGGGGTGCCGGGCTAGAATGTCACCCCCACAATTCTACCTATGGGTGTCGTAAGAGGCGACTAAAAGTAAAATACCGGAAGATGAGCAGCAGCGCATTCTGAGGAACTGATATCTTAAACTGCGATCCCCAAGCCGTCTGCCAAGCATGGGGATTATGGCAACCAATCCCCCCCCCATTCCCTAAATGGGGGAATCTCTTATGTGACCAGATTATGGCAAAACAGTTCTCCACTTAATGTGGTCTGTACTATGATACCCCAAATGTTAGGGCGCAAAAGATTTTTTCATCATTGGTATGTGTTTTTGTAAAAATTTATATTTAACACCTCCATGCCGCAGATTTTGCAACTGTTTTGTTTTATATTAAACAAAAACCTATATAATATGTACTTCACATAAACAGAAACACCTAAAATAGTGGATAATGAATGTTGTCTTAGCCTTGTGTATTTTAGGACTGTAAATCAATATTGTGAATTCCATAAATCAAAAACGTATGTAATTTTATTAAATATAAACCATGTTCAAAACACAATTGCATCCTGGTTAACTCCTTTTTTGGAAGTTGGTTACAAATTAGCCCGAGTATTATTAAAAACTATATCTAAATATACATACTACGTCAAATACAAATATTGTCTGATAAAGTTTTTGTATGAATTCACTACAATGCAGCACGCGCGCTACGAGCCGCTACGTGCTTTTCGCTACGGCGCTACGTGCTACTAAGCTACGGCGCTACGCCGCACGCTCCACCGAGATACCGATTTAAATTCTATTTCATAGATTTAAAATGCGGAGTTTTCTGCAATAAAACAGCATTATTTCTACTTATTTTAATATGAATGAACCATTTCGAGTTTAATAACGATTCGCAATTCAACAGAAATAACGACGTAACACGTCCGTTTTATAAACAGAAACGGAATTTGCGACGAGGGAAGCGTCGTTGCCAATGAAAGATAAAATCTTATTTGCAATTTGGGTTTCGTATAAGTGTAGTTTTCATCGTTACCGCATCAAACGCGATGGACGACGTTTTTCTATACTTTGATATAGTAACTATTTTAAAACTATTTATGTTTGAAAGTTCCCGTGAGTATGAGACATATTAATGTTTTCAATAACCGGCTGTACTCACGCGTATTGGTCGAGATTGTCGAGCTAGGTTTCGGGCATGTCCGATGCCCTTCATCAGGTGAGTTCACGCGTCGACGATCGCAGCGACGACTCCGCGCAACTTAGGTCGACAATCTCGACCAATACGCGTGAGTACAGCCGGTTATTGAAAACATTAATTATTTTAAAACTGTTTTAAACGTTATTCATCACTGATTGAAAACCTGAATTAATATATATCAGCTTCAAGCTAACAATATACTGGCTTATAGACTATTATATCATATTGAATCTGCAACTTTGTTCACGTGGATTATGTTATGCTCCCTGGAACCAAGAATATAGAGACGGAAATAAACATATATAAAAAAAAACCGTCTGGAGATCTGGTGGTGACAAACATCACTAACACATAATCGATTACTTATTTTTATTATTAAGATAAGATTTTTTAGTAGGAAGCAACATTTAGGTACTTATTATGTTAAATCCAAGTAGGACAAATGAGTGTATATTATTACAATTATTTTAAAATAATGGAAAACATTTACAACCTTCTTATTATTGTTTGCAATTGCCTCTAGTTGTGATGACAATACAATATTTATTGTTTCATTGGACTGATATTTTTTTTTGACTGAATAATTGGACTGATTACAGTCACGAAGCTATAATGTAGGCACTGAAACTCTATAACAGAAAAACGTATCCTAATTATGCTTGGTATTTTGTGCCGAGATGCACTTTAGCTATAGAAGATGGTTGCAAAACGTTTAAATTATATTTAAACAATCACATTCTTTATTATTAAATAAATTCTTACCTGGCGCGCAAGTCAATAAGTGTAGTAAAAATGTGTGGCGACATAGTCCACCCATAATCACCCCCTTCTTGTGAGTGAAGGTACTTGACCAATCCTGTAGTGCAGCCAGTCAGCGCCTTACCTGCAGAATAAAGATAAAATACTTTTAGTGAGTGATAGGTGAAAAAATGTTTATAAAATTATATGACGCTGCAACCAACTTCTTCGTACTTATTATTAGGTAAATGATGTGATGATGTAGTCGAAATGCTGCCTAAACTATAAATGTGGATGGGCTCTGAATATAACTTTTGGCATACAACGTTAAGTTTTTATCATGAAATTGTAAAAATTTCGGAAACTCGTATTATAAACATAATTTAAAAGTTCTATGCAAAATGCGGTATGATTTTTAGGTAAAATTATACACACTGATAACAGTGATAACAGTGGTTAAGAGAACCAGTACCTTGGTGTAACTTAGTATTTGAGACTACAATTGAATTACAATTTTAGAAACTTATTATCATGCATGTTTAAAAGTTTGTTAAGTGATGATGTGGTCGAAGATGTTTTTCAGGCTAACCAAGAAGTACTGGCTCTCAATAACAGCTGCCGTAACACACCGTTAGGTGCTTGGCGACAGATTTTCTACTTGAGGGTGGTAGCTAGCCAGGCGGGCATTCGCAAAATGCCCTACCACTATGCTATAACGACTGCCATCCTAAGACAACAACCGGGACCGACGGCTTAACGTGCCCTCCGAAGCACGGGAACGCTCAGTAGCAGTAGTCACTAACGGTCACCCATCCAACTCATGACCGCACGCGACGTTGCTTAACTTTGCTGATCGGTTGAGAACAGCTAAGTAAACTTCGCTACGAGGGCTTCAATAAATTCAGCTTTGTCTAAACTGATATATATATATACTCACTGCTGCTCTTTCTTTAGCAGTCGTCACCAGTAAGTAAAGTACATACAAGCGATAAGTTTTAATTTTACCACAGAAACCCAACAATATTTAAACACTATAAT